>JAODJW010000001.1:42150434-42166005 GCA_026777045.1 Hyperopisus bebe | reverse complement strand
CCATAAACCTCCTCTTAGACCTTCCTCTTTCACACCATCCACCTGCATGTCCTCTCTCACCACATCCATAAACCTCCTCTTAGACCCTCCTCTTTCACACCATCCACCTGCATGTCCTCTCTCACCACATCCATAAACCTCCTCTTAGACCTTCCTCTTACACACCATCCACCTGCATGTCCTCTCTCATCACATCCATAAACCTCCCTTTAGACCTTCCTCTTTTCCTCTTGCCTGGCAGCTCTACCCTCAGCATCCTTCTCCCAACATACCCACCATCTCTCCTCTGCACATGTCTATACCAACACAATCTCGCCTCTCTGGCTTTGTCTTCAAATTGTCCGACACGAGCTGTCCCTCTAATATACTTCTTCCAAATCCTATCCATCCCTATATCTCCCAATGCAGATTGTCATATCTTCAACTCTGCCACCTGCAGCTCTGCCTCCTGTCTTTTTCGTCAGTGCTACCGTCTCTAGCCCATATAACATAACTGGTCTTAGTACCATCTTGTCATCCTTTCCTTTCACTCTTGCTGATACCCATCTGTCTCAAATCACTCCTGCCTCTCCTCTCCACCCACTCCACCCTGCCTGCACTCTCTACTTCATGTCTCTTCCACACTCCACAACACTCTGAACTTTACTGTTGTCCACCTATTAATTTGCTAAAAATTTTACACCGAATGCCCTTCTTGATGTAACCCTCCCCGTTCATCCAGATTTGAGACCGGCATGAAGAAATGCACTGGTTTGTACATTTGACTTTTGCGGCGTCGAAGAATATCCCTGTTTAATTGTTCACAGCTAGCTCGCAAATAAGCAAAACCGCCAATGTCCAATTTGTGAATGTGGATGAGCGATATTGTAGTATCACTTTAAAACTCGTGCTGTATTTTGTATTTGCTGTATTTAGACAGTTTGACATCTGAGATATTTGTTATACGGCAGTCAGCCAGACACGCTAAAAATGACGCTAACTGCAGTTTGACATCTGAGATATTATTTGTTATAAGGTACTCAGCCGGACACGCTAAAAATAACGCTAACTGCAGTTTGGCATCTGAGATATTATTTGTTATACGGTAGTCAGGCAGACACGCTAAAAATGACGCTAACTGCGGCAGGGACGAAGAGGTCGCCACCTACGATCATTTAAACTTAGTGCCGCTGGTCCGAGGTGTTTAAAACTACGCCACCAACAGGAATGGAGCTATTACTGGGCATTAGCTAGGTCCTGACAGCTCTGAGTCGGCATAGCTCGTTAGCGGGGCTGGGGGAGGGGCTTCTGGATTTCTGCAGGGCCCGTAACGGTCCAGGACCGGTCCTGGACCACGGGATGGATTCACAGTGTCACTCAGCTCAGAGGAAGGATTTAATGAGAGAGGGAGGGCGGGGGTGCGGGGCGAGAGCAGCATGGGTATGGGGTAATTCCACCAGTCCATCCATCCAGGCAGAGAGGGAGAGAGAGAGAGAGAGATAGAGAGAGGGAGGGAAACAGGGATGGGGAGTAGGCATCGCTCATTATGTGTGAGTCTCAAGGGCTTTCTTTAATATTTTAATAAATAACAACATCAGCCCAACAAGAAATTAATGAATAGTATCATTAATAATGAGCCGGCGCCTTGTAGTGATAGGACAGATATTAAATTGAACCACTGTGGGGGTGTCCCCAGAGACCTGGGATTTTTCCAGCAGCAAACAAGGCCGACGCGTAAGACAGCCCCCAGTCGCCGCCAACAGCTTTTACAACAGGTTGAAAGTAATAAAAGAGGATTTTCCCCGCGATGGAGTTAAGCTCTCGGAAATCTGTTTGGTGTAGATCGCTGTGAAGCAGGCTGCCAAATGTGATCCTTAATTAAACTTTAATCAAGATAATGCTGTTTGCTGTGGAAGTAGCTAAAAAGCGGTATCTACAGCGCCCCCCCCCCCCCAGTCTCCAACTGGTGAACCTTATACGGATATATTATCTGGGTCTTAACCCTGCTCGTTCCCCTGTTTTTATGTGTCTTTGCTTGCACCACACTGCCTGTGTATTCTTTGGAAGGTTTTTTAAGTCGTTCTTTGTTAGTTTGGATCAGTATCTTTGTTTAACAACGGAGCTAAATAAGGCTCGGCAAAATCTCCACTTCTTACAGTGTGATATTCCCCCCCCCCCTCCCCCCCAAATCGAAAAAAAAAATAATAATTCAATACATATGAATCTTGTAATCCAATTTTTTTAGCGATTGACTCCAATTTAAATTTTTGCACTTGAGTTGGTCGGGAGTTTAAGCACAAAGAGGATTTAGCACAGATCATGCGACTACATTAACCCTCAAAACACATGGAGTTTTATAATCTCCTGAAATGGACTGAGACATCATTGCCTATTAAGCTGCATTATGTAGCCAGTTGTATTGTTTAGAAGTAATATAATAATATATCTTAATAAGCATAGCGTGACACATTCTTGCAGCACAAAAGCAGTGTAATAAAATAGTTGATAAATTAATAGATAATGAATTATGTTGAAGAGAATCTTAGCAGACACAAAACATCTGTTCACTATTAAAAAGGAAGAAAATAATAATAGATGTCAAATATTCTCTTTTGCCAGAAACATGTGCTACAATAATAGTTGATTATTTACATGCAAATGTATCCCAGATAGTATGGAATAAACGCCAGTTCAAAGACTGGGCAAATATACATTATGACATCATCCATCCATCCATCCATCCATCCATCCATCCATCCATCCATCCATCCTCCCACCCCTTACCCAGTATACCTGCTGTTATATATAACTTCTATATACATTTTACCATATATCATTTACCAATTATCATTATAAAATCATATTTAAATGCCTTTTCAGTGGGTATATGTGTGTGAAGGAAATTAATTACTGATTGTTATAATAATATTAAAACCTGAAATCCAATAAATGTAAAAGAACTATGTTTTACCAGTGACAGTTACAAAACTGACATTCACCGCTGGTTCCAGGCCCGAATAATCGTAAGCGCATGTATTTCTGGACTGTGACATTCGTGTTTCTGTTTTAGGTATTTTAGCAGCATCAAACACATCAAAGTCGGGCCCTTCTAGGGTCATCCTGCTCTCCAGAAGCACAGCCCTCGTACCAAGTCGTCTGAACTGCTTCCATTTCTCTCTGCTTGTCCTGTGTCCACTCCTTGCATAATATTCATTTGCTCCCGTCTGAATTCAGAAACACAGGCAATTTCTTCATAATAAAAAGTGGATTATGGTGAATCAGGAGGCGCCGTCACCAGCTGTCACGGAGAAACAAGACCAACCTGCCTGGTGCTCCTCACGATTAGAACGATATTAATAAATTTATCAGTTAGCTCGTTTAGCTTGGCGAGGCGATTAATCCCAGCGGAAGGCCCCTGAATCAAAGAAGGTGTACTGTGGATGCATTGCCTTTCGATAAGCCAAGGAATTCGGGGTAAAAAAGGTATTGTGTGCTTTTGCCTGGTCCATACAGATCCACGTGTGATATCGCTGTTGCTTTCTGAAACTTCAGCCGTTTAATCATGAAATTAGACTTTGGCCCAAATTGTCTCCCTATATTGCAGCATGTCTGTGGGTGTATACGCCTCTCCCGCAGTAATGAATTAATTAGCCTCAATTAGCGTCTCTTAGCCAAATCTGCCCCTGAAACTTCACACTGAAGCTTTCTCGCGCCCTCATATTTTTCGTTAGCTTTTTACGATAATATTGAATTCGCTGCTAGAGTAAGAGAAGATCTCCTCCACAGAAGTGTACCATTGACTGATAATATTGACAAACCCTTAAAATAATAATAAAACAACACATTGATTTTTTTATCTTCCACACAGTCATTTTGGCAATTTTAGACTTAAATATCATATCGATCCTTATAATGTGAAATGAAACGTTTTCTTTTAAAATGTTATGATTATTGGGGCATGTATTTTTATATATAAAACATATTATATATAGGAGACATTTGGCTGGTGCCAGAATTAAGCCATTACCTGGTTTATTTTTTTGTTTTCTCGAGCAGGCCTACCTTTCCCGCACAGGCCCCGTTAGCACGCCGATGGATCGTTCGTCTGGCCACTCAAAGCCAGCTTCATATCAAGGCGCCTCTCTCAGCTGCTAAAACCCGTTAGGCCGCTTTCCTCTTGTCATTTTAGTGCTGAGGATCCCGGGTAAAGCTGCGAGGCTGGTGCCCGTGCCGGGAAAGTACTAATCCCCCATGCCGCCGGGCGTAGCGTAGCATAGCGCCGCGCTGCGCCAGGTCATCCATCTTGGCTCTCTCAATAGCCCAACACCAGTATTCCCAGCTCCTCCATACCCACTAACTGGCGCTGCCAGGCAGCACGAGTGGCTTGTGGCATCCCTGCTGAGCTGGAAACAAGCCAAAACACTTATGAATGAAGGTAACTAATATACAGCAAAGTTATTTTGTGGCACCTATTTATATGCATGCATGTGGCTTGGGTGGCTCAGTTGGGGTCGCTGTTGCGTCATGCCTCCAGTTCAAATCCAACCTCTATTCTTTGTGTGTGGAGTTCTCCTGTTTCATGTATGGTTTCTTCCTGTAGTCCAGAAACATCCATTTAGGCTAGTTAGCATCTCGAAATTGCCCATTGTGTGTTTGGCGGTGTAATGGACTGATATCCCATCCAGGTTGTACCCCTGTCTGCTGTCTGGCTTATGCTTCTGGCCGGCATGTGACCTGCGCCCGGATGCACAGCCTTAAGGTGGAAGAAAGAAATGTTTTATTGGACTGAATTGGTATGAGTTGTGAAGGATTGTGTAACAGAACATTTATAAGACAGAGGAGGCAAAAACTACGAGCGGTTATAAGAAAAGACAAATACATGACCATTTATTTAACAGGAGGATGCCCTTTTTGGAGAGCTCATCAAACATCGCTTTTTACTTTTTACACATCACCCCAGCTCAGTATAACTTATGTACCGTTGTTTTAAGTCTTGTGCTGAGCCGCAAGTTTCATCATCGGAGGCCCATGTGTCGTGAGGAGGACGCCAGCGGCTGACCTTATTTGTTTCTGATATTTCCCCGCGTTACACATAGAACATATTAGCTTTTGGTTTTAAGAGCCTCTTTTTGAAATGAGTCAAGTTCCCGTTGCATTGTTAACTTTCATAGCATGTTTCCACACCAGCAAAGCCTTCAGCGTCTGAAAAATTAGCCGCGGAATTTGACTGATTACAGCACCAGCGTTGCTTGTTCCGTTGCTCGTACTAAAAGGGATACTCAGCAGAACATACTTTTCTCCCCTCCTTCCATTTTGTGCTGTCTGCATGAGTAATTACCTCGCTGATTTCTGAGATGCAATTGTGTAGCTTCCGTATTAGAGGAAAAAAAAATTTAAGATTGATAGAGGCCTCTCTCTTAAAGGATTAGCTTTTCTGGTGTAATTCTGCCGCGTAGGTCATTCAAATAACAAAATGCTAAAAAAAAAAAAAAAAAAACTTTAATTTGTTCCTTTTCTTTCTGGGGGAATCTCGTCACCTAATGGTCAGTCATTAGCCTGGGTCTTTCAGGAATTTAATCCCCCCTGCAAAGAGTATGTGTGCAGTGTTTGCAGTGAGAGAGAGGGGAAAAAATCCCAGATTAGATCTGTGATTCTGATCGCGTGCGGACAGCAACGCAAAGGACAGAGACAGATGGCACGGCATTGCCATTCCTTAGCGTGGTGTATCTTTTAATCATAATGGCCAAACAATGAACAACACTGGGGAGGGAAAGGTGATGCTGAGCCCCCGTATTTCCCATAAACCTCTTTATCAGGATGACTGATGCTTAGGAGGTCAACAGTGTGGTCAGGGGTCCCGCTGGCGACCCCGAATCGTTTATCTCATCATGTGTCACCCTCCTCAAAATTCATCCCCAGCCTCCAGCCATGCCTCCATCCACTTCGATTCCCGTCGTTTTCAGGTGGGATCTCCCCCGCGTTCCCCCTCGTTTCTGCCTTTATCCCGATGATTTGTGGCAGACCTCGAGCTCAACGGCACCAAACTGTCGGTCTTCCACGTGTGACGTCGGACGATCCAACACGGGCTGGTTTTGAATGCTGTGTCTCAGTCGTTCGATAACACTGAATTGATATATATTTCTGTAAAACATCATTACTTTGGGAAATTACTTAGGAGCTTTATAGTACGGGGGATTTGTTTATGACAGAGTATAAATCTGGCATAGTGATATACTAGGTGGAAACGGGTCCAGCACAAAAAGTTATTATGAACATGGTTATAAATGAGAATCCTAAGCAGGACCTTAGAGTAATGTTGTTTTCTTTTCCTTTGAGGTCTATAGGTCTGTAGGTCTACCCAGGAAAATATATACTTTTTTTGGTGTGAAAAATTGGTAATATCTCTGTGGCTGGATGCAAGGAAGGCGATGCCCACGTTTTCACAGGTGGGAAATGTTGTAGACCCGCCCACTTTGCGTGACGGTCAGACGCTGAGAATGGGCCAGGAAAACAGGACTTTAGAATTCCGACGAAACCCAAAGAAAAGGCAGGGTCCCCGTGTGCCGGAATCAGGCCAGCTCCCGATTATTCACTTGAGCTGTCATCCTTTTTTCCATGCCTTGTACATCTCGGACGGCAGTTTCTGGAAATATCAACAGTTAATGCATGAGAAAAGGCTGATCGTAATCATAAAAGATACTGATCGTTCATGCAATTGAAAGTAAGATATAAGCAGGAAATAATATGTACACAATCTCCCTTTACATATGTTTTAGTCTGTGATAATTCAAATTACTGTAATTTAAGTTTCAGGCACCTTAACATGAGTGAAAAGTTGTATTCATACACATCAATTCTTCTTGCTCTGAAGTCAAAATGCCTGGATACTCTAAGAAGCTTTTGTGGAGATTGTCTGGCTGATATTGTAACAGAGCCATGCTGCAGTTATTTATCCTGCGGGCAGAAATCCAATGCGCAGCTGCCCGGCGCATTTAAGTTTCAGCAAACACAACAGTGGGATCACATTCTTTAGCCGCGGCATAAATTAATTGCACTCATCGTCTCAAATTCGCCACAAGTGTCGAATAATTCCTGGAAGCCTCTATTTTTATACAAAAGAATTACTTAATGGTGACAATCACTTAAATGTGCTTAGCATCAAGCAGTGGCGTAGTGTTCTAAATATGTAGTTTCCTAATTCTTTTAAGAGGATAATTAAATATCATCCAGTGAAGGTTGATTGCTCAGTTACAGACAGTCAGGCATTTCCAGGTGGTCTCAGGTGAAGAGCTAAAGAGTATACCTGCACATCTGCAGGATTCTTGGGCAAACTGTTGTGCTATAGATTAATGTGTAAAATCCTATCCCAACTGCAGCAATTTTAAAAATCCATATTTTCATGACTCATTTCCACATCCCACGCAGGAAATCGATCGCTATGAAATTGCATTTTTTAGCTGAACATCTGTGTTGTTTTTATATTCTCTTGCAGTGTGTCTGCTTCACTCTACAGTCAGAGTATTGTGTGCTCACTTATTTTTTGTCATAATACATTATTTGCTGGATAAATATGCATCCAACCATCTGCCTTCCAACCACTTATCTAGATCAGGGACACAGGGCTGGGGTACACGCTGGACGGGATGCCAGTCCGTCACAGGGCACAGGGCTGGGGTACACGCTGGATGGGATGCCAGTCCGTCACAGGGCACAGGGCTGGGGTACACGCTGGATGGGATGCCAGTCCGTCACAGGGCACACTCTCATACTTATATATTAGGGGCAGTATAGCAAAACCACATTTCCAGAATGCCCAAATACAACCACCACAACATTAGATCTCATAGTTGGGGCGGGATTCAAACCCAAATCCTTGACATGTGAGGCCACCATGCTCCCCCAAACAAATTTATGCAGCAACTAATATGTAGCTGTATAAGCAACAACATCAGTTATTTTAATTTCCTATTCCTGCGACCCCAAAAGACATCAGTCAGGCATGTACAGTGAGACATACCTTACCTGCATCATGTCACCTGCGCCTCAACCCCTCAGTAATTGCTCACTCCGTAATTGAAATCACCGTGTCTGTCTTAATTATGTTGATCTAGTAGCATGGATCAGCAGCATGCAAACATGTCATTAGTGATAACTGCATTTAGGCTCATTGAAATTCACCAGGTTTTACTGACAAATAATGGATCTGAATATTAGAGTTTGCATCTCCACACCAGCTGTATGAATCACCATATTACACATAGCCTGTAGCTAAACATCTGGACCATAGCCGCAGCGCGGTAGCGCCATCCGTTTCTCCCAAACACGGCGAGACAGATGGTCAACACTGTGCTAGTATATTTTGCAAATTTCCACTAATTGGCTTCAACATTTCTCACATACAATACGGCGCATTTTAAATTAAGATGATGAGTGCACGTTGTGCATGTAATTATTATGATCAAAGGTACTCCAGTGAAGTAGTTTCTTTTTTTTTTCTGTGAAGGAACAGCAAAGTTGCTCTGATGTTTTGCACTGTTTTATGACTGCTCCTTCAGTATAAATTAATGTGTCTCTTAATAACCTCCTCAGTTTGGTATAACTCTCCAGTTAATTGTAGCTTTATTGTGCTAAGAAAAAAAGTAACCTTACTGGAGCCAATCTGTTTACTTGCTTTCCTTTGTCTTGTTTCTTAGGTTTGATGACAGACCTTCGAAGAAATTCCATAAGCTACTTTTGGTTTTAGCAGCATAATGATGAGCTGCCTGAATTGGGACAGGGTGTGGGGGTGGGGGTGGGGGGACGCCAGAGCCAGTGCCCTGGTAACTTTTGGGGAGTCAATAATATATATATTTTTTTTTGAAGCAAAACATTATAAAGTTTTTCAAAAGGAAAGAGACACGTGGACTCGACCCACCTGATGGTCCGCTCCACGCTTCTTCCAGAACAACCTTGCAGTCCGTGAGCACAGTCATCTGGTGTTTTAAACCACTGAATCCGAGAACTCTGAGGAAGGAGAGAACAAACTCATGCCCCATTAAGTGTAGTAGACTGGTCAACCACGAGTCAAAACCCATATACAGTGTGGGCAATGATCAAGCGGCATTGAGAAGAAGGAGGTAAGCCACACAGGCCTTCGCCAGACCTGGAAAATCGAACTGGAGCTGGCTTTCTGAAGAAAACTATGTGCATGTTAGAGCAAGCCATTACTGACATCTGTTGTCATCTTCCAGGTAGTGCTTGCGAAACTTTCTGTTTCTGCTTCCTGTGTTATCCACAGGCTGCACCGAAGACCTGGGTAACTTCCATGCAAACGTATCCGACAGCTGGTTCCTGAATCCCAGTGAATGTCCCTCTCTGTCTTCGCCGTAGCCTAGCTTGCCTTAGCGCGGTGTCCTTAGCCGTGTGCCAGGCCTCGCCTCTTGCTTTGTTTTTGCCTCATCGACTTCCCTAACTGTCCTGTTTTATCGAGTAAATTCGAGCTGTCACTTCCCATGTCTGAAGAATAACTCAAACACAACACATAATAATACGCGAAAAGTAGGATAAAATAATCTTGTCAAAGCTGCAAAACTGATTGCTTGAAGCCCCGGCTTTCAATCGATACACTAATTCCACGATTTATACCTTCCGCAACTGAAGAGGAAAGCGGGCTTGATATGGTATTTCTTGGCTCACTGACCAACTTTGACCTCCAGAACGTGTGAAGGCAGGATTAGCGGCGTGCTCTGCTTAAAGAATTCACCTATAAAAATTGGGAAGAAATGTTTGACATTTAAGTTCAGATCCCAAATCTAAACTGATTAATTCCACAGAACAGTACTCCTTGAGCCCCTGCTATCTCTAAAGCCTCAAATCCCAGTCCCACCACTGACTGAGAGAAACAAAATGGTCCTTTTAGCTCCTTCCGCGAAACTTCCTTCCTTCGCACGTTTTTCTTGTTAAAATGGGAAGCGTGTGTCCTGCCTCATCCTCCAGCTCCCTTTCAAGTCAGATCCCGTTATTTACGCGTGTTATTGTGCAAAACCCACCCACCTCTCCCCTCTCTTCCTTCTGTTTTTACAAAAATGCTGATAATTTCTCAATGCAGAGCATATTCATCTGGCCTGCGATGGATTGGTGTCTAATCCAGGGTGTTCCCATGCTTGTGCCATATGATTTCTGCAAAAGACTCCTGCACTGGATGAAAGGTTATGGGTGGATGGATGGATGGATGGATGATTAAAAGTATACTGTAGCTTTTTACAATTGTGGAGGATTTGAGGAAAAGTACGATTTTATGTCATATTGAAGCTCTATACCTTTTACATCTGCACAGAGGAAACAAACTTTCTGTGGTATCCAAATAATCACGTAAAATGCCATTTTCTCCTATGTTTGACCATTGTTATGATCATTGTATTAGCCCATCCATAAATACATTATAACTGTACAATCACGCTGTAAATCAATGAATCTCTGTGTATAATGATGTACGGCTTGTTAATCAGTGGATACTGGGGTACTCAGCCAGCCGGCGTGGGGGGGGGGGTGTAGCTCCTCTGTCTTTGTCATGGTCCTACAGGGATCTTGCAGATCGGCACTCTTTTAGGGTCAGTGATATCATTGCTCTACATGCAGACATGCCATGTTTGGGTGACCTTGGAGAGAGGTCTGCTCAGAGCTGCTTAGCATTCTGACACCATGAGCCACACTGGAAGATAAAGGATGGAGATGGATGGATGGATGGATGGATGGATGGATGGATGGATACTTACCTAGAAGCAAAAAACCTTTGTGTTTCTTCTCCAGTTGAATCTTTTTAATAACTCTGAGTTGGGCCAAGGTTCATGGTGGGGGATGATGTCGAATCGGATTGTCTTGTCAGGGTCCCGTTCCTGACAGTGATAATCCGATCCTGGGTTCTCACTTTAATATGTCTGCTGCCAAACCCGAGTGCGTCAACCTGTTTCCGGGCAGAGGTCAGAGCCCAGGGTCTTCCCTGTTATTGCAGTTCTCTTCGTACGTTGCTCCAGTGCCTCCAGTTCGGCCACCCCTGGAAGGCACTGGTGGCGGGGTGGGAATAAATAAATAAACACACGTGATTGCATTGCACGGCTGGGCTTTTCCTCCTGACAGGCTACAGCTTATGGCCACCTTCCTCCCCTCGTCTGAAAAATCAATGGCGTCAGAGTAAGGACCAGCGCCAATCTCGCTTAAGCCGTCCTCGGGCATTGGCGACATCGTCGGTGTCGACCGGGTGTCAAAATGACAGGAAGTTCTTATTCACGAGCACACGGAAGCGGTATTTACAAAGTAGATCACTGACTGAAAAACCAGGTGGCTTTTCTGGCTATAATGGTCTTATGAAACGGTTTCTTATCTAACAAGTGGTCTGCAGAAATAAGCCATTCTTTAGAATTAAATCAATATCAGCTATTATTTTGGTAGAGTACTCCAAGATCCTCCATAAATTCACACCGATTAGGAAAGATAGGAGACAGGGCAAGGAAGACTGCTTCATCTGAAATGATCCTATATGTCTTGTTCTTAATTTAGTGTTTTTGTTCTTTCTCTCTTTCTCTCAGTACATTGATGCTGCCCCAGTAGCAAGATCAGGCAAAGCACTGTTATTACACAATAACAATGTCCTTGGATACTTGGTCAGTGACTTTGTATTGTGCATAGAAAGTAGCAACACGATAACCAAATTTGCAGGTTCAGTTTACAGTGGCGTGTCTATAGCACTGCAGGTGAAAACCAGAATGATGTCATAGGTCACCATGGAGATTGCCGGCTTGAGATCACCAAGGAAGTGTGCAACTGATTTCCCATGTCCTTCATGACTAAAACCAAAAGATACCAAAAAAAAAAAAAAAAACATAAGGTCCCAGTTCAGTACAAGGTAACTGTCCAGGGAAAGAAGTTTTGATTAGTTAGTTTCATCCCGTTTTCACCGTCCACTTACCGAATTCCACAGGGCTTTCATCTTAGAGCTCTACAAGGTTAGGGCATGTAATGTGATTAGTCACCGTGATGGATTATGGGAGTGGGTCTAACCAGCACTGAGAGGTTCTGGGGGCAGGGGGGGGGTCCCAGGTCCCAGACTGAGGAAGTATCACAGGATGCTGGTCATACCATCCATGCCCTGAGGAGGATGCACCTCACGGTGTGATTAAAAGCAGGCGTGCAAAATGACAGCAGAAAGGGCTCCCTACACAACCTGACCTCCATGAAGACGGTCCTGCCCCGTCACTGTTCTGCCGTCAACCCGCTTTACACCTCTCCCATTTGTCTTTATGTGTCTAAAACTAACACAGGCAGCTAAATACACGTGATGTGAAGAACGAAATGTAAGCTTTGGACATTCTTTGCAAACGTAACTGCAAAAATTCCCCAACGATGCCATCTCACAGATCTTCCTTGTTAAATAGCTTTTTCTTTCATCTCAAATTATATATGGATATTTTCTTTATATCATCTGATACAATAATGCACTTGAATATATCAGGATATAAATTGGATTCGTTAATTGAAAATATTTCCCTTATTCTGAAACTAGCAAGGTTGAGATTAATGATATTCCTTCCTGAAACTGTTGCCGACTTGGGTAACTTAAGAAACATAAAATAAACTCCCAAACCGAGAACAATGATGCCAATAATCTGTTTGCTTAGTTTGCTTTATACCCCCGCTGTTGTTGCATTTACAAAGTATGCTTTTGCAAGATGGAAGCCAAACTGGATCCGCACAGACTTCCAAGCACAAATTTGAGTGGAAATGCCTTTTCTGGAATGTCAGATGGCAAACTTAGCTCTCCATTCTCAGAGCATCGAACACAACTTCCTGTCTGGCGATAAACAGATTGGGTTTAACGCCAACACGGCGTGCTTGTATTGTGCTCTACTGCGCTGCTGCATTTTGTCGCATTTCCTAACAATGCCAGAGTCCACGGGGCGCATGTATTTTGGGGGATGGATTTAGGATAAAGCCTGCAGTGCTTGCATCTCATCCACGCTAATCTGGCTGCTCCGCTGAGTGGGTTAGCCCCAGTTTAAGTCTAAATGAGGTGTTCTTATTATGTACATATTTCATTTGACTGCCAGCAGACTTTGGTCAGTACAGTCTTATTTATCGTATGTATGATTTATTTGTTCCGCTGCCACTGATGAAATTCTGAATAGCTGTCAGACAGAGTTGGGTTGCAAACGGGGCTCAGAGACACAAAGAGGGGCTCCTCCACCTCCTCCGGGACCCTCTTAAGAAAAATATTGATTGGGGCTGTTTTTAATTACTTACTGAAATTGTGCAGTTTCACTGTCCCCCCCCCACGGTTTAGGGTTCGAACTGTCGAGGCCTGGAATCAGCAAAACAGTAACAAATGGACTACGGAGTTGAACACGGGCAAACCATAAATCACACTGGATACATAATTCATTCATGCCTTCTGAAAAAGACAAAACCACCATTCACTTCTTTAAAGGATTGTAAATAGCATGTCCCTAGGTCTCGTTCTGCATTGGCAGCCTGTCTCTGCTCTTAAACAGCCTTTTTGTTAAACATTCTTCACAAATCTTTCTGCTTTGGCCATTTGTCTGCTGGGGAAACGATTCTTCGTACATGTCAGGGCTGTTTGATGTCTCTCATCACTGGGAATCCCGCGGGGAATCAAATATTTCAGCAAATGTTTAAATTAGACTAAATTAGGAAATGAATAGCGGGCCAATCAGATGTCGGCACTGCCGTCACCTTGACGAGTGGGTGCGTGCGCTGGAAGCGTAAAGTAAATGTGAATGGCTGATTGGTTGTCAGAGAGTTCGTTTGCTATGCAAATTTTGTATAACAATACAAATAATAAGCTTCCTGTTTTTTTTTGCTTTTTAGCGTATCACACATTTATGTTATAGCGTAACACAAGTTTGTTTTCTAAAAATCTTCCCGAAAACTTACGGCTTTAATTTAATAACTATTCAGCTTAGAGTTCGGGTTTTTAGTATTTTCAATATCTTTGAGAAATCTTCACTATAACTTCAGCAAACCGAAATTTTCCCCTATCGCATTAGGAAGCATTCCATGGCTCCTTTGAACTTGGCATAAAAAGATGGGCCTGTTTTTCCTGATTCATCCCATTTCCCGCGTTCTTGAATCCATACTAGCGACAAAGTCGCCCGGATATCTGACCGATATTCCAGTCACAGCAGGGTTCGAAATCCCCGTGTGCTGTATAATTTATCTGTGGCATTGGCTGGACCGCTATCAGAATCAGCTTCTTCTGCTCCTTTGGGTATGAAGCCCCCCCCCCCCCTTGACTGATCAACCTTCCAGTCCCTGGAGAGAAGAAGCCTGTCCATATGGCCAAGTAGATTGGTCATCTCGCAGGGTCCTATTAAAGTTCTGGGGCTGGTAGTGATTCAGTATCACCGTAAGGGCCTCATGCTCTGACCTGTGCAGGGGACCGTGGTGAGGGAATTTTTACACTCCATTCATCAGAGATACCACAGACAATTGCCTTGTGTTTTCTGTGTATGTGTATTATATATTAAGGAAGGGAGACAGGAATATATAGGCAGCACAATGACCCTAATTTAGCAGGGTGTCATACCCAAAGCAGAGGTTAGTGTGATCAGAGGAACAGTGTCGCTCTGTGCTGATGTAATATATATTTAACACTACCATGTTTTGGAAATGAGGGAGCAGATCCACACTTGTACTTCCTTGCTCATGAAACAGAAAAATAAAATATAAGGACAAATTTTTGGTCAGTATGTCGGGAGGCACTAAGACAGCTGAATGGTTGGGGAAGGAAGAAAATTCAAATAGTTTTCAAACTTTATGTAACATTTTACTGCTGTTTAAAAGTGACATGAGCTTCATCATGATTCCAAAGTCATATTTGCCCACAGTGGATTTAAACAAACTCTCTTCAATTTTTCTGGCTATAATTGCACTGCAGGTTCAGTTGCATCTGATGCCATATTATCACAGAACATATGTGTCTTTGCATTTATATGGGGTTAGGGAAAGTCTTACGAGCTTCCCTCACTGCTGACCCCGTAATTACAAGCTTACTCTGTCTTATAGTTTGAAAAATACTGATTTAGAATTCACTCTCTATGATCTGACATGCATTTTGCAGGTTCAGTTTACATTTGTCAAAATGTTTTAATTAGGATATGTTTTAATTTAATGTGTTAGTTTAATGATAAACATATATTTAGATGGAATTTTATAATCTATAACTTATGTGCACAGTAAAAATAATTGCAATGTATTCCAGTACTGTGCTGTTTACATGTTTATTTAAGCTTATTCGTGTTAAAATTAGGTGCATTGCGATACTGACCTGTAAAATTTCAGATCAGCAAGGTGATTGGTGAAGAAACCAAGATGATCTCGCACAGATCGGCTTCTCTGTCAGCACATATTGATGGACAATGAGCCGTCGTAGATGAATCAATTTTAATACAATCTCTACTTGACTTATGTATGAAATAACGCTTTAATTACCGGTAAAGATAGCAGGCCTCTCCTGCCTTTGTTACAGTACTGTTGGACTGAATAGACATTGCGAAGATGGTGGTGGTGGGGGGGGGGGGGAGGGGTGGGGGAGAAGGGC
>JAODJW010000001.1:42076941-42091086 GCA_026777045.1 Hyperopisus bebe | reverse complement strand
CCCCCCCCCCCCCCCCAGAGTAAGTCACCCGCCAGACGCCAGACCAGCCTACGCTTTCCATGGGCCGATGTTAGACCTCGGTGCCCAATGGCAAAAATTTCCCGGGAGACGGTCAGAGTCGTATTTATCACTCTATTTGTTTGTGTTCAGTCACTAAAGCAACATTTAAATCTGAAAGAATTTTAAACTCAGACGTGGATTCAGAGAGCTAAGGGCTGAAGTCTTGTTTCACTAGGAAATATTGAGTACCTCGACAAGTCTGGCTCACATCCCTCACCCTGGGTTATTGGAGTTTAATGTTTCAGAATTCTAAGATATGTCTGCCATTGACCCACTTGTCCCAGGGTTAATATAGATTGTGTCTGCGAGGGCGATGTTTTGTATAATGCATGGCTTCCCGCGTGTCGCGGAAACAAACACGCGTTGTCTTCGTCGGAGAGTGGTTTATTGCCTGTGCCAGCTCGGAGGTTCCAGACCTACTCCGCCTGTCATAAATGTTTTAAAAATGCCCTTTGATAATGAGTTTGTCATTGTTTTATTCAGAAATATCACCCGGCCCATTACTGCGGCAGGTAGTTTTCCAATCAATACACAACATCTTATTAATAATTAATTCCTTATATGTCACCGCAGTACAAAAAGTCTCCATCGCAGGTAGTGGAGCAGCATTGAAAGCTCGTTTATTGAGCTCCCAAGTGGCCTGACCAGCAGAGGCACCAACACCAGAACAGGAGCAGAGCTAAACAGCACAATATCATTAGCATTCCTCTGCCAGTACTTAGCCCTTTCTGGCACCCAAATGGATGGTCTCTTCTGTCAAGTTCATGATGGTTGGTCTCCTCTGTGAGCCTGTTGGATTTATTGTGGTTGGTCTCTCCTGCAGGGCTGTCCAATTCATGATGGATAGTCTCTTATTATCTGATTCATGATGTTTGGTCTCTCCAGTAGGCCTACCAGAAACATGGTGGTTGGTCTCTCCTGTAGGCCTGTCAGAATCATGGTGGTTGTCCCTTCTGTAGGCTTGTCAGAATCATGGTGGTTGGTCTCTCCTGTAGGCCAGTCAGAATCATGGCGGTTGGTCTCTCCTGTAGGCCTGTCAGAATCACGGTGGTTGGTCTCTTTAACATCCTGACAAATAATAATACAGACCAAAACAGTAATACAGTAATACAGAACTGAATGGGCCAAATCAGAGCAACTTTTTATTCATTATTTGTTATTCATTTCTTTAATAAAAAAAAACACCTGTTCATTTGTTCATGCAGAGGACTGTTTTCGATGAAACGTCTGGCATCACCTTGGCATGGTATTCAGGTGCACCAAACAGGTGCTGTGATCTGCTAGCGATACAGGCTAATTTTCTGTCAATTCTCCAAACCTGAGACAGAGGACAGGCAGGCCAGAACCCGGAGACCAGCGCCGAGCACCAGTCACCCCTCTGTTTCTGCTTTGTCCACGCTCAGTCAGACGAGGAGACGTCTTGGCTGCCTGGAGTGGAATCCGCCCTCTGGTCACGGACCCCAACTCCAAGGATACCCAGTCGATCTGCCGCAACCACATTGTGAATATCAGTGACAGCGGGCTGGTCACGATTGCTGGTATTTATGTATATTTTTTTTTTTACCTTTGCAACAGTAGATTTGTGAAATTATAATTATTCCAATTGTTTTGATGAGTATTCTCCTACCATCTCATATATATGTAAATGATAACATTATGGTTGGTTTCAGGCTTTTCAGATTCAATCAGAATTTGATCCAGTTGAATTTGTTTATGTAATGATCACAATGCAACAGATTGATTGCTTCTGCCTGAAAAGCTTCCACCTTGAATAACCTGGAAATCTTATCTAAGGAGGGAAGTGGACCACCTATCGCTCCATGGCTACGGAGACCCTTGACGCGGCGGTCAAGGCCCACGATCTGGGAGGGGGGCCTAGCCAGACCGTGGGCCTGATGCTGGAGGGAGCCAAAGACTGGACCCCAACTATGTACATCCGTCTTGTGCAAGACTATGGACTGGAGGTGGAGGTGAGTTCAGTGCTGTGGCTGTTTAATGTTTCAGGTGATTTTGAAATGTAACGTGATGCCTCCTGAGTTTTCAGATGACCCTGAACATGGCTGAAGTTTGTGCAGCAACTGAGCAACTTTCACACAAATATATTGTAGTGATCCTTGATTATTATTATTATTATTATTATTAGTAGTAGTAGTAGTATTAGTAGTAGTAATAGTAATTTACAGACCATTGATAAAAACATGTCATGTCACTCCTTTAGATTTTAACTCTTTTTATTAAAGTAAAAATATCAATTAAAAATACGTTGTAGATAAAAAGCTGAAAACAAGCACTCCTACATAATAAGGTCAAGTGGAACAGCTGATTAGCATGCACAGAACACAATGCAGCACACAATCTCATGGGGCAATAAAATTTCATGAAAAAGATTCCTTCATTCACCACACGTTCCTTGGTACCTCCGAGGTACCTCACAATCTGGGTGTCTCCCAGGTCATCGCTGTTGCTTACGTTTTTTTAGCAGTCAGCTAGACAACGCATTTATAGTTCTTGTTTAATAAAGAAATTCATCTAGCTACCTGATAACTTAAGCCGCACGCTGACTTGGTTCCAGAAATAGTACAATACAGCGTATTAAAGTAATTCAGAAATTGCATGTTATTATTTCTGTGGGTTGAGGTTTAATTTTAAGCTGTATTTTAGAGTAAGAATGTGTAATCTTGGTGCCCAAAGAAAGAGGTTATGCACGTCAGATCGATGCCGGCTGAATGAAACGACAGGCACGATACAGGATGCATCTGGAGGCCTTATCGGGGAGCTCTTCCTGTCTGGGCTCACGTCATCACTCCTGTCAGCTCTCCAGGACAATCAGCAGCATGTTAGATGCCCAACGAGCCGCTCGACCGACCTGCAAATAACAATAAGAAAGGGGGGGTGGGTCCCTCTGTTACTGCATGTGAGAGACTTTTAACCCCTCGTTAGATGTGAGATGTGAAGAAAGCATAATCTATGATCCTGATGTTTCCGGAATGTTTAAAAAGGTCAGTATGCTGATATTTTTGACAGCACTTGACCTTTGGTGGAAAAAGTAACAAAACCATCGGAATTGAAATAACTTCCTCTTTGTTTAGTCGTGGCATGCAACTGAGGCACACAGCCATCTCTTGGAAATGATTAGATTTCATTTTTTAAAATCTTGCCCATGGCCAAGCATTGCAGCAGTTTTCGAGCTAGCTAGCCACTCGGCCATGGCTGTCTTGATCAATGGTGAATGGTTTCACCCTGCAGGTGGCCAAACACCTGACTGCAACCTATGGGGGACGAGCTTTTGAGGTGGCTAAAATGGCTCAAGTGACCGGGAAACGGTGGCCAATCGTGGGCAAGCGACTTGTGTCTGAATTCCCTTACATTGAGAGTGAGGTAGGCAACTACTATGAACTTCGCCATGAGTTGTCATCAGTTTTGAGATCCACACCAACTGTATACTATTGTAAATTCTGTTGAAAATACTTCTTTAGCATATGCTAATTTGAACGATATCTCAGAAAAGCTGGTCCTTCCTCAGGTCCAGTATGCCATCAAGGAGTATGCCTGCACGGCCATTGATGTCATCGCCCGACGCACACGGCTGGGCTTCCTGAACGTGCAGGCAGCCGACGAGGCCTTACCACGCATCGTGGAGATCATGGGGAAGCAGCTGAGGTGGAGCGAGCAGAAGAAGAGGGTAGCTACCTTTCTTGCCATCTTACGACCCTCTTTTGTTCGTTATCAGTCGCCTTTGTCTATGTCCACAATGTCCTCCTACATTCTTTACTAACTCTTTTAAAGTTACTTATCACATGAGCTATTTTTGCTGAGGAAAGCTTAGTAATAGCCATGAAAATTCCTGTACTCTAGGCAGGATTCCTTGTACCACTCTCCTGTGTTTCTTTCACCAAAAGCCTTGGCAGGTTGTTAAAATCCAGCACTGTGCTGTTTGTTTTATGAGGTTATTCCTTTGAGGTTTGCCTCAAAAGGACATGAATTGCTTCAGCCCGCCACACGCAGCACGTTTATTCATAGCTGGGCTGTATGTAGACATCGATTTATGTCAGCTAAATATTGACGACTAAATACACCAGTGGGTCAACTGGCATTACTTTGATGCCACTATGTTCACATGAGTTCAGTCAAGTAATTATAAAGCAATACAGCAGTCCATGACTCTCTTGCTGTCCCCCACCTCAAAATTATTGCATTTTTAACCATCCTAGATCTGTAAAAGTCACTACTGCAGGACAGCTCCAATAGAGCAACAAAGAAAATTATGGGCACTTGAAGACTTGAAAGCCTTATCAAATACACTCCTAGATGGTCTATATCAGGGCTCTTCAAATCTGGACCTCAATTCCAAATCCTGGCCTTGTTTTCAGTTCTTCTGGGTAGTTAATTTAATAATTACTGATTCTGATTGGCCAGAGGCTTCACACCTGGCTCAGAGGTGAAGGAAGGCTGGAGAATCAGCAGGGTTTGGCCATTGATGACCATGATTTGAATAGCCCTGGTCTATATCTTCTCCCTTTGAATGAGTTTATCACCACCATGAATGACTACATACAGTAAGAAGAATGGTTGTCCAGTCAACTGGCTGGTTATTTGGTTAATGTTCTTGCCTGGAGGATCTTCAGTAAGAGTTTCTACTCTCTTCAATAGGAGGAGCTGGCTGCCGCCAAGCAGTTCCTGCATCACGAGATGGGCTACAAGGCTAAGTCCGAGCAGTTGACCAACATGTCGGAAATCGCCCTAACATCTGTCGAGGTTGACAGGTAAGCAGACTGTGCCTTTGCTCCGTCTCACTGCAAGAAGCCTCTATCTGCTCTCCTGTGGGAACGGTACATGGTCAGCCATTCACGTCTAATTCCTCTGTCAATAGGTATAAGAAGCGATTCCATAAGTTCGACAAAGAAAATAAGGGGTTTATCACCACCGTAGATGTTCAGCAGGTTTTAGAGGTAAGGATTTCCAGTTTAATTTTCTAGTTTTTCTTTCTTCTTCCCACTGGAGAGTGTGTGATTAGCAGTGGGCGTTCGTCTGTATATCTTCAGAACACTCGGGGAGGGTTATGCTTCTCACTCTCTGTTCTTTAATATTGCTGCTCTGTTTCAGGGATCTTCTTTTAGCTCTGTGAAAATGACATTGAGCCTTTCAGCCAGCAAATATTATAGGCTTCGAATGCATTCCCCATCCGGGACCTAGTTTTGCTAATTATAATCGCCAACTTATGAGTTTATACACTCACCCAATCACAGAGTCAGTAGGAGAATCATCTGAGTTTGCACTTGTACCATTGTTTCAAGCAACAAAAGGCAAACTCAGGGGAAGCAATATGATCTCGTGCAGCGGATCCCCTTCCGGGATAACCGAGAAGATGCTGACTTACGTAGAAAATTAGTATGACAATGAATAAAATATGGTTTGGGGTACGGGACCCAACAAACCCAGATGGACTATGGGTCTTTGGAGGGTTGCCACTGTGGCGCGTGGTTTCCCTTGGCAACTGGAGATCCCAAGATGTTCCCCGTTAACCTGTCCGTCCACGTTTCTCCTTTAGAGCATCAGCATCCAGATTGATGAGAACACACTCCATGAAATCCTCAACGAAGTCGATCTGAACAAAAACGGACAGATCGAACTGAATGAATTCTTGCAGGTATGTTTCGCCTGTCAGGCTGAAGAATAGTGTCTCATGTACGAATTTTCGGAATAGAAATATATAATATAAATAGCATCATTTTCCAGTGGCTCAGTGGGTAGCACTGTTGCCTCACACCCCCTGTGATGGGGGTTCGAATTCCTGCCTGCTGCGTCCTCAAGGTACACTGGTTTCCATCCGTGGTTCAAAGACTTGCAGTTGAATTGGTTTATCTCAGTTGCCTGTTGTACATAACTGTATGTAGGTATGTGCTCTGCAGTGGACTGGAATCCCATCCAGGGTGTCCCCAGTTATGCTGTCTGTGATGGGCTTCAGGCTTCTGAGCAATCCTGCTCCAGACTCATGGTTAAACTGCTGATGTTTCCAAGCAGAAATTAGATGGTCATTATTGTTTAACCCTAGATCCTTTCCTAAGCTCAGAATTTGTTTTTGTTGTTGGATTTTTTGAAATAGAGATGTTAAAAAAAACGATTAGAAGTCCTGCTTCTGCCATGTGCTACTTTGTGCTTATTAGTTATTGTTGGCTCTTCGTCGGCACTTAGGGGGACGGGGGGGTGGGGGCTGCACTTGAGCCTTTTTGTCAAGTGGAGGTCCTTTGACAGGCCTCTTCAGATGTGAGATGCTATCTGGCAGTGGCTGGTGGGGGGGGGCTGTAGGAGCCCCCAGCCCAGTCCAGCCTGCATCCCCGTCTGCTCTGCCAGCTCGTTCCTGCGAGGTGACAATGATAAATGCAGAACATGAGTCCCATTAATGCCGGGGATTTCGGCCCATGTCAGCCCTTTCTTCGCCGCGTCAAGTTAAACAAACAAGATGGGAGCGACGGAAATGGCGGTCACTCCTTCTGAGATAAGCCCCATGCCAGGGACAAGCCTCCACACCGGCCGACGTCACGTGTGGCCACCGGGGCCACTGACTCATGTCCAGGACCTTTGGTTGCACGTCGATGACTTTGCCTGCTGGTGATCTTGATCGTTCTCACCATCAATCGCCCCCATTTGACCAACACACCTCCCAGTATCACTGTTTTGTGTAAGTTTACAGTGCTCCCACGCTTGCCTCCGTATCGGGATTATGGTTCAGATCTCTCCACCAGGGGCACTCCTGTGCGTGTGTCTGCCGCCGGTGTCCAAGACTCAGGCGTGCTCCTTCCTGGCTTGAGTTCATGAGATGAAACCAATTAGGGGAGTGAGAGGAAATCTTTCCAATGAGCTTCGATAATGAGTCCGGGGCTTCCTTCATGCAGTAAATTAGTCACTATCGTGCTGCAGTATAATTAGTAGAGGAGTGGAGGAATTACAATGTTACGGCAGGGACTAGATTACCGGTAATCTGGGGTTTAATGAAACCACATAATTTAATCTTCATTAGTGTAGATTTTAAGGGGAAGGCAAATGGAATTCCTCCACTGGCAGGGTGAGCAGGTTGCATTATGGACGGACAAGGGCTTCCTCGCCAAGGATTGTGGCAGACTTCGATCCGGAGCGGCTGGGAAGCTGGATGTGCTCAGGCATGATAATGACAACCACCCCCCCCCCCACCACCCCCATGCTCACCCGCACACTTTTAACACACGTACGGGGTCGAGCTGAAGATTACACGAAAGCCACACTGGAGAAGGGAAAAAATTAGCATGGAGAGACCTGAAATAACAGTGGAAGAATGTGGGTTTTAGTGAGCTGGCTCAGAGAACAAATGGATATGTCTTTAAAGTAATAAAATAAGAAAATATTCCTGTAACCATTAGTACTTATATAAAGTAACGCGGATGTAAATTGTGTAATTATTTTTATTTTTCTTTAGCTCTTTGGAAAATGCTTATGGTGTTGAGGTTGGTCCACTTGATTTCATTAGGGTAATAACTGACAAAATGTTTTTAAACTTTGCAGTCACATTGTATGGATGAAGATTTGCAACTCCTCAGATTTTGAGACAAATCGCACTAAAATTGAAGCAGTGTCACATAGTGGTGTCAAAGAGATGGGCAGCCTCAGACACTTGATCTTATTGGTGTGATACCTCAAAAAGTATTTGACAGATCTTCTTCAGACTTTGCAGACACATCATATGGGAGACAAACTGGAAAAGATCAAATTCTGAGACAAATCACAACAAAATTAAAACAGCACCACAAACTGGTATCAAAGTGAAGGTCAGCCTCAGACATTTGATCTCATTAGCGTAATACCTCAAATAGTATTTGTCAGATATTTTTCATACTTCACAGTAATTCTGTATATAAGAAGGTTTGTAAGTAATTTAATTTCGACACAGTGCACCAAAATTAAAGCAGTGTCACTTAGGAGTGGCACATGAAAGGACAGCCACGGACACAGATCTTGCGAACCTGATTACATAATACTTTACAGATGATTTAATTAAGATTTTTTTTGTAGAAGTGAAGACTGTGTAAAGGGGTGTGGGTGTGGATTATATGGGGGAGGGGGCGTGATGGGGTCACCCTGGGAATACGGTGTTGTTTAGTCCACCACAGGCCATGAGGCAGGGGGAGAATCTGGGTGGGATGCCAGTCCACCACAGGGCAGGATGCAGGGGACACTCTGGACAGGATGGCAGTCCACTACATGTGATGAAGACGGGGACAGTCCCATTCTAAAAATGTTATTATTTGTTTCAAGTTATTCCTCGACATGTCTATCAACATTATACGCCATGGCTGGCATGGCTGTGCTGTTACTCTTCCAGCTGATGAGTGCCGTACAGAAGGGCCAGGTCTCCGACAGCCGGCTGGCCATCCTTATGAAGACCGTGGAGGAGAGTCTGGAGCAGCGGGAGCCCGTCTCCGTGGACAGGAGCGGCGGAGGTGTGTGAGTCCCGGGCAGCTGAGCAACACTAGCTTCTGCTGTGTTACAACCCTCCTCAGTCCCCTTCCCAGTCCCTCAGTCACCTGCTCTACTGACATCTAACGACTGTCTAACACTCTGCGTACTTTTATACTAAATGAGTTTCTGTCCATGATCTGAACGCCTTGCACTGGATTTTTTTTTTTGTACTTTTGTATGTGCATTGTATTCTGACAATTATGTTTCTCCGAGGCGGTTCTCGTGTCTAAATAAATGTGAGTGTAGTGTTAAAATTCCAATGTTGCTTTAAAAGGAATGCATTTCAGTGTTTCTAAAGCATACTTATTTTTTCCCTCTAAACCAGTATACTGTACTCCTGTGCCATTTTATACTGCAGCAACTTTTGTAAAATGAAAGCAAGTATTTTTACCCGTTTCATTTAAAGCAGCTGCTTGCAATGGGTATTATAGCACAGGAAGGTGTCTGACAATATACGGCACTATATAGAATTTATTCGATTTTGTACTGTTGCATATTGTCTGTCGAACTTTCAGAAAAAAAAATAATAATGCACACAATGTATTGTTGCTCTGTTCATCTAATGTCAGGGTGAATTAGCAAATGACTGTTTTTTATTTTCTGCCAATTTTGTATTTTTATTTTATTGTTTATACATACTGGTTTCTATATACGCAAGATATTTATTCAATTAGTGTGCTTAAATGTCAAACGAAATACAGCCCTATAATAAGCATGCTTAAATATTCCAAAGACTCGCATAGAAAGTGCTACGTGATTGGTTCTTGGAAGTGTTATTGTGCTAGCTGATTTTATTATGCAGAATGGGATTAACTATTGTATTTGAAGCAGGCTTTTAATTTCTGGATCTGTCTGTGCGGTTGGTATTTTTATTACTATTAATTTATTGCTTCTGGTTTGCCGGGTGGGTCGCTTGCATTTATAGAGTAATAAGAGAATGTATTTAATGTGCCTTGCTTTCAGATCTAGTATGAATTGAAAACATGAATCAATATGACTGATTAAACTATACAGGCCACAGCTTTTAAGCATGCTTAATTTCACAGTACCTATAAATAACTTAATTATTGTCTTGCACTCTTTCAAAGCTAAGATTTCATATGTTTGTTCCTGGAATGATTATGAATGAAAAAACTGTTTTGTGTGTTCAAAATGCGTCCGTGTGTAATTCTTTGTCTGCTATTTTGCATCATTCATCTTCATTTAAATGCAATTGTGAAAAGACTGCAGTTGTCGGCCTTCACACAAGACATATTGAATTTAAAGGTTGATTAGGGGAGAGTCGTTTGGGATATTGCAGCTGAACTCAACTCTTGGGCGAATCAATCAACCGAGTTACTTGCTTCCTATATAAGCGCTGAGCAACGCTACACCCAGCCACACCACACTTTAAAATTTATAAAAACTTCACACATACTAAAAGTAATGCATTTTTTATTTTACTTTTTCTACCCCACTTTAAAATCCCAGTGTTTAAAATCCCAGAATCTGAGTGTATTCTTGGTATATTTTATTATAATCATTTATGGTACCACCAACCAGACAGAAATTTGCTCAAAAAAAGGAAAGAGATTATCCGTCCAATAGCAATAAGAAATTCTAAAAACAGCTTTACTTCAAGTGGCCTGGAATTGTAGCAAGAGTTACAAAATCGTATTGCTGGACATGTTCAAAATAACAAGCAAAACTTTATTCAGTATGTTACATGTGAGCTACATGCATTTGAATTTTCATTAGGGGTCGTCTGTCATGTGAATAAAACTGCAAGTTTTACAATTTCTAAAACTGTAATGAATACTAGCTTTGATTCGTGCAAAACCAACTTATTCTTTGTGAATAACTAAACACGTTGTGTCCTTAGTACTAACCATAAGGTTCTGTAATGGGCTTTGGGCAGACTTATGGAAAATCCCGGCGATACAAATCTTACTTAAATGTGTGTTAAATGGTTGACTAATACAGAGCAAAAGAATTTTTTCTCAGCTGCAAAACCGTTGGGAATCCTTGGAGGAGAAAGTAGCCAATTACATTTTCTGAAAAAGAATGAAAACCGTGCGTATAATTCACAGTCACGCCACCTTACATTTCACGTAGACTTGAAGCTTATGTTACAGATGGTACCAAGAGTCAATCTGATTCTGGTTTATCGCTTAAGTCAATGAAGGTCTCTAACGTGCAGGATTGTGCGCACTGACCATCTTCAATTCCCAGGGAGCCACATGTTTTGAAATGAGAGCCTAATGAGGCTTCATTAATGGGACAATTTCGATACTTATACCTTTAGTTATACCTTTCAAATGGGGCTAAAATCTCAATGAACCATAAAGTTGATAGCCTTGTAGGAGTCCAGTACCGAAATCGATGTAGCCCATTAATAAAATCAAAATAAGCTTTGCACTGGATAATGTGCCTGGTTATTGTATTATCACTAACAATGTATATGCTTTTCCGTGTGGCTGTTCCAGGTTCATCCAGTCCAGCCAATGGCTGACGTGGCAATGGACCATTAAACGTTGAGAAAACCTGGACATGGTGCTCTTCTTTGAGGTTAATTGGTTATAATTGGAATTGATTCTACAATCTGAGCATTTGAATAAAAGATACTGTGTACCAGTATACATTTACTCATTAAATTAGTTGTGTGTGATGACATTCATAATATTGAGTAATCGATTCTGCAATGAATTTAGCAAGTTTATGTACTCAGTTCAATGCTTTTTCAGTTGTTTTTCAAAATCACTCTGATGTCCCCAAAGTTACGCTGAGGTGATGTAGAGACAGCGCTCTCAATTGCTTTGCTGATGCAGTTATCCAAAGCAAACCTTAGTTTTGCAGCCAGATCCTTTATTGATAGAAATTTGTGTAAAATATTTTGCATGTGTACCATAGCAAAGCCCCTACTTAAACTTTAACTAGCTGCCTTCGAGTTGTAAGTCCCTAATCTGCTTCCCCAGTTAATCCATCCATCCATCTTTCATCCACTTATGCAGTACAGCTTCCAGTTAATGATGTTAAATATTTACTGATGATTGTTTTAAACACGGAGAGCAACTGATGTACTTTCCATACTTTTCTATTTATTATTAGCTGTTATTTGCTAAAATATAAAATAAACATTTAACAGTCACAAACGTATGTAAACTTTCATCCGATATCTTCAACCTATCTTTCGTGGATCCTGTTTGGTACTATTAGCGCCCTCTAATGGGCGCTGGAGTCACCATGTGGTCATAAAGAATGCCTTCCTTGCCAGCTCATGCCAGGGGTAGGAGAGTATAAGCATGTCAATAATCCCAGGGGCTGATGCCAGCGATAGTAACTTGTGCTACTTTGACGCTAATTTGTGTGCAATTGAAACCAGGGTGAGCTCACAAAAGGATGGGGGAGGGGGGGGGAGAGATGGAGAGAGAGAGAGAGAGAGAGACGGAAGGAGGAAATTGACGAGGGAGGACGAGAGAGTGGGAAGACAGAGGAATATGGTGCTTAAACAGAAGGCTGTATGTTTTATCAGTCACTGGCACTGCTTAGCTGACAGAAATTAGCGTTGGCGTTCTGGGAATACGGCCGCGGCGCTGGGTGCTCACCAAATCCTCGCAAGAAGAATATCAGCACCGCTCACATGGCGCGTCCTGACATCCACTGGTGTCGCTGAAAACTATCTCTATTGTCCAGTTTGATTGCCTGAATCAAACTGATTTACTGCAAATCCATCTGAGCTTTGATAAATCTATTACAGTTTCATTTCGCTGATTTCATTAACGTGAATAAAACCAGCCATGCTTTCTGCATAACGGCCTTTTAATGGTTTGGCCCTGTCACCTGCCTCAGTATTAATCCCCCTGACTTATTGCTCCACAGAGGGAATGAGTAATGGGTATTTGAATGTGATCAGCACAGTACAATGCAATTAAGGAACCAGTACTGTTCTGTGCCTTTAATCCTGAACTAATTTGAATTGCAGTTTGATAGCACTGTGAATCCTGCATAATTATGTAGGGTGCATATTAAACTCTGTGACAAACCGGAGAAGCCTTTAACTACCCCGGCAATGGAGAGATGAGCCTAAGACCAGGAGTCAGGTAGCCTACTTGCAGGACATCGGAAGGCTCAATTACGGGAGGTACCGCTGACAGGTGCATGCTGGGAAAAACCCTTCATCCTAAAATGGTTGACATGTATGTCGGTTTTTTTTCTCTCTTTTCTCCACCACCTCATGTGACAGTGTTCTTTTACCCTTAAAGTACAAGTACATCACGTAAGATTTAAAGAAGCTTTAGTCTTGATAAGCTTTGGGGATTGTAAAGGGTTAGTTACATATTCTAGGGGTGAACATGGTATATTGGCTGCTTAAAAGTCACTCAAAATAAATATTTGGTGGATTTAACCCCCCCCCCACAATTTGACGTGACACCGCCCTAGAGGAAAAAGAGAGTTTTGTGTTTCCATGAATGTTCTAATCAAAAGCCTCTCTTTAGCACCTTGGGGGAGTCATGCATTTCCTGCAATAGCTGAGACAGTGGCAGGGGGTGTGGCTTGGAGGTGGAGTCCATGAAGAGGTTAGCATAGCTTTTTGTGAAAATGAACATCAGGGTGGGGTTTTAGGGCAGAATGACCACAAACGTTTTCTCTAGTTGATAATATTTAGTTCCTAATGCATTCAAGGTGATCAAAGTTATTGCAATTTCCACTGAGGATCCTTAATTACTTAAAGACTTTGCTTAGCTTTTGTTCTTAAATGGCACATGAACCTAGCGTGTCACCTTATAACTACTTGGTGACATCAAAGAAAAGCTTAAGTGTGCACATAAGAAATTGTAAATGCCTTAATGAAAGCAGGGGTTTTGAGGTGTGTGTGTGTGTGTATGTGTGTGTGTGTGTGTGTGTGTGTGTGTAATGTAAAAGGGGCAAATTTATCAGGAACACAAGTCCGGGTGCTTCTGTGATACAGTTTGAGGTGCAGGTGATGCCTCGCTCAGCCTGAGTAGAGAGATAGACAGACAGAGAGAAAGAGAGAGGGAGAGAGAGAGAGAGAGAGAGAGAGAGAGAGAGGGAGGGAGAGAGAGAGAGAGAGGCTGCTGGCTAAATTAAGCCATTGTGACTCAAAATCCTCCTTTAATAAGGTTCATGCTGTCTACAACTTCATCATTTTCTGCTGAATGATAATTACTTTATTCAATCATGTTCAAGGTTTTAGTGAAAGCTAGCATTGATTGATTAACTTCAATTACCATGCTTACATTTGCATAGATAAAAACTGCTTTTCAATTTGTGAGTGGCACACGGGCGGAAACCCTGCCTTGATATTTGCATTTCAATGTGAATGGCACAGAATAAAGGTGCAAGGGGCTCTGATCACTGCTCCGGCCTTTCTGCATGGCTGCCGTAGCATAAATATATAGATATATATATATAGACACACACACACATACACACAAACATATATATACATAAACACACATATGTGAATGATTTTCTGTTATGATGGTGGCTTGGCCCACACTGTGCAGAGGTAACAGACCACAGCCCGTTTGCTGGCTGGCTTCACCGCGCCATTGGGGGGGTGGCAAGAGGCCGCAGGATGGAACTGCGAACCAC
>JAODJW010000001.1:42063163-42076687 GCA_026777045.1 Hyperopisus bebe | reverse complement strand
CCTTGGAGTTGGGCTATCAAGGACCACTGGAAGATCCAGTTTCCTGCATCCATATAAAAGGTGAAGAACAGTAAGAGGTAACACCTCTTCTGCATTTACTTTGAGTTCAGATTTTTGGGGAAAAAAAACATAAAAAGTATAGGAATCCAGCAGCGAACGCTGCCTGGACTGATAAATGCATAATTGTATACTGTAATTGTATATAACTGTGATTATTTTGTTATCAGTGAACAGACTGAATGCTGGTGCTGTCTGACCCCTGGTCTTTTATCTGGGAATTCAATTCTCCAGTATGGACCCTGTGTTATTTGCTGCTAGTTGATGTGATCTCTGTATTCAGGCCGCCGTCTTCCGATAGCGGGGATTTCTTTCATAAGCTTCATTTAACCCTCGCGATAACGTTTAATTGTCATTAGTATTCTGATTCGCGGAAGGATTTCCTTCGCGGACTTACCGCTTCATGCATATTCCGCAAAACTCATCGATCCAGGTATTTCACACAAAAACACGGCACGCGGGAAAAAAATAATTTATTCACGAGGAATAACGGTGCCGCCCCTGCAAAGGCTGAAAGCGCCAGCTGCATGGTCATGATGTGAGTGACTAATTACCAGCATCCCGGGAAAAGCAGCGAGCCCCTGTGGCTGATCCATAACGATTCAAGCACGTGTTTCCTGCTTTAAATATCAGTAGGGGACCTGAGCCCGTGCTCTCTCCTCGCGCCGACGTCACTCTCAGGCCACGTACAGGATCAGCGCTCTGACCAACGTGCCATTTCCGCGCAAGTTTCGTCAACTTTCCCGGGCATATTTTTTCTTTGATTACTGTCAGCTAAATGCTATGTCTTTCAACCCGGGTTCATTTGCATGATTTTATACTTTGCGCAAATTCCGAGATAAATTAGCCCGACTCCCATCTTTGTTGGTTATGGCACTGAATGAATTACTCTAAAGGAACAAGGCTCACTGTAAAAAGCCTGGAGAATTACACCTGTGAAATATGTAAATGCATTACAAACGATAATGACCTTATTTATTTTAATTTACAAAGTTGAAATTAGCATTAGGATGACTAAATGAACTGGAAGTTAATAATCAGGCTGCCGGCTTAACAAGCTTACCCTTTCGTTCGTTTGCGAGCCTAAACGTTGCCTTTAACTTGGTGAGCCGGATCATCAGATACTTTCGAATGCCTAATGTCATAATCAAATATTCCTGCCTTGCAGGGGAATTCCCAGATGCCAGGAGACGATTAGATGGTTCATGTCACCGTTTAGAGACGTGCATCTGCAAAGCACAGGTTGCTCCATTGCTACGGATTCGTCGCGCTCTCGATGAATTAGTGCCGTCCGATCAATTTAATGATTATGGTTTAAGTGTCCATCCGTCACGTTATGGTCACCCAGCACTGTGAAAGCTTCTAGTAGTATTTTATTGTGGTTTATCCCCCCTTTCTGTCCTGATTTAGCATGCGTGTACTGAAATCCAGCTCAATGTGCATTTTAAGCCCAATTTAAAGCATTTAAAATTTCCTTTCAATTATTTTGCTTTAATTCAGAATATTTTCAGCGTAAAATTCCCTTTTAAGATTTAAATGAGGGCGGTGATGGAGTATAACAGGCACGTCTCCCGTTCCTGGGCATCATGCGGCTGTTTCTGCTACATTTGCCACAAACAAAAACACGAGGCCGCCTCCCCCTCCCCATCCCATGCGCGCAACTCTGCCTTCACTCCATGCCGTCTTGAATAATGGACGTGCTGGAATATCAGTGTCACACAGTCACCGGCCGCGTCCTGTCGTTTGTCTAATTTGACCGGGTGTATGCGGAGATGGCCCGCAGTGGCTCGTCCGACCCCCTCCCAGGCCGCCCCCTGCCGTCCGCCAGGATCCCGTTGAGAGCTGAGAATTATGGGTGGACACTGCTGGCAGGACGCCCCCCTCCCGTTATTATTTTTTTTTAATTATTATTATTATTATTATCGTTGTTGTTGTTGCAGCTGCTGCTGTTATTGTCTTTTTTTTTACCATTTAATTTTTATTGTTATGCAAATATTTTATATTTTAATACCATTTTTCTTTCTATTATGTTTTGCCCTTTGAACACAATCCATGAAGCAAGTAGAAAAGGTATTTCACTACACAGGTGTACAGAGTATGTTTCTCGACAAATTTAGCAAAACTCTTACTGAACAATCCACGCGTTCATCCATTTTTCGTTAACTCACCATGTTGGATCCATATGTAGCCCAAAGAAACTGGCAAAAGTGATTATTATCATTGAACACATTTAGCATTTGATAAGAGAAGACCGAAGGTGACTTAGCTTTTTCCATTCCTGCTTTCTTTGATGCGCTGATGAGTTCATGGGGTTATTTAACGAAGGTTTGGCCTGTCCCTTCGCCACACACACCGGCAGTCACAAATGGGTCATTTTGGAGTACCTCCTATCTGTCGACACGTCAACCAGCTTCACACAGATGCCACCAGCCTCAGTTTTGGAAAATGGACACAGGTCCACGCATGTTAAACAAGAAGGTATCCGACTTAAGGGGCTGAAAGTCAAGCCTTCGATTTCAGATACCCCTTGGAAAAAAAAATAGTTCATAGCATAGTTGTTCCATTTTAGACAGGAGCTAGGATTTCGGTTACATTTTGGTTATACTGGAGCACAATGGGGACCTACTTACCTTATGAATCTACATATGGCTATCTAATATCCCTGTGCCATTGAGACACTGAATCCCTGGGGTGTTAGGGCTGGATAATGCATGAACGGAAGGGTTAAACTATTGCTCCTTTGTGATTGAAAGACTCACACCAGATTATGCTCTGCTTATTATGAATTTGCACTGCTCTTTGTGAGCTGTGGGGGACCCAATTCCGGACCAGGAGCACCTCAGTGTCTCTTGGCTGGACCCAAGTATTTTAGCCAAACCAGGAAGGAAGACAGCAGGAAGGAAGTCAGGTGGTGGAACCTGGGACCAATAAGGAAAAGCCCAGCTTTTACAGCTCAAGAAAATAAACTTCCTATGAATATGAAAAAAAAATAAGAACAGTGCCTGAGATTCGGCATGCTTATTCACCTTGGAAATATTCCGGAATCTTCCCCAGCTTGTCGAGTCACAGACTTCCCAAGCTTTTGGTTCCCGTCTCATTCTCGCCGCTGCAAGCCTACCAACTGGAGCTAATTGCATCTACATCTGAGCCCCGGAGTGGTCAACTATGTAATTTTACTAATTCATCCTGCTGAGAGTTTGACCTTAAAAATTATAATTATGCACACCTGAGTTACACACTGGGTCCAAGAGGATCGCTAAACGTTTATATGAATGAAGGATCATTAACAAAAAGCACTTTTAATTCATAAGAAACATCATTATGAGTAATGCTGCAAACAATGGATTGCGACTAGCTAATTCCAATGAACACAGTTTATGTTACGTGCTGCCGATCAGGGGAAGAGTGGTGGCTCCGAGACTCGGGATCTGTGCTGGCAACCAGAAGGTTGCCAGTTTGAATCCCATGAATGCCAGGAGTGCTTCTACTCCACTGGGCCCTTGAGCATTGTGCTTAATCTGCCATTACATCATCCTGGGTATGATATTAACCTACATCCAGCCCTGTAAGCAGGTCCACCATCTTTCAGCCACCAGAAAAAGACTTCACACTTTTCCATTCCATTCACACTAGTGTTGTGCTGAGATATCACCTGCTGCACGGCTGCACTTGTGCCCCTGATCAGCCATGTGTGTTGCTTGTTGCCCCTCATTAGTCTTTCCGTTTAAGTTCCTGTTTGTCTCGTCGGCCCCAGTCTGATCACTGATGTTACTCCTGTCTGCTCGTGTCCTTCCCCATACTAGCCTTCTTGTTCTGACCTCTCACCATTTCGCTGCTCCCGTTCAGTAAATAAACCCCTTTTTGTTTAATGTCTGCCTTCGAGTCCTTCGTCCCGCATGCCGTGACAGAATGACTGCCTTCAAGCGGAGGACTTCCGTGGACTGGAGGACTGGAGTAGAGGAGTAATTCCGTGGACTGGAGGATCCCTGAGGCTGATGCTCTCTTCCAGGATGCAGGGAAGGTGCTAGCGAGACACCATGGACCAAGGACCAGAGGGACCAGAGCTCATCCTCGCCTCTGCTGGAGCTCCAGAGCCCATCCTGTGCCTGGCCCAGTGAGCGCCACTCTGCCCGCACTCCAGGCGCCCAGCTCAGAGGGCCGCTCCACCTGAGTCCCTGGTTCCGGGCTCTAGAGGGGCCGCTTTGGCTGCACCCAGTCACACAGCAGCTGTGCTGTCCCTCAGAGAACCCCAGTGGTTGTGGCAGGTGTCCTGGTTGTGCTCTGCTCACCTACAGGCGTCCTGTTGGCTCCTGCCTCATGTCCTACTGTCCTGCCAGTACCCTTCTTGACTCCTGGCTCCCCATCATTGGTCTCCTCGTGTTATCATGTTCTGCAGGTTGCTGTTGGGCCAACACCCGACTACATTGTCACCGCCCAGCCACGGCCGGGTTGGGTTGACCTGGAAGATGGACTTAGAGTGGGAGCTTTTGAGCCTTGCGCTAAAACATGCTCCATGGCTGAAGTCTGGACCAGTTCTCCTAAGTCCCGGTACAGTCAGTAATGTCAGCTGGGGCCCAGAAGAGGAAGACGGGGACACACTATCTGTGCCAGCAACCCAGACCCTTGTTCAACTGTCTGTCCGCCTGGGCAACTGTCCTGCGCCATCCTGCTCCTGCCCTGCAGATCCCGCGGAGACCTCCTGCTCTGTCTCTGCTGGCCCCTCCAAACTCTCTGGTCCTGCTGGCTCTCCAAGGTCCTTAGATCCTGCGGTCTTCATGGAGCGTCGCCAGTGAACAGACCCAGGAGGGTGCCTGTCCCAGGATCACTGCCCAATTACCCAGAGTCCATCCCTGTCCCCATAGATCCTCTACCTGTCCACCCTGTCCTAGTGTGTGTCTTGTTGGGTGTCCTCTATACTGTCCTTCATTTTGCCTTAGTCTGTGCCATGCTCCTAGTCATGCCATGTGTCTTGTACTGTCTCCTGGGTTTTGTTCATCCGGTGTTCCCTGGTGTGGTGTTTTCAGTTTGTCTCAGTCTCTGTTTCTCCTTCTTCCATTGATGTCTGGTGTTTGTCCCTCTGGTCCACAGTGCCTGGTTCCATCCCGTGTTCAGTCTGTTTCATCGGTGTGGACTTGTTCAGTGTTGGTCTTTCCTGTTGTCCTCTTGGTCTCTGGTGTGGCCCCTGCCTGTTCCTTGCCCATTGTTGTGCCATGTGTCCTGTCCTGTCCAGTGGCTCGGCCCCTCTGGTCTTGTGTGGTGTCTGTCCTGTGCACTGGGTCGGTCCTGGCACGCCCTGTCCCAACCGTTGTCCAGTGTTTCCCCAGCCCTGTATGTCCATCCTCGCGTTCAGTCCCCTTGGTCCCCTCCCCAGTTCCTTGTCTGCTTTTGGGGTGTATTGTTACATCCTGCCCGTCATGTCCGCCTGACCCTTCTGTCTCCTCCCTAACGCGGCCCCGATGAGCCACACCTGGTACTTGTTACCCCTTGTTAGTCTTTGTATTTAAGTTCCTGTACCTGTTTGTCTCATCAGCCTCAGTCATGTCATTGATGTCACTCCTCCTGTCTGCCTGTGTCCCTCCCCATACTTGCCTTCTTGTTTTGACTCCCCACAGTCTCGTTTGTGTCCCTGCTCCCATTCAATTAATAAAACCCCTTTTTTACCAAACGCCCGCCTTCGAGTCCTTTGTCCCGCAAGCCGTGACAGTTTAAATAAATGACTATTACACTCTGAGTATATTATTGCTTATTTAAAAGTTTGTATAATTATGAAATTAGTTATAATAACCATCTGGCTGACTTTTCTCACGGCCAACACAATGAAGTGGCCAGTTTTGTGTTATAATACCAGTAATTATGTGAGGCTCCCAATGACAGAACTGAGGGGATCTATGGTTACCTCTATATAAACACAAATTATTTGTGCATTTTAATATGGGCTGCTGAGCCTCATAATTATGCATTACTTTACACCTTCATAATTGACAGGAAATATGAGGCACGTCAAGGGTCACCCATTAGAAGGATTTTTCCATTTAATTTTTTGACAGCCCAATACGCAGATTCACGGTGAATTTGAGGGGGGACATGTACGGTGCACAGGGAACCTTTCCGGCGAATTCCGAGCACAATTCCCGGAGGGCTCTTCTCACATTCCCTTTAATTGAACAACGCGATTCTTTTCATGCACAGAGCAAACTTAACACTGTGAGCATGAGCTTCATGGTACCTCCCCAATAAGAAGTTACATGATTATGAATAAAACATATCCTTTTTTAATGAAAAAAAAAATACATTTTTCTGCTGATGAAGTATTAGAATACGTTGTTTCAGAACGTGCAATAGTTTTCTTTAGAGTCCAATAAATCATTTCCTTCTCTACATTCTCTGATCAGATCTTAACAAGACAAAAATGGGAGCCTAAAATTTAATATTCTCACTTCTGAAATACATGATACTATAATACAGGAGATGAATGTCCATTTCAGAATGTTGCTTTGGCACCAGTCACATGACATTTCTGATTTTCAAGGTAACCATTTATCACATCCCGTGGTGCTTCATGGTAAGGTCAAACGAGGGTACAAAATGACCCCTCCTCCCCCCACGCTTCTCTAAAAGCCTCATCACAGTTCACCGTATGGCAGGCAGACGACAGACAGCCCCGCCTCTGTGACCAACAGGGCTGGGGTCCTGAGCCCACCTAAGCCATTGGATTTAGGGCCACAAGGAACATAGATCCCCAGTGTGATGCATATCTCTTTACCGCATTATGACAGAGGGCTAATGAGGTCAGCCAAGGTGTGTGTGTGTGTGTGTGTGTGTGGGTTAGATATGCATTACATTGTGGGGACCAAATGTCCTACCAATGTGATGAAAACCAGTTATTTTGATATTGTGGGGATCATTTTTTTGGTCCCCACAAGGGGAAATTCAGCTTTATTAAAATCTGTGACTGCATTCAAAAAACTAAAAATGCCAAAAGACATGTATTTTGTTTGGTTATTTATGGTTAAGGTTAGGGTTTCATTGATGGGATTAGGGTTGTGCCCATAGAAATGAATGGACAGTCCCCACAAAGATACAAATACATGTCTGTGTGTGTGTAATAAAAAAACCATGTCACAGAGGAAAAACTGCCTATGAATAATTCTTGATTTTCTAGTAAAAAAAAAACCTACTAACCTAAACATTTCACTGTATGCCTCTGCAGTGCATTCAGTCACGTTTTCTCATATCTGTCCTGCAATCATAAAACCAATTGTAATGTATTTGACTATTTTACACTACTGAGGATACGGTTGGAAAACCCATGCCTTTCTCCGGTCTGTGTTTACGAGCTTCCGAGCATGCAGGTGCCCAAGTTCACCGAATGGGTCACCAAGCCTCGCTGTCGCACTTACGAAGGCACTGAACCAGGCGACCAGACAGAGAGGTGACCCAAGACAAAAGGAAAATATGCAGTGGGAAGTAGGAGGAATGTAGGTTGTCTTTGCCCGACGTCCCTTTAAGGAGCCCAAAATACTGTCCCTCAAATATAAATATGAATTGCAGGCCTGCAAAAAAAAAAAAAAATAACAAATGCTGCAGTGAAGGACAGCTCTTGTATTTTTATTGCTCATCCCACTTGCTAACTGGCTACAGAGGCCGCCTTTGTGTCCTACATCATGGCCACACTGAGGCCTTTGTGGGCCAAGGGGCGCCTGGGAGACAGTGGCGGCAGGAGGGAAAGTATTTTGAGCTGAGTCACTGGGTTCAGCATTGTTTTCAGGTCACCTTGGCTGACAGCACGGGACTCGAACCGTCGGATGAATGCCGAGGAAAATCACTACCGAAAAATGCCGGAAAAAATTACTGAGGGGGAAAAGAATCGAAAACTGTTTGTAAAAGGATTGGTTTTGAGATCTGAAACCTCAGTCATGATGTTCCACAAGATCTACACTTTTTTTTTTTTTTTACTTTTACTGAGCAACCTCACTATGGAAGTAATGTGTTAAATAAGTTGATTATTTAAGATAATAAATACAGTAAAGTACAAGCCAGAACACACTGCATTGCTCAGAGACCCAAGAAGCTTCGCTTGGCAAAATGCTGTTGTTACGAAATTCAGGGTGCAACCCATGTTTCATTGTTTAGTTTGGAGTGGTACATTTTCTGAAGTTGATGATCTACATTGACAATCGCCATCGCATTCATAAGGCTAATCAACGTCCCTTTAGAGCAGTTCACGATTTGTGCTATTCGCTTTATAGCCAAGTAACGAAGATGTAACAGCTGATTCCCCAACTGATTTTCCCACATATGGCTCAGGCCGTCGTTGAGCTTGGCATCTAAACAAGAAAGGTGGATATTATTCACCCTGGGACTGAAATCTTTCTGGAATCACTAAAGGTCAATCGTCAGCCATCTCCATATCTAGGTCTGTCTCCTAGTGGCCCGGGTGAAAGGAGTCTCTGAGCCGTCTCTCTTCCACAAGACGTTAATGACGAGGCACCATCCTGGAAATGGCTGCTCCATTAGAATGATGGAAAACACGGATGCAGACACATGCGATATCTTTCCATCAACTAAATAATGCAAAAAAACCACAGCATTGATATTCCATTTCCACCTGTGATTTGAATTTTTCACACGCCGAGGAAACAGCACAAGTACTGGGCATCAGAAGAAAAATGTTAAATAAATTTAAAAATTAAATAATATTTTTTAAAAACATGGTTGGAAGCATAGGGTGCTATCGGCATGTTGCGGGTAAGGGATATCATCAATCATGAGGATAATCACATGACATGGGGTCGCGATCCGCTAAGCGTGTTTTGCTCATTATGTTAATATGCTGGAGAGAGACACATTTTGCACTTTCCTTTCTTTTAATACTCCCGTCATGTCAACCTGCCGTCAAGTTTTTAAAAAATGGGTTCCTTCTTTAAATATGGGGGGGGGGGGGGAGACAATATTTAACAATTTTAATAGAAATACTATATGGTTAAATTTAAAGGATTTTCCATTCATATACATAGTCGCTGTATTTCTGCCTTTGTGAGGACTCACCATTCTTTTCTATGGGCTTAACCCTAATCCCAACTATGACAACCTTAACCATAAGTAACCCAAAAAAAAAATGACACTTTTGCGTTTTTAGTTGTTCGATTGCATTCAGAGATCTTTATGGGGACCTGAAAAATGGTCCCCAGAAGGTCAAAATCGCAATGTAATATAAACTTAATCCACACACACGCACGGATGGATGGATGGATGGATGGATGGATGGATGGATGGATGGACACGTGGTAACACTTTATGATCAGGACATTCAGTGCACCTTCTTAATGCATTCATAGAACATTCATAAGCAGCATGTAAGTGTACCTTAACAACCTAAGATACCTTAACAGCTTATTATACATTAATAACAAACATTATATGATAATGACAAACATTATAATCGTATAATCATACAAGGTTATTAGAGTACTTACATGAATGCTCTATGAATGCTGTATGAAGGTGCAGTTAATGTACATACAGTACATATGAATATGAGTACATATCAATCCATTCTTCAGTCCCTACATAATTAATTCATTGAGAGTCTGGTGCACCAACTCAGATCTTAAATAATGGCTATAATAACGTGACCATATCCCAAGATTAAGCACGGACCAGGAGCCCTTATCAGGCGGGCGGAAATAGACCTTCAAGCTATTTACTGTCTCCTTGATGTATGAAGTTTGTGGTTTTGATTGTGGGTGATTGTGTTCGAGGAGGGTGACCTTTAGTGGCAGCTACAGTAGTGTAGTATAATGAGGACGTGTCAGATCGCAGGGCTACAGTAAAGAGCTGCGGCTATCGGCCGCAATTGATCCAGAGCTGCGCGTGTGGCGAGGCATCGGAAACGCTTCCGAACCGTCAACGACCGGCGCCGCTGAAAAGTTCAGCTCGGGGGAATCTGGAGGGGTCCATTCAGAAGAAGCGGTAGGGATTTCATTTCACGCCTAAATCTTTAGTCTGTCTCCTGTTATTGCTGTTCACTTAAACTAGAAAAAATCGTCCTAATTTTAATAGTTAAAATAACAATTACACCAGAATTCTGTAGTGGGAGAGTGGATGGAAGCTGGACATATGATGGATATATAATAGTAAATAGTTGCTAATAATATTAGTTATTATATTTCAAGCAATGTTATAAACTCATGATGAAATCTGCTGTTTGTTAATTGTATTTGTTTGTTGTAAACCCAAAAATCCCACTAATGACCATCATTACCATTTATAATTTGCACTGTTTTAAATTTGTACTCTAATATTTTTATTACTTCAAAATGAAGTAGAATGCGATGTGATTTGCAACTGGGAGTCAACACCGGTGCTGTTAATGGGAAAAACTACGGCAGGCCGTGAGGACACAAAGCACCTTGCGTGGAAGTGTGGGCAGCTCAGGTGTCTAGGTTCATATAGCACCTGCATGTGGATTTGAGAGGAGGATGTCTACGTGTGGGGCTTTGACTTAATTTTAAAAAAAAAAAGGGCCAACAATTTGAGCTGTTCCAGTGTCACTAATAGCCGGAATAAAAGCGTGAAATTCTAAAATAAGCATTCACCAAAATATTAAGGCCTATACGCTAGCAGCACATTAACCTATATGAGGATTTCCTGGCACTATGAATATCTACTGAATTCGTACAAACTTAAGACCTAATTTCAAAATAAAATGCTAAACAATGTTATTAGCGTTTAAATACACTCACCGAAAAATCCGAAGTAAAATTACGCTTGAATCGTTGACATCGTACGCCCTAAATGTTACGCTCTCACAAATCCCACACCTTCTGCCGTAATGCACCCTGGCCAAAAAAAAAAAAAGAAAAAAGCAGCTTCGCTTGGTATAATGCACTCTCGACGTGCCGCTAAAATTCTGTCCGCAGGGACCGCTGACGCCCTATCCCTTGTCTACACTGTCGAGATGACTGACTAGGCCGACAGCCTACCTGTAGTTTGAAAAAAAAGGGAAGAAGAAACACCAATTAGAAAGTCTCTCACTGCTGCACCCTCCGAAAGCTAGTCTCCACTAAAGGTCAGCCTGAAATTTGAATGACAGGGCTAAAGTCTTTTACTCATAATTTTTGTGTTTGCAATAGAATTCCGGGCAATTCACAGCTTTAAAGGCCTTAAGTGAGAACAGCAATTAATTGTAATGAATAATCTGACAAATCTCGTTGACATATGGCCGGTAATTCTCCTCCTTTCTAGTGGGAGCGGAGGGGGATTAGATTAGCTCAAATGAAATCAGGGAGCACCGTGCCATCTGCGTGTCTGGGGACGACAGGAACACGTTAAACAGGGAGCGGGTAGATTTCTGTTGTGTTCATACTGCTTCCCTCAAGCTTCAGCAACAGATTAGGGAATTCTCCTTTTTTTCTAAATATTGAACCAGCTGCCTGTCGGGAAAAAAAAGCAATATCGCCCTATAGCGTATGGCCTGGCCAGAGCGTGTCCAAAATCGAATGGAAGTGCAAGCTAAACAAACTTGGACAGAATAATGAGTGTTGTACAAATACATCAACAAGCCCTCATCGCTTCCTCGGTTGAGAATGTCGCAGTCTTTATGCTTTATGCTTCGTTATTCCTTCAGAAAGACTCTCTTGACTTCATTCCATGAAATCTGTGCTTATCGCAGAGATGAAGTCCCACAGCTGCCAGAGTTTCCTATTATCACACATCTTTTGGCCGCTCCTGGAAAGTAAATTTGTCCGACATTGTCTGACGTGTCATGTTAAAGTCTACGGAGAGACAAGGTTTGATCCATCATCCCGTTCTCCTGTGTTATTCTGTTGACCTCTTTGCCTGTCCACATTTGGGCCTGCAACTTTCCATATCTGTGTGGCCAAAATGCATCACACTGGGGTTTAATGACCATCTATTACTCATTTAGCTGGGGGGGGGGGGGTGGCATCAACAGGTGAACGCGTCCAGCGTCTACACCAACATCTACTACTGGATTCATATGTTTCCAGTGTCATTCGGAATACCAACGATCCTACTTATTCATACCTACATTCAAATCTAGTGAAGCAACATTAGACTGTATCAGTAAGTAGACACCAACTGCATCAAGTACATCTTGGCATATTAGGTAAAGAACTGATGAGAGTTTTGCTTTTGACTTATTGTGCATCCTACTGAATTAATGAACAACAAAGCCACCCAATTACACTGGAATTTAATGCAATTTAAAATGTTACATGTGATAGGAAAAGGATGGCACAGAATGCCAAGAAGACGTTGAGGAGGTAGGACTTGAAAAACAGAGGTCTTGACTGGGCCTAACACAGAAAGAACATTAATCCCCATCCTATAGCACAGCAGAAATCATCCTATGTAAGCCAGACAGATCACTGGTCAACACCATTAGCCATTTTACCAAAACAGAGAGGCTCCGTTCCTGCAAATCACGGCAAACAAATGAGATCGTCACCGGCCCTATAATTATTATCTCGAGTTCTAATCCTCCCTCACTTCTGAAAATGAATTTTGAATAGACAGTTCATAAGTGGATCTCATATTTAATTGCAAGAATTGAATAAAGACTGGTTTTCCACAAGGTACTGGTGTCTAGCGGACCTAATTGTCAAGGAACAGGTCTTAATTTAAACCAGGGGGTAATTATCATGCAAAGCATACCCACCCCGAATGTTTGCATAACTATCACAAGCATTTTCATAAATGATGCTTTAATTAGTCTTAATTAGAATTTGTTTAAGTCAGCAGGGAAGGCAGAGCCCGTGAAATGATGTATGTAATAAGCATCAGGCTCACTCCTCTTCTTTTTTTTTTTACTTGGGGAATAGAGCTGACAAAATCACATCACATTAAATTGATTCAGTCAGAATTAAAATTCTTATGGTATTAATTAAATGGAGGAAGATCTCATTAGCAGGCTGCGCGGCGCAGGAGAGGCTCTCCCTGCCAGCAGCTGTGCACGCTCCGCGCAGTCGCCATTAGGGGCTAGGAGACAGGCCCGGGACGGAGGCCCTGCCCACGGATGAGCGAGGGGGGGGGGACGGGCGCCTCTCACCCCGACGGGCCCCAGCAGCGAGCCTCAGTACCAGGAGGGCCTGAGGCCGGCCAGCCTCATCTCGCATGTCGACCGGAATGTTCCTGAATGAGAAACTGCCCCGGATTGCTGAAGGTTCAATGGAGAACCGTGTTGCTTCTGACGCCCTTGGAGGAGCATGTACGACAGACCTGCTAATTATGACGATGATCCTTTTCCTTTTTATACAGTCAGTTCACGGTATGCCAGACTCCACCCCTCCATCCCACCCCATCTCAATTTTCACCGCTTCCCTCAGGTAGGAGATGACATCTTCAGGTCAGAAATTATTCTGCGATGTAGAGCAATAGACACACCGGACTTAGCTCCCAGCAGCTGTCACTTTACGTTAGCCGGGACACTCGGGGGTGGGGGGG
>JAODJW010000001.1:42050019-42063105 GCA_026777045.1 Hyperopisus bebe | reverse complement strand
AAAAACCGGTACAAGCGGAGGTGGGGCTTCACTGCATCTCACAGCTGCTGCATCTCAATGGTGAACTGCGGCTGGGGGGGGGCGACTGGAAATGCGAGCTCTAGCTTTTTCCAAAGAAAAATGTGTATTTTATATTTTGATATAGTACATTTTTTAGGGAAATATTGTTGAAAACCATGCTGCCTAATAGCTTTCCGTTACACGTGCTTTATTAACGGAAAAAGGGGGAAGTAGCATTGGCCAAAAAAGCCAATGAAGGCCCTAACACCCTAAATAGCCCTGAGGCACTGTGGTTACAACCCCCCCCCCCTTTTATTAGGGACAAACAGCTATTTGGTGGGACCTGAATAAATATTTAGGTGAAAGACACCGTATATCATTTTTCTTCACACTTGGATTGCATTATGATTCCCATGCAGACCCAGGTGAGCTGAGGTCAAATGATACAATTACACTGGGTTTAGAGGCAGCCGCATGAAAGGGCCTCTTTAACCATGCTTCGTTGGTTTGGCCATCAAAAGCCAGTTGTACACGTGCAATAAAAAAAGAAAACAGCGAATATGTGTTTAAAATGGTATTAAAATACTGCTGACCCTTAAAATTAGAAAGGCAAACACGCAACTCTTTGCATGTCATTTATTTCACACGTATGTAAAATGCAGATGTACGGGCCCTCAGAATTTATTGATATGTGGACGGAGATGGGTAGCAATTTGTTCCTTGGATGTTGAACGGGACGACGTTTGGGCTACAGAACCTACACAGCAGATCTGCCAGAGGAGGCTTCAGGTCTCTACGGCACCAACACATCGGTCACAGAACATCGTTCAGCCATGGACACACTATCCTTATAAGAACATTACAGTGTCCATATGTCCGTTTTCAAAATGACTTAGCAAGTAAATATATTTCATAATGCTCTGCATTGTGTATTCGGCGGTTAAACAGGCTTTATTATCAAAAGTATTACATAGTCTTTTACGCTTTGGGTTCAAGCTTGTCACAGCCCAACAATTAAGCCATTAGTTTATCTAATATTCACTAGGAGAAAGTGGATTAAACCGGATCAAATGCAGAATGAGCTAATTCGGCTGTTGAGCTTTGTTTCTTAATACCCTGCTTGTCTATATGCATAAAAACTGAACAACAACAGCTGTAACAAAGGCAAGATTTAGGCGTTGGCCAAAAATTTGCTGTCATCATATGAGTGTTATATCAAAGACTGTTACAATGCACAGAAATGTACTTGAACTGGTCTTACATTAAAATACTGTCATTATTTTATCTTCCCGTCATTCCTTTGGTAAACTATTTTTAGAGCTCTTTAGAATGTACTGCTCACAAATGCAGTTTTAAGATTTATTTACAAACCGTAAACTCCTGAAGATTCTTAAAATGTAAAATTGATATACTGATAAATTGTAGCACTTATAAAATATATATCCTCCTTTCCGGACGGTTTTCCTGTTGATTATTCAATACATTGTTTTCCAGTTCTCACAAGGAGCAGAGTCAAGTCAACTACCAATTACAAAACAGACGATGGCTTTCCTATATGTTACAATTAAAGCAATTAGCCAATGGATGCTAATTAGCTGTGGCTACTCACAGAATAAACATCATCTATCCACCAGAGCCATGGGGCACCGTCTGAAGCTATACTATTCCCTTATGTATCTTGGGCATGTGAAATTCATCACGTGGTGCTTTCGAACTCGGCCAAAATGGCGTCCAGCGTTACACTGGTCAGCTCTGTCTCTGCAGTACCTGTGACATCTGGGTCTCCCTGTTCAAGATAATCCTCTTCGCGATTGTTAAACAAATTGGGGGTCATAAGTGCGCCGGTGCCCGGGATCCGTCGAGGGGGGGGGAGTGGGGGGCACAGAGGAGATGTTCAATGGAGTGGTGACCAGGGTATTAACTCCCTGTTCAGGTCCTCCGCATGCCGTGCTGCTCTCTTCTCTTCCCACAGCTGCTGGGCCTCTACTGGGAGACGTTTATTATGGCTGGGTTAATTTACTGATTAATATCCAGCCGCTAGATCACGCTTTCCCCAGATGGCCAATTAAAACCTCCAACTGGCAGAGTGGCAGTGGGACGGCAGGTTGCTGTGGGGCCAGGGCTGGAGGCTGTGACAGAAGGTGCGAGCTTCTCCTTGCCAAGGAGCAACTTTCCTCCCCGCCCATCAGAGTCCTGGCCCGGTCGGCTGGAGAGGAGCTCCAGCGGCTGACCAGGAGTTTGGCCGCTACTTCCAGCACTTTCTGCTCCAGCCTCTTTGCGGCGATCATTCCTGGCTTCCTCCTCACATATCTGGGCAAGGGGAAAACAAAAATCACAGTCTCTGAGGCAAAAAATATCTCGACCTCATGGTGCTTCTACTGTCCAATCAGCCGGCTGGCTGCTCCCCAGCCGGCTGATGTCGCTGGCTTCTCTGGGCGATGGCCGTTTGTTGCGTTCAGTACGAATGTCATACACATATCCCAGAAACTGGTGCCAAAATGTCCCGAGACAGAGGTGTCAGTCTCAAAAAACTGAGAGATACAAAGCAATAATACCATATCATTCCCGTTTCAATTTTTGGTATGAGGTTTTTGACACAGTAAAAGTCTGATACATCACCGATTTTGCTATAATCAAGCATAGTCAAATTACATTGGAAAGCTAGTAACCACTATGTGGGCTGAGGATGTAAATTCAGAACTTTTTATTTACTGTAGGAAAAACAAACCCTGAGATCTGTCCGTTGCAGTTCCTCTGTCTAGAGGAGATGGCGGCTCTTCAGAACCAGGTGCACATAGACGGGTTACGGCCTGGCTGCATGACTGAAGGAATATATTAACCAACATTGGCCTCTGTGCTGCTCCAAGTGTATAAACAGCCATTCCCTGATCCCCCTCAGAGAAACGTCCATATCATTTTAATCTTTGTCATGTAAACATAAGACTGCACAAGCGTCATTAAAAAAGCAGATAACAATCAAACTATTTCATTACTTTTCAAAAAAAAAAAAATCAAGGACGCGACGGCACCAGGTACAGTCAATATTTGATCAAAATTTCAAGAAAAAGTAAGACGAAAAACCACAGATAGAATTTATCCCTTGAAAAAAACATGATTAAACTTCTTAGCAAAACGAGTAAAAGTATAAAACTCCCCAACTTCAAACCTAAAATTCATGATATTAGCAAATATATTAAACAAGAGGTATATTTCACGGTGCATTCAAATAAATTCTGTATAAATTCTCGGCTATACTTAGTTGAAAATGACAAACATGGGGCTTATTGGCGGACAGAAATGCAATGTTGCCATGGAAACTGTAAATAAAATCGCCACCTTTCCAGCTCTCGGAGGAAGCACAATTAATAATTGTGTTAAGTACCAAAAACAGAAAGCAGTTCTGCAAGGCTGCTTGTTGTTTTTACCTTTCAGGGGTCATCATCAGGACGTGAAATTATACCATAATTGTTCAGAAAGAATACGTTAAGAGCTGAGAGAATTGATGGCCCATTTTATCATTTAACAGCCAAATTTAACCTCCTTGTTCTAAACCATTGATCTTTAAACTCTGTTTCAATGCAACGCATTTTAAGCAATTGCATGAATATAATTTGTTTATATATATATATATATATATATATATACATAGTTTGCTGAATATAATTTTACGTGAAGTTTCTTTGTTGCTAAGAGGATACAACAGAATGATGGAAATCTAGCTGAGAAGGACCTATTAAAATAAACATATTTTTTTCCAGTTTAGAATCTTTTTTTCCACTTTAGATTAGTGTGAATCAGCAGGTATAAACGACTTATGAAACAAACCGAATTATCTATTTGATGGGAAAGTGTGTGATACTTAATGACAGTGTGAAATATAATGGTATCTGAAATGATGGTTATTCAGCAGAGTAGGGTCACACATTTAGCTATTACAATTATCCCATGTCTGTTTTGTTGTTTAAAAGGGGTCTGAGGAGTAAAACTTTTAACACTCACGCACTGTGTTCATGCTCTTCTCCTCAGGAACCCCTGTGCACTCTACTCCACATCTACTCCGGCTGAGTGCAGCCCTTGCAGGTTCATGAACACAGATTCCATAGATTAGATTAGACCAGGTTAGAGATACAGAGCCAATGAAATGCAATCAACATCTAAGCGGGTGCTGATTCAGGTTTCCCCTGCTTTCTGAATATTCGCTTTACGCCGCCTTCACTTTTACAAAACACCTACATAAACATCTGTTTTCACTAACCAAAAGAAATCTGAAGAGGATTTTCACTTTTACCATAAAAGGAGGAAAACAGAAATAGTATTTAGCATTTGTTTATCGATGAGCCAATTATAGAGTGACGTGCTGCATAATGACATTTCAGTCACAGCAGGCTACATATATGACCATAGTCCCGTAAGTTTATAATGGAACTGAAAAATTCCTATCGTCCTATCCTATTCATAGCGCAAAGTATTACTCAACTTGTGCTGCCAGTCATATAAAACTATAGCACATATAATTATGTACAGTACATAATACTTGATAAGAAGATCCCAATGATGATCACAATTGTGTTATTGGGTTACGTATTTAATATACTGTACTTTTTGTTATTATTTAGAATATACCATATAGTAAGTGGTACACATTTCTCAGAAAGTATCCCTGTAATTAAGCAATGCATGACTGTATTGATTCTGGTAAGTGATGCTACACTGCATATACCTTATTTCTACTTTATATAGGGTGTATTTATCATATCATTTTACTATATGCTAATGTTATTTTAAGTTTTATGTGTTAATTGCTGTGACTGATAGGTTATCTTTCTTTGATCTGGGAACGCTCAAAAACATTTCCCGTATAAATTATCGGTAGTTGTTTTTTGTTTTATGTCATTTTGGCATGTGAAGGAATGCTTTTTTTCAGATAGTGGGGGAAATTTGTGAATATATGCGATATATACAATAAATACAACTGGTTATAAATAAATTATAGATAAATTATAAGTGTAAATTATGGTTATGTGCAAATTATGCATGAAGTAGATCAGAGCTTGAACGTGAAGACAGGAAGTACAGAGAGAATGATTGACAAATTGCTATGATACAAATGCAAACTGGAGATATACATTGCGCAAAATGAGCACTTGTGGGAGTTTCTTGCACAAAAATGTTCTGAGGGCAGAATGAAAAATGATTGGTCCAAAGATATAATCAGAATTTAGAGGAGGTGGGTCAAAGCAACTAGAGGAGGTGGTACTAACCAATCAAATGTCTAGTTCCTACCTCCTCCAGTTGCTTGGACCCACCTCCTTTACAATCTGATTGGTTATCTTTCTGTTCTCATCATTTTTGTGTAAGTTAAACTCCCATGAGCAAAATTAGCAGTCAGTGCAAACAAAAACAATATTCAACTGAGGTACCATGTGGAGACTGGGCGGGGCAGAGAATTAACGCTATATAGAGACTTCTCAGGGTTTGTCTGCACTCATACATTTCCGTTTAGTAACACAAAAATTTTCTGACGATTTAGCCGTCTGTCCACACTACCATGCATCTTTTTTTCCCAGAAGCGGAGAAAAATTTCACTGCTTTCCGACAACTAATCTTTCTGTAAATGCATTAGTGCCGACGCTCATAAACATAAAAATTTTGTGACACCTACTGTACATCAGTGTACTCTGATTGGTTCATAGTTAGCTTGTGACCCTTGATTAGCTCTCTTCGTTATGATGTCCCTTTTCCTAATTGGTTATTCTTCACAGGAATAAAGAATGCTTTGCCTTTGTTTTCACAGAAATAAGCCACATGTGAACATGGAGGATGTACAGGATTTTCGCTACCAGGCATATGTTGTTTTGCTTACTTGTGTGCAGCTAAATCCTGTTTTGTGTACATTGTATGCTGTTTACAGCTATTGTGGAGCTTAGAACGAGACTGTACCTGAGCTTACGATAAAGACATCCAGCCATCGAAGATGAGAATGCACTGAAACTGAGGGGAAGAGTGTCCAGTGCAATGACTAAATTTCTGGATCCCCATCTTGTCGCTGTGATGGTTCCTTTTATGTACAGCTTTGTGTTTGCTACGCTACACTACTGTGATATTTTGCTTTTGCCAAGTAAAATACATGCACTTAAGCACATGGTTGAGTGTGAGATTAGCAGTCAAGCATTTATAAAAACTGAAATAAATGATTCAAAATATATACTTCGGCATTTACACAGAGCAGGTTGAGTGCAGAAGTTTTTTTCAACACTAGCGATAACAATAGGATATTAGCAAATACAGATCTCTTCTTTCAGAAACTCCCGTGAAATATTTTTAACGCATTAGTGTGGACGTAGCCTCAGGTTAACGAGTTCTTTCTGGAGCCCAGCCCCGGGGCCAAACAGGCACCCTTCCATTTACAAGTGCATGTCCTTAATTAACCACAAGTCCAGTTCATGGATATAGCAGTAGAGGGGAACAAATAGGGACCATGGTGACCAATAAGGAAGCGTCCCACAGCCGCCCATATAGCAGTGTCAGCCCCTCTGTGACAGAGAGCAAATTTTAAGCCTCTGCCTTGATGTCTATCCCAGAATTATTAGACCTTCTGCTGCCTCTGCTGCTTCTTTCTTCTGGATGGGTTGTGACCCTTCAATCCTTGTTTATGCCCTGTACCATCGCTGGGTAGGCTTGACAATCGCAGGCACTCTTCTTCAGTCCTTGATTAATCCTTGGACCCTATGTTTTATCCAGCGTAATGTGACATTCCTGCCACCGCTGGGCGTTAGTATAGGAGTCACCCACTCCGCCATGATTGCCTCTGCCCGAAGTAGATACCCAATGACCTTGCACCTCTGACCTTCCACCAACGCAGTTCTTGCTTCTTTGTGCCCTACACCGACTCCCACCGACCTCCGACTTCCCGCCTATTGTTTTTGCCCTGTACCGAATAACAGCAAACACCGCTGCTCCCGGCTCCTCCTGTCCTCTTTTATTTTGATCTTCATAAAGGTTCTAAAAATGAAAAAAAAAGCACTGGAGAACAAAGCAGCCTAAGTCACCTATGGATCTCTGGAAAAGGCCAATGCTGGAAGCTCTTCGAGATGGTAATCAAAAATTTCACTTTCGGCCATGTAACTGGGAAACAGCATTTTTTTAATTTAAGGAACAGTTTCATGGAAATAAAAGGCCATTTTAGATTAAGCTGTGGGATATTTATCCTATATGTTGTTTTAAATATATACAAAAATTTGCTTTACCAGTACTTGTTGAAAAATATGTGACATGCAGTATTTTGTATTGATTATGTCTGCTTGATTGAAGTATAAAATCATAGACTATTTCCATATTTCCTGTGAACCATATAGGTCTAGAAAATATAGAAATAGTATGAAATAATTTACATATTACTATAATTCTATTCCAGTGGGATCTTGCTATTCCATATAGCATAACTGTAATTGCTGAGGTATCTGGTCTCAAAAGATATACCCTCCAATTATATTCACGGGTCTATAACTTTGCCTAGAAATTTTTATTCAATTAACTGTGGAGGATAAGTTGAATGTGTAGCCAACACAGAGGGCAAATTAAATCAGTGTAAGTTGGTAAATTGAGCATGCAGTGAATTATTTTAATAGTGTTAGGTCTGTTAGCCCCATGTTGCATTTAGGAGGGCCATATTTAAGAAGAATTTGGCTGCTAAAGCAAACCTTAAATAAAATCTAACCGCTGAATATCCAGCATCACTTGATTAAATTTCAGCAATATGTTTCATTTTTTTTTTCTTTCTAGCAGTTACAAAATGTTCATCAGAAAACGCTTCTACCTGCTAGGTCACCTGTGACATCACATTGTATAAATAATACATATAAATAAAAATATAAATAAAAAAGCAGGCCAGGTCTAAGCCACGCCCTGCTTTCAGAAGAAAATGAATAAGCATCTACCCCCTTGAACAAGTTGAGTACAATAAAGAGAAATTTGTTTTGATTTGGTCAGTATTACAGCGATTCAGGGCGATGGTTAGTGTTGCGTTAACAGAGGGTGTGATCCAGCTGCTATGACGAGATGCTCAGTAGATGGTAAGATGGAGCCACAGCAGTTGATTTACGGAGGTGTTCTTCGTTCCAGGTCACGAGGGCTGTGGAGATGCAAGCCAAAGTCAAGCGGGACACGGATGAAAGATGGACCCTGGAAGGCATCTCTCCTGCCTGTGAAATTGGCTGAGGGGATGTAGACATATTCTAAGCACTGATCCATGCAGGGGCATAAGCAGGGAAGGATCGACGCTACTCTCCTTGGTTGTTCTAGAGCCTTCCGGCAGCCATGAGGGATGCCGGCTCCATCGGGAAGGTTCAGCGAGCGTCCAATGGGACTTGACCCAAGAAGCTGACCCTCCCCCACCCCATGACGGTCAAGTCCCACCCACTCGTGATTCCCTGTATGTGTTTCTGATTGCTGAGGCACATTGATATTTGAGGGGACAGAGCATGCCAACCAAATCATCTGTATGGGGTGATGTAGGCCATACATGTAGCTTAGAAATGAATCAAGTGTGTCATTGTAGAGCCCCATCCATGGGTACACACAACACAGGAGGGGAAATCTCACTTCTGTTGCCATATATCAATTATCTTTGCGTTAAGCTGCTATATTGTGAATTATAAAGAAACCAGTGAAACACAAGGCTACCGCAATAGCATTAGCAACTAGCTTTACATGATATAACCAGCTTATTACTAAATATGTTACAATGGGATGTTATGATAAGACAGCTTATTTACATGTATTTATTAATTCTTATAACAGGACCATGGAAAAATGCGCTAAACATCCCCACCTCTATGCTTTATGTCAAAATGGGGTTACACAAAGTTCTACCATCCAGTCTGATCATGACCATCCTATGACCCAGATGTTGAGTAATGATAACATTTTAGTAGATTAATTCCCTAGTGATATATTTGGACGCCAGAGCCCAATAGTTGAAAGTAATATTCATTATATCGGCTGGAAATTTCATGTTGAATAAATAATGAAACGCACTAAAACTGCTAAAATGCAGTTAGAGAGACAGAGCAGACCCGTTAATTCACATAGAAGGTTGGTACCTGAAATCCATTACCTCCGTACCTCGGGAACCTAAACCACGCAATCGTAATAGAGCACCCATAATGCTGGCCACCAGGGTCGACTAAGGAGAACCTGAAACATCTCTGACTTTTATTTTTATTTATTATTTTAAAGTCGTCCATGTAGAAGCCATTGGCTCCATCCAGTAAATAAGAGCAGCTCTAAAGTGCCGAAGCAGACCGCGGTGCGGCCGCTACGGAGCCGCGCCAGCATCCTTACAAGCGCCGCTGTAAAACGGTATAAATGCAATATAAGGAAACACGTATTAACAACTGCTTTGGGGCAGGAGCACAAATGGAGCGGCCCGTGTATGCCTTAAAACATCTCCGAAGGAAAGTTTAGCTGTGCAGGAAATGCAACCGCCAATGCAGTAACAAAAAAAAAAAAAAAAAAAAAAAAAAGGGGGGGGGGGCACAGGGTGCGGTGCGGACGTAATTAAAGCGGCTGACACTTTTATGCTGGGTAATGGGAGTCCGGAGCCGCCCTATTCCCCAATGTGCTCCCCTTGCAGTACGGAGTGCATTTTAATACCGCAGGACACAACTACTTAAATGCCACTCTTATGTCCTTTATGGAAAAGTAATATGGGCGTGTAAACAGAGTAAATACCAACAAGGGCGGCTTTACAGGATATGGTAAATAAACACCGCGTAATGCACAAAAGATATAAACCAGCAGACTGACCTCACTGGTTCTGGCAAAGGAAGGAAAACATGTCTTTTTTCTCCTTATGGCTTGGACTTAAATGAATAAATCTTAGCTTATATAATTTTATATTATGAACTTACCAGAAATACTCTAAATTTCCCTAAAATCCCAAAATATCAAGATACATTTTAAACAAAGTGAAACGTGAATATTGTTTCAGCATTATCTTATTGGTGATTTTTATGATTAGGCAGTGTAAGTCATTCATAATGTATATATAGTCTCTCTCTCTCTCTTTCTCTCTCTCTCTCTCTCTCTCACACACACACACACAAACACATATATATGTATATTTCTTTATACATATACAGACATACATTCGCGCGCACACACACACACACACACACACATATAAAATCAACATGGGGTAAAAAGGGACATGCCCCCCTCCCCACTCCAAAAACAGCTCTTCTTTAGCTCTCCTTCAAAATGAAAGCGATTTAACCATCTCTAACCCAGACTGTCAGACGACTTTTGAAAAATGTCAGAGCATAGAGGTGAATTGCTTTTTTTCCTCCAGCTGTCCGTACGTTATAAAAACTAATAAAGTACATCTGCAGTGTATTGCATTGTCTGTATAAAAGAGAAACATGGCTTATATATAATATACATATATACTATGTGTGTGTGTGTGTGTGTGGACATATGAAAATCTGTAAACGCTTCTGTAATAAATGTGTAATAAGTGTGATTTTTTTTTACATAAAGAAACAAGTGTATTTTGCAACACCAGCATATACTAAAGTATGTAGTATTTTGAGGTAGGCATAATGGTTTAGTGTATGGAAAGTGTAATACTTTACAGAAACACAGCGGCACTCAACTAGGGTTCAGCCACGCACTTTTAAAAAATCGACCTGCTACTTAGCATTGTGTTCTAGCACAAAAAAGGATAAATGATCTTTGTTACTGAAGCTATGTGAAGTTACAAAGTTACACTTCTTTGGAGGAAATACAAAGGCTGAAATATCTGTGCCAATCCCATGGAAATCTAGAAAGGGGACCTCGAAAGGTAGGCGTAATGATCAAGTTAATAACGTAAAAGATGCTCTAGAATCTTCCTCAACCATCCAGGTCCTGCAATTTAATCCATAATAAATAACCTGGCATCATTGTGAGCTGGCATCTCATAATGGCAAATGAAATATGCTGGTATGATAGGTACCATAAATCTAGATTTTCCTATGGTTCCCTCAGGCTAGGACAATATGTAACTGTAGTGCTCTCTATCAGGATGAGCAGATCTCAGAGCCATCATAAAATCTAAATGGGCGCTAATTAGGCTAGCCTTCCCCCTCAGACTTACTTTTTCTATTGACATTTTCCATATACCCCCCCACCCCCACCCTAGCATCATAAGTCACCAGGATAAGAACTCCCAGGATCGTGCAGAGCGCAGCTTTAATGGAGAAGTTCAACTCAGAGGCCACGCATAAATTTCCCCAACAATGCGGAAGAGTCTATCCCGCGCTAACGAGTTTCTCTGCAGACGCGTGGAAAGAAAAAAAAATATTTTGTTTAGACGTTGTTTCGGACGGTCGTGTAATGGCCGCTGGCTCTTAGCAGTGTGGCGTATACTACGTTCTAGAAACGTCAATAATGTGTTGGTAGGACTTCGAGAATCTGATTTTGTGGACTGGGTTAAGCCAGTTGGGGAAAAAGCGTTGCGTCTTCCGCCGACTTTTTTCTAACGTAGCTGTCCAGTTGCGTGTTATCGGATTTCAGTTTCAGGTCCAAAGTCGAACACCGCAGATTGTGACGGCCTGTCTTCTTGCTACCCAGTCGCAGCCACTGGTTCTCGGTTCTCTGTGAGGTTGTGTGTGGGGGGGGGGGGGGGGGGGGGTGGAGTCAGGTAAACATATATGCATCCCCCGCCGGCTCAAATTAATAAAAGTGTGCTGCGTGCTCACAGAAAGGCTGGCTTGTTGAACATATGCTGCGAGCGCGGCTAAGCCGTCTGGCTCGGAGTCAAGTATTCCCATCCGGACGCAGCCTTACGGTACCTGACAGCGGGAAAAGCTCTACTCCCCCGGCGTCTGGGGCACAAATGGAGAAATATTATTGAAATGATTATCTGCATCAAGACTCAGATTTGGGCTGACATTTCACCGGCTCTCTGTAATCCGGGGGGTTGTCTCGCAGTGTGAGGAGAGGGGGTTTGCCGGTAAGCCACGGTGGGTGGATGATTAATGAAGGTAGGAGGCTGGGTAGACCCGACCCACCTCCACCCAGACCCAAGGGGGAAAGCCTGCATATGAAATGGTCCCTGGGAGCGATAGGCAGCAACGCCTCCCCTCAGCCCCGTGGTGGCTGGCAGGCACAGGAACAGACCTCGTTCTGCACCGGCACAAGCTCTTAATCAACTCTGAATGGAGAGGGAACTACAGGCCTGGGACGGGGGGGCAGTAACCCACGTTATTATTTTCCATTGGAGCAGAGGCAGATCCCGGCGTGCACTCTCTGCGCGGGATTTGCGGCCCGGCGAGAGCCGTAACCCGACGCCCTGCCGGCACTCGTGAAAACCCCCCAGCCGTAGCTAAGGGCGGCGTGTCCCAAGCTGCAGAAGGGAATTAAGCGGCCGACGCTGGAGCAAAAATCCACGAGATGGCGCTCTGCAGTAAATCTCACAAGTAAATCTCCATGTTTACTGGCGGCCGACGTTGTGAATCTACAAACCCTGCCGTAAAGGACAAGTCAGTTGGCAGTAATGGCTTGGTTTGGCTTTTTTATATATCTATACATATATATATATATGTGTGTGTGTGTGTGTGTAAATCTTCATTTGTCTAGTAGCTAAATGACAGCTGGCCCGTATAAATGTGTCATGCACGGTTCTGCTGACCCTGGACATCCGGCCGCATGCCACCCCCCACACGAGACCACCTCCACCCCCTCCGTGGAGCGTCTTTCCGACAGCGGCAGGTGTAATGGATGATTCCGCCGTAACAGCCGCTTAGGAACGCCAGACGGTCAGTGGACGGGGGGGGGACCACTTTGGAGGTGCACAACAGAAACATGGGACCACAGAAACTGGTAAGGGGCCCTCATTTTATTGTAATCCCCAGACTACTGGTGCACTTCTGCCATAGACACTTTTTATAGCGTGATAACTTAAAAAGTATTTGAGGGATTTTTCTCTTTTAGCAGAGGCATTTTTTGGGTAAAGATCTGGAATTTGTCAAATTTTGAGACAGATTGCACCAAGATTGAAGCAGCACTGCTTAGTGGCAACAAAGAGAAGCGTTTAACCTTGTG
>JAODJW010000001.1:42028483-42043837 GCA_026777045.1 Hyperopisus bebe | reverse complement strand
GTGATTGGTTGATTAGATAATTGCATTAATGAGAAATTGAACAGGTGTTCCTAATAATCCTTTAGGTGAGTGTATTAGAAAGCTGCTGGTTCAATTCCTGTAGCTGGCAGAGTCATGTGACTTTTGAGCCCTTAACCAAGGCCAGTAACCCAAACTGCTCCATGGTCACGGTCTGATTCTGATCCGCAGTTGCACTACAGTCTGCTAAATAAATGTAAAGTGAAAATTTCAGATGAAAATATTTATTTCGTCCATGAGTTTGGCAATAATGAACAGACAAGGGGTTAAAGTTTGTCACCTTCATAACGATGTTTTTAGTTCAGTTAGACTTTAATTGGTGATCTGGTTTGCGTACAGTCAGGACTGGACTGACCATCCAGCATATATACGCAGCATTATCCCGATGGGCTAATTAGTATGTAGGTCAATGACCTCCATCCACTCACTTTCCCCTCCCCCCAGCTCAGAAAAATTTACCATAGGGCTATGGGGGACCCCTAAGTCTTCGGTTGATTTATGATCCCAGTCCAACCCTACTTACAGTTATACCATCATATTCCCCTTCACTTGTTGTTCCATAGGTTAACTTGCGTCTTTTTTACCCAACTACTAACAGGAAAGCAGGAGAACGAGCACAAAAGTTGTTCACGTGGCACGAAGAATCTGGATCAGTGGTGGTGACTTCTTAGCGAAATTTCCCAAAAACGCAGCACGGACTGCGATGTCCGCCATCTTCCTGTCCCTGTGTCTCTCTGCCGGCCTGTGCCTGGTTTCGTGCGTCCTTAAGCAGGGGCCCCCCCTCAGCTCGCTCCATGACAGATCCGCTGCTTAGCGTGGCTCTAAGGACTACTGAGGGAACTGCCCGCGTTACAGATTGAAAAGTGACTGCCGGCCGGGACCTCGTCAGAGTCCCCGGCTGCCGCGTTGATTTAGCGGCCTAATCAGGGTCCGCATGAATGATCGCCATCCTGCGAGTGTTTTTGTACGCAGGGCAATATGAAGATGAACAACAACGGCAGCAGCAGCTCCCAGGTAAAAGCGCAACGTGGCTTTTTTGTACTTACGGTGCAGTTTTAATATCAGAACCTCTGTTTCTAATTAAATGTATTTAGCATCATAAATATTCTAAGGGGACAACCTGACACAGTGAATTAATGTCTCGCCTTAAACACAAGAACCTCTCAATTATGGTAGTAGAAAAAGCCACCTGCTGCAGTGTTAATGGTGCCCAGTATGTTTCTTATGAATGAAGAGCACATTAGTTTTCTGTTAGGAGAGGCAGGCCACATAAATCTTATAAGGAGGAAAAAACTCGAAGCTGATGGTCTGAAGGCTGACAAGTCGGTGGGCATGCAGAATACTCTTATCCTGATCCTGATATCCAGCTCTGCGGTTGGGGCACTGAAGATGACTGGGGGGACCTGCATAATTCACGGGGCCTGGATGTAGACAGGGAGGCGGCGAGGTAGAGGGAGAGCTTTCAGGATTTCTATCCTCACCTGATTGGCATGATGCTAACTTGAGTGAGATGCAGTTTTCCGTTTTGGCTCAGTTTCCCTTTAGATTACAGGTAATGAATTTGACATCAAAAAGGAACGAATGCAGCTCGATTGACTATTGATTTTCACACTCTTAGAAATCGACCATGCAAAGTGCATGATTGTTTTTATATTTTTTTAAACTTTAAACTTTTTAAATGGAAGCTTTTCAAGCTACTATCTGCTTATGATTAAAAGAGAAAAAGTAGCTAACTACATCGAAGCCATTTCATCTGGCAATACTTAATATTTGTGCTGTAGGATGTGCTTAAAGCAAGTAAATTGAAACGTGAAGCATGACGTTAAAGCAATGATGTTGAAACGCAAATCTATATTCTTTAACAATGTAATGTGAAATCACAATAAGATCACAATAAAGTTTCCTTATTTGGTGTAAGCCAAAATACTTCACAATTGCTGTGTGAAAATTAGATGGGTTATGACAAAAAAAGAGATTTTGATAATCTGTCCAATAAACAAAATGCTCCTATGCATTTTAATGCAAGTGTCTAAAATACTGATTGCTGTGAAGTTTTTTTTAACATCCATCCCCAGAGTATTTAACCAAAAAACACCAATCATAAACACTGGTAGCTGAAAATACCCATCTTTGTACAGAGAGACAAATAATACAGATCACTGTCGACTTACAACTGCGGTCAGTTCCAAATGACTGGTCGTAACTGGGTCCATTATTTTATTTGTACAAATGATCATATGTTAATTTACTGTATATGTTTTACATTGCTATTTGTAAAAAAAAAATAAATAGTTGCCGGAAAACCTACAGTGCTTTAAAAGTAGCTGTGCTACTGAAAAAAGTAAAGTTAATAGCGTCACTAATTTCTGTTAGCTATTCCCCAACACTGGTAATGAAAATTTATTCATAATTTGTACTTCAGTAGTAATGTAAAAGTAGTAAAAGTATGATTTTCTCCACGCTAATAAAGGCTAATCAAAGTCCCAATCACATCATTATTGTCAAAGGAACTGAGACTATGCGTCGTGTGATTTTCTGTGAACCCTGTGAAAATGTGTTTTAGGAGGTATCTGACATATCGTGTGTTTTTTTCTTTCCCGCCCTTCAGGCTAATGTGATTATGTAGGACCTGGGTGAGGTAATTACTCATTTGTTGTAACTGTAATTGTCATCGATTGATTGGAAGTGGCCAATTACATATGACAGAGGAGTTGGAGAGATTGGCAGTTAGCACTTTAGTGCTATGCGTTTATTATATTTAGCAATTAGCTATTGTTTAGCTTCTAGGTGCTCTTCATGAACAGGATCTGCTAGTGTTAACACTCCACCCGCGGTTTATCGAGTGAATGTCAGAAGACTCAGTCTCTCTTAACCAGCTTAAACCAATCCACGCCTGCCCCCACCAGCCACCAGCCCTGGCATTTCATGTCTTCCCCCACCTCACCTAGCTGCAGAATTCACATGCGGCCCCCATCCACAATGCCTCCCCCCCCCCCCCTTTACCCTCACTGGGGAGAACAGGGGATTTTTTTTTTCTTGGATGACTTCCTGAAGCTTGAAGCCCTTCCCAAGTCCTCATCCTTGAAGGTGACGATGTCACAGTCTGCCTCTGCACATTTGTTTGTTGACAGGCTAGCGTAAGAGGGAGGAATGCCGGCCCCCATACACACACATCTCTATAACAAACAGGTACTCGTGCCAGCTGCAAAAGCACACTTGGGAGGGGTGGGTGGGTTAGGAAGGAATTTACCCTTTTATTTCAGCAGAAATGTTGTCATTTTTCCGCTTGGAGCCATCTGTGGTTGTATCTGGTGTGGCTCACAATTAGCTCATCTGCAAGGGCACACACAAAGAAGTTGGACTCTGTAAATCTGCAGGGACAGCACTGTGGTCCTATAGTCCCCCCCGACCGAGGCCCCCACGTTTCTTTCGGCAGCTACCGCCATTACGAATCTTAGCGCGCGTTCATCACCCCCTCCGACAGCTGGGAAATCCATATATCCCGCCACACTCTTAAGATCCGCCGTAAAGGTGGCCCCCTCAGTGAGTTATGGCATCACGTGGCGCCGGTCCTGAATCCCGTTAACCGCCATTTATCTCGCAAATAAATGAGTAATTACCTCACCTGGGTCTTACATGATCACATTAGCCTGAAGGGCGGGATAGAGAGAGAGAGAAAAAACCCGATATGTCGGAGACCCCCAAAAACACATTTCTGCACGGTTCACGGAAAAATGCTAAAATGCGGAAAAATTACACGATAACGAGGTTTGGCCTGTACAGCGACACACAGTCACAGTTCCTTTTGTCGTCGAAATTTTTGTTAGGGGGGTCCACATCAGTTAGACCGGAGGTCCGGAACTCGCCAGCATCTGCATGCTGCGATCATCCTATGAATGAATTTTGAGTTTACGTGAGGGAGTTCTGCCTCAGCCCGGTATGGCTGGCCTGCGACCCGGGATGCGCGGAGTCGTTGTAAGGTCGGCGCGGCAAAGCGGGGGGCCCTGTCTGGGGGCCGCATGTACAACGGGATAACGAACTTAAGACAATGCTAATTAACGCCAAGAAAACAATACCTTTTGCATTCTCATTTAACCGCCAGGGAATGAGCTGGAATCACATGACATTGCCAAGCTACAGATAGCCATTTTTTTTTTTTTGCGCTGTCGGCCTCGGACCCCACGGGTTGGGTCGGGTCAGAGCTGGGAGGGGGCGGTCGGTGGAGGGTGGGCGTCCATGTATGTGCTGTGGGGGGGGGGGGGGGTAAATGGAGGTGGGGAAACTCCTGAGAACCACTGATACGCTCACCTGTGACAGTTCTTTCACGGCAGATAGAATAGAGGGAGTCTCAGAAGGAGTCCCACTGTCGCTTCCCAGGCGGGGGCGCCGGTGGGGGTGGTTGGGGGGGGGTATCTCTCTCCCGGGACCAGGTGTCAAAGTTGTCTATCAGAGGCCTGAAAGGAGAAAAGGGACACGTTACCGAATGCCATTGTGCCACCGTTGTCACTGAGTGATCAGGGCCCCTCATTTCCACGAGCCTTCACACTGAATGAGCCCACCTGAATGGGCAGATGCCAGGCAGCCCCGCGCCGGCAAAACCAGGAGGCCGCCGCATATTCATGACGGATCTGGGCGGCAAAGATTAATGTATTAGAAATTAAAATGGGGGCCGGCGAGAATGATCTTGCTCTAACACTTGGCCAGACGCATGTCAGCCTCCTGCTTGAACCGAAAGGAGGGAGACAGCCCTCTGCCAAGGTGGAGGGGAAAATCGTGAAAGAGCCTTGTGCCATTGTGCAAGTGGAATAATCAAACTTCACCCCGCCGCACGCCTCCCCCCCCGCCGTGCCTCGGCCGAACCCCCCATTCTTCCTCCCGCGCTGACAATGAATAATTCCGGACCTATTTGCAATGTTAACAGCCGCTATCTGGGCCATCCGTTCTTTTATGATAAGGGTTCCACATATGCATCTCAACAGTCCGGACCGACGCCGGCCCGCGGGCTTTTCAAAGGACACCTGTCACTCAGCTGAAAGACCTGTCACTCTCCGTCACGCGTCGGCGCTGGAGAAAAATGGGACGGAAAGATTATCTCCACTTTCTCTTTTTTTTTCCCCCTTTCCTCCCTGCTTCCCTTTCAGATTGTAACAGTTACATTTGCCGTAGACTGACAAGTGATTTACACTGGAAAAATAGATAGGTTTAAACCTGGAAAAGGGGCTAATTCTCTTAGGCTGACGTATTCTTCGCTGGTTTACAACTGTATCGAATTTAGTATCGGAAACGCGATCTGGGGCCGCGACGCTGGATATTATTAACACTGCGCCAACTTCACAGGCGGCAACGGTGACACTGATCGTCTCCTATCTGTCCAAACAGAGCCCTGCCAACCGCGTCCATTTTCCGTAAGAGCAGAGTCAACGTAGGGCTGCAGCCCTGATTCGGTCAGAGAACATTTTTGGCGCCTCTTTAACGCTGTTGTTTACGACCATTTGTGTCTGTGGGGTTATTTTGTTTGATCAAGCATCCCCATGAGGTGAGAGAGGGGAAGACAATCAGGGACCCAGACACTGGGGGGGCCATGAGTCTGTTTGTGTATAATGGTAGCTTTGGTTTGGAGGAGGGGGGGGGCATTTGATCAATTTTTTTCTAGGACCCAGTCATGACTTGCAAGTGCAACACACTAGTAACTCCTTCCTGTTTCTTTGAGATCGACCAACCAGATGAATCCAAGTGAGAGCTATACTGGTTGATGTCATATGATTACTCTATCCCAGTCAATGCAGATTACAGTAGCGGGCCTGGGGAATGGGTTTGGAATGCACTTGAATGGACATGTGATTGCAAGGGCCAAGCACACTCGTTTGAATTTGTCAAGAACTGCAAAGAACTTTACTGATTTCATTCACAATCCGGTGTTCCATGTGCATCATTAACGGTCGATGAGCCAGAAAACATCCAGACAACTAAACATACCTGGGGGAGACCCTGTGGAACAACCTTGAGGCCTTGTTGGGTCTGAGGAAGGGGTTATTTTCCCTCTGTGGGTATGTGTGTGTGTGTGTGTGTGGGGGGGGGGGGTTCATGTTCTCCCTGCGTTCTTCATATGTGTTTCCTCTGGCTCTCTGAAGGCCACCAAAACAGGTCTACATGAACTGGTATCTTGTGTGTTCTATAGAGGGAGTGCACCCTACAATGGACTGGCATCCCATAGATGGTGTTCTTCACACCTCAGCCATTTTGTTTCCTCCAGATTAATAGGACAGTATGAAAGACATACAGGTGGATAGACGTCCATGCCTAAATATCCTTCCACAAAACCAACGGCAGATTCAAAACCCTGCAGCTCGAAGCCGAATTGTTCATTTTTTCCCTCATCCAGCGGAGATTCTAGCGTCGCCCGGCGCCGAGTTTGGCTTCGGAACACAGGGCGCCCCTTCATTAGGCATGAGCGCCTCGCCCGCCACCAGCCATGGCTGACATTTCGCAGAGCGCCATCGTGCTGGACGGCAGCCCCGTGCAGCTGGAACGCTCCCTGCTCCCAGGTCTCCCCAAGAGCGACTCCGCTGGCTGACCGCGTGACACGACACCTCACAAACTAGCACAGCGTCTGCTCATAGTGCACGTTAATAAGAAAAAAAAACACAGTACAGGAAGATAAACCTCAAAAAAGTAGAAAAAATTACTGCTCAAAAATTAAATTAAGGACTTGTAAAACTTAATGGGGCTTATTATCGTTTGACAGATGGTCTTACTAAATATTCAGAATTTACAACAGACAAGATTTTTTAAGTTTTTAAGATGATAACTTGACAGGTTCTACTTTTTGAGAATTGCGCTACATTATAGATTTATTTTTTTGAGATTGCTAATAACTGTCTAACTAGCCATTGAATTCTTCCATTCTGTTTATTCAGTATAGGATCGCAGTGAGTCTGGGTACACGGTAGGGGACACCCTGTACAGGAAGCCCCTTAGTGTCCCTGCAAAAGGATGACAGATAAAAGTGGGTCTTGTTCTAATGACTTACCCAGCCTGAACACTTTTAAGATCACACAGAAGCAGAGCCTGAATTTGCCTTGGACTGTATCACTGACACACACACAAAAGCCAACATTGCATCTTCTCTCCTCCCTCTGAAATGAGGCACCCCATTCTTTCCTCAAAGGCCGCCACTCTCTCTCTTCATTCCTGGGATAAGCAACGCACTGAGAGCGGGCAAAGCATGATGGGAAGGGTCGAGGCCAATGTTCAACTGTCCCAAGTCCCTCATTGTTTCTACCACCCCAAACGCCCCAAAAAAAATTTTCCAAATGATCCAAATGTTCCAAACACGTCCTCTGAGTGAAACAATCACTTCACAGGCACCGTTCCCTTGAATTTTTTCCACACCGTCTCTGCTCTCCCACCCAAACAATCTTGTCATTGTAGTGTGAAAGAATCCAGTTCAAGATGTGACTCAGCCAGTGAATGTCCACCATTATATCAGCCCCACTGGTGTAATCATACCAAAATTTTGAGTGATGATTCGTCTTCCCTGCTCTGGTTGTTTATTCTGTTAGATGAGTGGAGACCTTCAACTTTGTACCTTTTATTCTTTCCATCCCACAGCCGCGTCTCTGCCCTTCTTAGGACTCAGTCTCTGATTGAGAATGACAGTGGGCCACTGGAAATACACTCAAAAAAAGAAAAACTGGGCATTACTGTACAGGTTCTTCTGAGTTACCGAATGGCAGCACATTGAACTGAAAGACTGATTAAAATATACAGTTAAGTCCACAGGGGAAAACACTGGAACACTGGAACTAGTGAGGCCTTCAACAAGTGGAAGGTGTGTATCTGATGTACAGTGGGGAGACGAGTGCCAATATGCAGCTACATGTCAACAGACAGAGATGAGAGAGACAAAGAGAAAGATGGACGTGGAGTGACAAAGTGAGAGAGACACAAGTGAATGATGGAAATGGAGGGACAAAGTGAAAGAGAAAGGTGAAGAAAAAGACCAGCAAAAAGAGAGAGAGAGACAGAGACAGGGAAAGATGAAATGAGAGATCGACAGTCATATAGAGACAGAGGAAGACAACAAGAGGGAGCCCCTTCACAGGCACCACAAGGGGGCCCCCTCATCCAAATAAGTCAGCCCCCTTAAACTAATGCCACCTCCACCCACCCCCCCCCCCAAAAGTCAACACCTTTCACTGTCACCACAGCCCCCAATCGACAACTTTTACCGTAGCCACCCATCCAACTTTGACATCTTAGTAACACCACTGATCCAACTTTGACATCTTAGTAACACCACCGGTTCCCCCCCCACATGAAAATCTTGGGCCAGGCTGTCAGCTTTGTTCCGATCCTGCTCTAACGCTCCACCGACTCGCTCTCACAAAGCAGATATCCAATGGGTATCCCTTCCCGCACGCCGCAATCTTCTCCTGCCTCTCAGATTCACAGGCTGCACCTGTAACGTTCCTGTTAATTAAATCCCATTAAGGCGGCTTGCCGTTTCGCGCGTTAGGGCCGTTCTGGATTAAGACCTAATTAACCCTGCGGTTTGCTGGTGACAGCCAGATCCTGAGCTCGGAGGAAGGCACGGCGGGCGGAACGCGGGGGGAGAAAATAACGGCCGCCCACTTCCACTGTCTGCTTCCCTCTGCTGCCTCGCGACCTGGAGCAGAAACCAGAACAAAGAGGCATGCGAAGAGCTTTGATATTTACCCGACTGTACCTAACGACCCCAGACAGAGGGTTGAGGAAAAGAAAAAAGAAGGCTCAGGAAAATACCCTCCTCCACCCCTCGAAAGAGAGAAAAATCCCCCACCTCATTACGGCTGTATCCTCCAGGCTTTGTCCCCGGTGTAATGTTATACATTCCCTCCCCAGTATTTAAACCCAATAAGATCACCTTGATTCCATGATACACCTTATTATAACGCTACCTTCTGTCACGCCTGTCTGACAGCGCTCTAATGAGCAGAAAGTGAGAGGATTTTTTTGCAGGATGAGATGGGAACAAAAACCTTGGTGATGATCTGGAATCAGTGGCGCTCTGTGGGTCAATCGCTTTCTGTGCCAAAGTGTTCCAGGAATTCATCCTCACCGGCGCTGCTAAATCCTACCTAACCTAACAAAGGAATCAGTTTGTCTGATTAACAAAGACAGAACTGGGCAGATCGTGTGAGGATTTTAAGATGAAAGCGACTGTTTTGCAAGGTTTATATTTATAGGGCATTGCCAAGGAAAGGGTACAGACTCCAGAAGATGTTGTTTGTCCCTTTCTGAGGAGCAGAAAAGGTAAAAAGGAGAGTAACTCGCATAATACCGGAGAAGGAGCAAAAATGCTTCAAGTGTACTGGAACGTAACGGGAGGAAATATACTTTTGTGTCCAAATTCGTTCTAAGGCTGCATTCAAAGAGCAAGCAATGCAGACTCTGTTTTCTGCACTGACTGAAACTCTTAAGGCTGAGCCTTGATGTAGGGTGCAAGGGGCTGGGGTTGAGTCTATGCCACTCTGTGTTTGCTTATGTTTGCTTCTGTTGGTGTAGTTTTCTGTATGTGAATATTAAAATTTAAGTTACTGCTTGTAGGCTTTGAAAAATTTGTTCAGATATATCAAATATAGCTAGTCTGTGGTTAGTACAGAGCTCATGAATCTGTAAGCCTGTAAGCACTGGCGGCTGTCAAACTACCCACCTATGGTGACTGTGTGTGCTGAAATGAACATCCCTCTGTTTCCTGGTAAAGGCCCCAGGCTCACTGTGATCCTGCAGGGCAGCGTTTCCCAATCTGGTCCTCAGGGACCCACAGACCATCCACGTTTTCAATCCCTGAGCTGGGAGGGAGCAGAAATGTGGACTGTCTGGTAGGGAGCAGAAACGTGGACTGTCTGGTAGGGAGCAGAAATGTGGACTGTCTGGTAGGGAGCAGAAACATGGACTGTCAGGTAGGGAGCAGAAATGTGGACTGTCTGGTAGGGAGCAGAAACATGGACTGTCTGGTAGGGAGCAGAAATGTGGACTGTCTGGTAGGGAGCAGAAATGTGGACTGTCTGGTAGAGAGCAGAAACGTGGACTGTCTGGTAGGGAGCAGAAATGTGGACTGTCTGGTAGGGAGCAGAAATGTGATCTGTCAGGTAGGGAGCAGAAATGTGGACTGTCTGGTAGGGAGCAGAAATGTGGACTGTCTGGTAGGGAGCAGAAATGTGATCTGTCAGGTAGGAAGCAGAAATGTGGACTGTCTGGTAGGGAGCAGAAACGTGGACTGTCTGGTAGGGAGCAAAAACGTGGACTGTCTGGTAGGGAGCAGAAATAGCCCGGACTGGTACAAGGCAATCAGAATCTCTATTAATTTGCCGATTAAAGCAGATTGACCGGAATGTATTAGGATTTTTTTTCTTCGATAAGCAGTAATGGAAAGGAATGGTCTTTTTATGTAGTATTTGTGAGACTTATATAGAATAAAATAATAGTGTGGCAAGAACAGTATGAAATAATGGTACAGAAAGAACAGCATTAAGTGACCCACTGGAGTAGATGAAATGCAGCCACTTCCTCAGTGGTCTCCGTAAAGGTGTCACCAGAACCTGTCCTCTCTGTCACAGTGGACGCTCCTAAATACCACGTATAGAGTGAGATGACATCCTTTTCACAGGCTCTCATGCTGTGGATCATTACTCCATATGAATATTATCTCCTGAGGAAAAAAAAAACAAACCCACTGCTTACAACCAATGAATATTAGACATATGCACTAATAACTGTGAGACAAGGAGGCTGGTGAAAACTTTGCTGGCATCTTGACATCCAAAATCCAGATATAGATTAGCGGTCATGCGTCTGAAGTGCAAGCTCGAGGTGAACAATATCTAACTGCACAAAGAGGTAACATGGTAAATACTTGGTTATGTTGTCATAATGACATTAAATAAACCTTTAGCTCAGTGTTTCCCAGTCCGGTCCTCGGCGACCTAACAGTCTGTCCATGTTTTTGCTCCCTCTGAGCTTCAGAGTCTCCATGTTTTTTCTGGGCGCTGGGAGCAAAACTTTGGCTTGTCTGTGGGTTGCTAAATGGATACTGATAACAGTCTTACAAAGTCATTGTACCCTTACGGTGTGACGTTTGACGTGAGAGTGCAAGTACTCCGTATATGCGACATGCAGACTCCAGGTCCAGAGCTGGGGCAGAATCTCAGACCCTGATCCCAGACACATCCCAGGTGACAATGCTAACCGCTGCTCCATCATGCCACCCCGCTAATCTTTATCAGCCGGCTAAATATTACCAGTTAGCCACTTAGCGTAGCCGCCTTCCCCCCACAGTATTAAATGAAGCACGGAAAGTGGACGCCATTTTTGATACGTAAGTTGGTGGTGGTTATGTGGGGGTATTTATAGTGCTTGCCACGATTGGTGTAAAATACTGTTCTTTGCACTCCAATAATACAATCTGGCCCTAAATTTCTATTCTGGCCCTTCAAGAGTAAATTTTTTTTTTTAATCCTGCTCTGCCAGTAGCCAATTCAATCAAGTGTACAGCACTGTATACCCACGGGGTACTGGGGAGGAAAGAGCTGACTTGTACTTAATTAATAATGTAATACCCTCTCGTCACAAGCTAAGCCTTTGGCATTCGCATTTGCTTTTTCCATTTTTTTTTTCGTAAACACTTTGAAAGCGTCGGCTAACATATTTGAGGCCCCCGCCATTCACCCCCACTCTGTGATATATCATACGAGTGCTACTGAGGTCTCAGGGTACAGGCAAAGAATGTAAAACTTTGGTATTAATCGGACCAACCTCGTGGACCGTGTCAGGGAGTGAAGACAGTGCAGAATCATTTTCCCAGGTAAAAACAATGAAAGGGATAATGACAGACATCATAATTAATTAGGAGCATCACTGTTTAAAAGTTAGCAGGAAGAAAACATACTTAGGTGTGTAGAGTAATGACAGGCTGCAGTTTTGGATTATTCATAAGATTGGAAGCTAATATTCATATAATTTCATATATTACCATATGCTGGCTATTATCTTCAGCATATTTTCTCTAGTTTATGATGTCAGGGTTTTTAACTGCATATTCTAAGCTGTACTGTCTGTTCTGAAATGTTGACATTGATGATTATTAAATATTCCAGCCTTGTAATCCCATAATGGCAGTAATAAACAGAAAACACATGACGACAAATGAACACATTAGTGTATGGTAATGAATGCGAGGCTATTCCCTCAGTCTGTGGCGATGGCTCCCCGTCACCGGATAACAAATACGTGCAGGACGGTGGACATGCGCGCGACATGAGGGTCTCCTGATTCAAGGGGGGAAAATCGCTCCAGTGGAGGATGAGGCGCGTGCTTCTGTGGAGATGGACCGGGCCAGCCAGAAGCCCTGGGGGTGGCCCACGAGGGCTTGGACGTCCGGGCTGTGCTCAACCTTTCTCTGCAGCCCTTTGGATCCTGTCCATCGCACTGACTACAGCTACAACATACTGATATGACTACTGGAAGGTCCAATTACTAGCCTGTATTTTACAGTAACCTTCATGGTAAATTGCTTAAGCTATAATGTACCTTCCATTTGTAGTAATTCTAAAAGCGTTTTCTGATTTGAATTTTTGTCTATCGTAAGGGAACCTTCACCACCAGAAACACCAAATACCACGTTGCACCATCAAGTCACTAAATCAGAGGTTGGTCTACAGACATCGCTGTTTCTCTGTCATGTTTTGCAAAAGTGTACAAGTGACACGGACCCTCACAGACATAGACGGCATTATGATGGGCCCACTGGGGTTTGCTGTCCGCTTAAGGTATTCAGATGTACCTTCTGGCGCTCTGTCGAGAAGTCGCAAGGTGAAATCTATCGCATATATAAGCGCTGGCATGTTCGTAAGTTAAACGCGCTTATTTACAGGCTGGGGCGGGAGACAAAAACATGGGGGTTACTATGAGGGAGGGGCTGGTCCAGCAGACACATGGCGATTATTCCTGCCTCAGGAGGGAGGCCGTCTCCCTGCGCTCAGTCAAAAGGTCAATTATAGCCCCAAACCGCTGAGCAGCGACGCTGACCTGGAAGTGCTGCGGGTGACCCCCCGCGACTCGGGGCCCCGACGAGGGGCCGCCCGCAGCCATGGAAATCTGACATTTGTCCTTATTCAAATGAACGCAAACAATATGCACGTCGCCCCCTATCCCCACCCTCTGCCAAATATAAATACGAAAAGGCAGCCGATCCGCCCGTCGCCGTGCCGACCCCGTAACGTCCGCCGCGCTACCGCGCCAAATCGGCCGCTCCATTATCACGGCAACGACACCGACTCCCATACAGCCCGACGGTCATAAATATGTTAAACGTGTTAAATATGTTAAATAGCGGGGCCCTCGGTTACGCCGATAAGTGCCACCGTCTGTTTCCAGTCGCATCCACTGCGACGCTAAAGTGACGTCGCTATACTGCGAGCAGGACAGGATGGAGATGGACCGAGTCCACTAAGCTACCAGAAATCATCACGCTTTACAAATCTGTGTTGATTTGTTATTCATGCATTGATTTTTTTCCCTTCATTTGAAGGCTTTGAATAAAAGATTTGATACAATGTATTTATCTGTTTTAATTAAAAGGTTGACTTAAAGGGTTCTTTGCAGCATTTTGTTTAATGCAGGCAGTGTACCATGTGGTAACTGAATGTCATGTTTCATTTGTGGAATTACTGAAGGGCTTGCAAAGAATTTACCCATGTACACAGTGTGGTTTTCTTTAACAGCAGGAAAACAGTCTGCGTGAACGTGGGGAAAAATAGCTGAAATATACAAAGAACTTGGAAACAGAGGGCATTCTGTATGTTTTGTTGTGCGGATCATTGGTGCAGAAAAAAATTGTTCTAGACTTAGATTTTGTAAGATAAAAAGAAATTTAAATTTACTTACCCAGACCCGAATAAAAAGTTGCAAAACCTGTGAAGCTGAAAGAGAAATAAGAAGAAAAGGGAAATACGTACAGAATGTGTGTTCCAGCCTTATGCCCTGTGCTGCCTGTGACCTGACCGGGATAAGTGGTCCGAGGATGGATGGATGGATGGATAAAGATATTACTGCAGATTAAATACTTAAGTTTATTAAGCACATATATTGTCACATCTCGCATTCCTGCCCACACGTGCTCTCCCTATCGTGGGTCTAATGAGCCACACCCACTGCTTGTTTTATCTTACCTCTCGTTTCAGCCCTTATGTGGATCACTCCAGCTGCTCCTCGTCTGGTCCCTCGTCAGTCCTGTATAAGAGTGCCTCCCAGTCCTATGCTCCCCTGTCCGGTCATCCACGTGTATGCCTGAGTCCTTCCCCCGGTCTTTGTTCCCCATTTCTTGGTTTCCCAGCCCCCTGCCTAAGTGCAGTAAAGCTCCTTTGTTTACCCCAAGCTAAACACAAGCTAAATCTTAAAATATCGAGTATGGAAAACTTTTTTTCTCTTTTTCCCCAGCATGCTCAGCTTCTTTTCCCATCCCCTTCAATTTTCTAATATCCTTCAACTACAATGGCTACCCAGTGCAAATCATTCACCGCACGTGAAAATCCAATCTTTTTGCCCTCAAAAAAAAAAATGAATTACAAGGGGGGGGGGGGGGTGAAGGAATTGTTATTTTTTAAAATCCTAATTCACAGTGCAAAGAATGCAGAAAACACACATACATCAGGATCGGTTGGCTGCTTTTTGGCTGCAGGGCAGATATTCATTTTAAATACAGATTGCTGGCAATACAGCGGCGTCGGCCGACACCGTCAGAAGCTGTTCGCATCTCAGACCCTCTCCGAAAAAGCCGCTGTTCAATCAGATGGGGGGGGAACACAAGCGAACTTCTGCGCCTCCTTCAGCTGTAAACCATTATTGATTCCACAAATGAAATTTGTTCATGCTGATCGATCAAACACATTATCTTTCTTTTCTTTATTTTCCCCTTTCCCTCTTTCCAGGCTATTACCAGCAAGCGGGAAAAGTTGGGGAGCGTCAATAAATAGAGTCGGGTAACACGAGGTGGATTCCTTTTCCCCGCAGCCAGAGGCAAGTAAAAACAAGTGCTTGTATTTAAAGGTAATGGACCTGCACCATAACTAAACGGCATAGTGCCCGCGGTATGGGGCCTGTGCATCACCCAGAATGCACTGGGGCCATGGCAGCCCCCCCTGTGCTATTATTCCACTCCCCCATTGTCGGTGTAAGCCTTCCAGCTGGCATGTTGCTATGGTTGGCAGGTTGACGGGACACAGGAATTAAACCTGCACCCCCCCACTCCCCCACCCTGCCCCCACTGGGTCCCACAGAACTGGTTCTCAAATATCA
>JAODJW010000001.1:41978218-41998406 GCA_026777045.1 Hyperopisus bebe | reverse complement strand
CTGGGTTTGAACAGCTGACCTAAAGGTTACCCCAAAAACCTGCATACACACCGGCCCTTTGCGGATAAGATTGGCCATCGCTAATGTAAGTGATGCCTTAATTTGCGTAATAACTGAATGCTAAACTTTGAGCGGTAAGATAACCCTTTTTTGGCCAATCAGCCGGAACTGTAGCAGCATCTGACCTCAGCACATCTGAAATTCCCAGGTGAAACTTTTCAGAAGCTCTAAGGCTTCTTGCACGTTGCACTGTAATCTGTTATTGGAAGAAACTGTTAGTTAATTAACACTGCAGAATTTGACTTCTGCCTGTCGATTATGATTATCTCCCTGAAGTCCTTCTCGTGTCTTTAGAGAAGCACCAATACTGAAACTACACATAACTGTCAAACGCTTCTTTTTCCACCACTTTCGCCGGCGACTTGCTGAAAAGGCCACATACACACTGAGTCATTGCTGTAGTGTCACCAGTAAGCGCTGGGTAGGTGACTTCCTCTGTCTAACTGACACATTATCCTCTGGGTCACCAAAGACCAGTAACCGTATGTAGGGCTACTTAAATGACAGTTTAAATGATGCAATGAAAGTCACATCACCATCATTAAGCCATCCTTTGGAACAAAAGATCGTTTGAACTAACGTAATCCTACCATCTCGATATACATATAAATGGTCAAACAGGGCTGTGTGACCTACAGCCTAGTACAGGGAATCCAGGGCAGGGTGCATGACAGATCCTTGAGCTGAATTGTGCATTTGAAATAATGTAAATATCACATGCTGACATAACTGTCCATAAAAGCTACTTATCCAATCAGGACCCAGCAATCTGCAGCCTATCCCAAGGACTATTGGGGAGATTTACCCCAGAGAGAACCCGATGAATTGAACGATGGGCAGGAAACTAAAGTTTTCTTAGGAAACCCACAAGCGCAAGGAAATGAATGTACTACCAATATAGAGCAAAGGCTGGATTCGAACCCGCAATCCACAGGGGTAATAGTCAACCAGCTATTCTGCAATGACTCATTTTAAAATATGCCATCCCTGTACTACGAAACTGTGCTCCCAGTGATCTAACTTAACACACCGAATGTGTCTAAAGAACTGATGAAGAAATATATCATGAAAGGTTACACATAACTTTGAACATGACATACGGATGCAGTGATAGTGTTATTCCTGTTGCAAAAATGTAACGTCATCCCCACCGAGTTTCAGTATCACCAGTTTCTTTCATTATGTCAGCATCTGAGGCTGCATGCAGGGAACATACAGCACTTAGATTTTATGACGGAATAAATCTTTCACGCGGCCATTAAAAAAAGAATAAATTCCAACCCTCATCTTTGTGTTGCCTCCCAACTGCATCACTGTTTTTCTGTCGATCCCTGCATCCCCCCCACCCAAAACAGAGCGTGTCAGGTGCTGCCCATCCAGGTCTCCACAGATCCACAGCTATTTATTTCCCTCATGCGGGGGGAGCCGGGGGTGATCCAAAACACCAGCCGCTCTCAGCCTTTCCAAATTCCCACTCAGACCTCCTCAGGTGGTGTAATATTAGGGAACCAAACAATTCGTTCACATATTTATTTTCACCAAGACTACAAATACTTAAAAAACACACACACACACACAAACATATCACAAACGGTAACACAGAATTGACGGCACAGGAAAACATTCTGGTGTGGCAGCACATTGACGGTACACTGGGTGACTCACAGACCATACCGACGACAGTAATAGAGGATGGAATGAACAGACATCCACGGCTGTACCCAGTGAGTTCAAGCACATTGTGTTCGCCAGCTCGCCGGAGTTAGGCCTGTTTGTGCTCCCATCCACGGCAGTTTCCGGCCTGCTTGTTGCCAGTGATGGTCCTTATTTCATTCCTTACACTGCACTCACACTGTTCTGCTGCAGTCTGTGCTACAGTCACTGAGAAACGGACAGTCAGGCTTTGTGGCAGAGGGGGCCACCAGTATGAAGGGGCCGGCGTCAATGGGCAAAGTCTCGTAATGACGGTCGGGGGTGTGACTAGAAATTCTGGGCCCCGACACAAAATGTCACCTTGGGGCCCCCACCAAATAAAATGCATAATTTTGCATATCAGAGGCCCCTGTAAAACAGTGGGGCCCCCTGAATCTGCCGGGGTATGTATGCCCTCACTGTACCCCCGATAATAGTCATGTTTTCTTTGTACAGGAGTGATGCAGCACTATCGCAGTGCTTTCCAACCCGGTCCTGAGGGACTGCCGGCCAGTACATGTTTTTGAACTGGGAGGAAGCAAAAAGTGGACCCTCTGGGGGTCCCAACGGACTGGGTTGGGAAACACTGGTCCACAGGGCCAAGACAGGGGTGACCCAGGCGACAGTGGAGACTTTCAGCTTTGTTACATGGAGTACAGGATGGATCTCGCCATTATCTCCGCATTATCTCAAACTGGTCCCCATGGCATCTTACGAGTCTCTCATTCCTTGACCATCACTCATCATCTCCCAGTAATAATGGCACAATTCTGGGCAAGCTATCCTCAAGATAATAGCCCCTAGCCAGGTGTGAACATAGAAAAGGCTGAAATCACTATTTAAAAAAAAAAAAAACACAGTGGGAGAGGGAATTTCTATACAAGCCCTCAGACTGATCTGACATATTCCAAGCAGCTTTTTGCAGTCTTCTGTACATGGTGAACAGTGAGCCATCACAGAGGCTAATGATGGTACTCACTGCAGAGCGTCCAACAGCATTTGGAATACAGATACGATTATTTAAAACCACATTTGCTTCCTGTCACCCAGACTGCAGTTTTAACTCCTATGAGCAAAATCTTGCCATAAATGAAAAGGGTCACAAGCTTAAAAGAACAAAAGTTACAACAGTAGTAAGTTAGCGGCAATCAATGCAGAGTTACATACATTTCATGGACACCATGAAGGATTAACTGATGATGTTCTACTAAAAGATAATACAAAATGAGCAATTTTATATCTGACTAAAATCAGCACTCTGGGAATTCACAAACTTGTTCTTTGAGTGTGAATCTTGACCAATGTCCGATACAAGTTCCTTAGACAATCATATAGATACAGAAATGTACACTTAAAATATATTCTGTTTCATGTACTGTATAGCTTAAAGCAACACTAAAGTGCAACATAAAGGAATTCAACATTAAACAAAAAAGTTTTATCATCGTAGCTTATACATCCTAGCTATGCAACAAGTTAGATTGGCATGTGTCTAAGATGCAGCAATGAATTAAAGACTGCCATCATTGGCAGTCAGCATGTAGACTGTTCCTGTGTTTGATTGTTCCAGAAAGAGATTAATACAGATACATTTTATTAGCCTGAAGCCAACCAAAATGTTTAAATAGGGATGTTTGGAACTAGTAGTTTTTTTCACATTTGTTACACATACATACTAAAGAAACGTGTTGCTGTTTAAACTTAACACTGTGGGCGTTAAGGCATCTGCTTCCCGGATATAAAAACCTGTAACACTTTAACTTTCTTCCATGCGAAACATTAAAGTTGGACCTGTGCATTAATGACTGGTGCTTGAGAAGCAAATGAACAATGGCTGCAATGGAAAATGCTGGTTTTTGCTCATTCTCTGCCCTCTACAGCTTCACCGTATTTATCAGTCTGACGCCAAGATCACGTCATCCTGTGTGTTCGGCCGTGAATCTTTTTCCATAAAGCCTGCTGTGTTCCATCCGTCAAAGTGTCACGTACCAGAGGAACACATCCACGAGAATGCTGGATGCACGGTCTTTACAATAGCTACATGAACATAGTACTGACATGTTTAAAGTGATGGTCGGTTTTGTTTTGCTTTTTTTTTTTTAAAGGCACATGCATATGGGGTTAGCTATCAGCAGACACTGAATGCTGGCGGTTAAGCTTAATCTATGTCGCGATCATCTGGTCTTACTCCCTGCCATGAAGAGGTTCCTGGAAGCTGAAGGGCTTTTTTGGGCAGAGGAAGGGTATCTTATACAATCAGGCATGGTTTGGGGCAGGGGTGGGGGGGGGGGGGGCTGTTACTCAGTAACATTCACAGATGTGCACCTTGTCCAGTGTGAAGCAATTCAAGCTTTGGACAATTGTTGTTATGAGGTAGTATGGAGTCGTCTGACAATGGTTGTTTTAGTCGTTTCACATTATTGTCACCCAGTGGCGAGTGACACTGGGGCCAGCAGGACAGTAACTGTCTTTGAAATGTCCCGCTGGACACTTGGGTCCGTTGGCACAGTGGGTAGGTTAGTACTCGGGCTGTACTAAACACAAACATGGGGGAGGGGGTCATGAAAGTCAATTGGTGGCATTCTTCTGGGTTTTGCTACGATTAACTACACTGTCAACGTTGGGCGAGGGTGAAGGGTCCATTATTCTTTGACGTCTTTGACGTTGGCCACCTGGGAGACCGTCTTCTTGACCCGCAGAGCGGTGAGCCGGGCGGCAGAGTTGGTATACCAGCATTCCCGCATGATTTTTCCCATCACTCGCAGTGCCTGGCAAAGAGACACGCCTTCAAATCTCACCCAACTGCAGTCTGAAGCTCAGCATCCGTCAATCTTCAAGCTATAGAGAACATCTTTACCTCACAGCTTTGCCACTGGTTTGGAATGTTGGGTCTCAGTCTCTGGTCACACACGACCTTTCTCATATCCTCTATAGATGGGTCGGAAGGCACAATATCATAATAGGGCATCTGGTAGTCTTCATAGACTCCTACAAATAAAAAGGCAGGAATGACATCCTCACTATAACAAGCTATTTCATCTGTGGCTCAAGTGCTATATTTCACATACATTTTCGATCCTTAATGCTTCCACATGAAAGAAACGACGTGTCACAGCGTTATATATGTGCTTTTAGGTGAAATCAAACAGGTAATTGATAAATGCAGATGAAAATAATCGAATGCATTTTTATTGCACGTTATTGTGTTTCTTTTGTCCTGCCTTGTGCTTCATTGCAACATTTTTCTGCAGAAATCAGTGCTAACCAATGCTAACGTTCCCATTTACCCGGGCTGCCCGCTGATGTCATTACCTCTCACAGAACACCTCCGAGTCAGTTCCCAGAATACCAAACCCAAGGAATACATGTCCGCCCGCTTGATCAGCTCGAAGTTGTTCATATTGATCGTGTCGTCCAGGATTTCTGGGGCCATGTACCTATGGTCAATAAAGTCATTAAATCCTAATAATGTGTACCTTCCGTCCGGCCGTAAACCGTGACGCACTCGGTGCTGAAATGGACACCGAGTCCCGAGAACAGAATCTACACTGACCTGGCCAAAACAAAACAAAACAGCTGAACCGTGTCACACGAGCCGCACTCTGAACTTTATCTTCTGCTCTGTGAAATTTGGATGTCAACAAAAAATTGAAGATTTTCAAAAATTACATTCCAAGGGAAAAGAAAAAGTGATTGAGATTTTTCTGTTCCAATTTCTCCATACAAAAAAAAATAACTGAATTCTACAAGCCATTTATAATCCTTTCTACTTTGGCTCATATGTCTCTCATGAGAAATAATCTCTGGAAATCTCACAAACACTCAGCAGGATCTAATTAAAAATCTCTAAAGAGCCTTTGAACTTCATTAGTTTATCTTGATGCATCTTTTCTTGAGCTTACCCAAATGGTTATGTTTATGTTTATTAACTTTGTTTTTGTTTACAGAAAAGACATTATAAATGTTTAGAGTAAAAAGATAAATTTTAAGCAGTAAAAAGTTCCAACTCTACGATGTAATAAACCAAAAGTGGACCGAATGCAAATGACATTTGCCTGGTCCTGACCGATACCTCTTTGTTCCCACTCTGTGATTGGCTGGGATGTCGACCGTGTTCGTGGCCGGGTCATGCTTTACGGCCAAGCCCAGGTCTGCAATGGCCGCCGTGCCATTCCTCTTCACCAGGATATTTTTGGACTTCAGGTCCCTGTGAGCGATGGCGGGTTTTCCTGTCAGATGAATCACTGAATTAACGTTCAGGTTTTGTTGGGTACACTCGCTTCTTCCCTACAAAATAGACCGTCAGCCGCACATGGAATTTCAATGCTTATAGGGGAAACTCAATCATTTGACTTGAGTTGTCTTGAATAAATATATTATTAATGCTAATCATACAACTTATCATCAAATAGAAAAGAATGTGGAATTTCTTCCACAGCAACAAAGGGTAGAGTCTCTGCAACCCAAGACCGGTGGACTGGTTTAACCCAACTGCCTAGTTACCTAGTTTGGCAGCAGCCATGCTCCTGCAGTTCTGACTAAGTAATCCATGTGACGTGAGGCAGGTTTGGGCCTGGCCAGTACTTGGATGCGAGACCAAACAGATAAACTGGGTTGCTGCTGAAAGAGGTGTTTGTGTGGCCAGCAGGTTAGGCCACCCTATGGATCCCAGTGCAGTGATGGAGACACTGTGCTGTAAAAAATGCGGCCGTCTTTCGGATGAGATGTAACTCGCATCATCCAGGTGGGAGCTACACAGTGGCGGCTGAAGTGCTTCCCATTGGTTCTATAAAGCGCTACTGGTGTCCTGAAAAGTGCTATACAAATGTAACATTCACCGCTCTCCATTAGGTCAAACCAGACAGTAGATCCCGCCCACTGCCCACTCACCCTGAGTGCCGACGATCTCCATGTGGAGGTGGGCCAGCCCGCTTGCGATGGAGAGCGCCAGGATGAGCATAGCATCTACAGAGACCGTGTGCCTGTTCAGGTAGTCATACAGAGAGCCGTGCTCGTGGTACTCAGACACCAACCACAGCTGCGTCCACGAGCCGTTATCTGCAACAGAGCATGGAGATCCATAGAATCTACATCCTCACTTTTATCCCCTCTGCAATCAGTACTGGAAGGTGATCGCCTAATAACAGCCAAGTCGACAAGTTCGTTAACAGTCTTCTTTGGTCCAAATCCCTCAGTCATGTTAATACATTACTTAGAGCTCTCATCTATAATGCAGCATAGATACCTTCATAATGCATTATAGTGGTCAGTATAAGAATTAATAAAGCATTACAACTTCTTCTATTGACAGATTACAGAGTTATATTACAGAGTTGATTATAATACTCCATATGCTCCAATGAAGCCGTCATCTATTACACACTATAGATACCTTCATGATGCATTATAATGGTCGGTATAAGCATTAAGGATGCTTTGTACTGTACCATAAAGGTATCTATAGTGCATTATAAATGAGAGCTTTAAAAAGCATTCAAAATCTTTTATGAATAATTATAGCCATGTTTATAATACTTGAATGCATTATAATGTGTTATGAATGTGTTCACAGATTCTTACAGATATGGAATTCATAGACAGTATTACTGGTTACTTTACTACAACACATTCATTGCAGGATTTTCAGGTTGAGACAGTGTATCAGAATGACAGACAATCATCTCCTGGAGTCATGTCGAGTATCTCCTGTAATTCGGGATAGAAAACGAGGCTTTGAAAGCCATGTTTAGTTGGGATTACCATGAGCTGCCAGTCACTGCCAGCAGTCAGCAGGTTAAACCAGTTTAAAGACTGAGTTTTATCCACCGTGGGGCGCCAAAGCTTTATTTCTCCATTCATTGTTAATCCGCCTTTTAAGAAGCGTCTCTGCAGATGGGAGGTGTTTCAGAGAAAGGTATTGCCCCTAAACAACTGCACCCATCCTGACACACTGCATGCTTGCTGAATTGTTAAATGCATTAAAATCTAAGCCCATTTTTACCCAAAGACTGGGAGCAGGCAGGTATTGCCGTGACAATAAGGTGTCCTTTACAGGTCAAACCTTTTAAATCCAATTAGCGTTTATGAAAGACAGTCAAAGCCAAGGCAGATCCCAAGTGTTCCTGTGAGGTTACCTTTGTTGTCAGCAGCAATGAAGCCCAAGATATTCTCATGCCTGAGAAGGATGGTCTGGTAGATCTCCGCCTCGCGGAACCAGGACCTCTCGTCCCGGGACGAGAAGATCTTCACGGCCACGTCCTCACCTCGCCACTTTCCCCGCCACACCTCCCCGAACCTTCCCTTCCCGATGGTCTCCTGCAGGACAATGGTTCTGGCGATCGTTCGCTGGACCAGCAGTGGGAGTCCTGGTAGGAGAAATTGTGACCTACAACTATAAGATAAACCAAGAAAAACTGTTCCAGACCCTTCCCAATTCATGAATTGGGAGGAAACCATCAGAACGTTTGAGGAATAAGACCAACTTTGGACGTTCTTGATTACACTTAAGATCTGCTGGAGGGCAGAGCGCCATTACCCGATCCGGACCCCGACATGCTCATGTCAAAGATCAGGTCCTTCAAGCTCTTCTGGGGGGCCATAAGGCTCTGGTCGTCCAGGGGCTCCTCCACGTCATGCTTGCGGATGCGGCGATGGGTGCAGTGCCTCCCATGAGCTGCGCAGATGACCAACAGCACCCCTGCACACAGCAGGCAGATGGGGACCAGGACGACCGCCGCCAGCTCCAGCCTGCCCCAGCCAGGTTCTCTCGGGATCCTCCCTGCTGAGATGCGATCGAGGCGTTAACGGTGTCCGGTCGTGGAGAGACCTGGTCACAGCCTCCGAAAAAAACCCCCTCTCTGCCATCCTCCGAATCCCACACGAGATCCCAACTGCTAACATTCACTGCACTTGAACAGGAAACCTCAAAACAAACAAAGTAATGGCAGGGAATGAGGAAAAAAACGAAGAGTCTGTACTCAAGTGAAATTCTGCAGAATGAACACAGACTGCAGTCCATCTGCCCCCTAGTGGTCTCTTCATTATGAGATTTCAGTTGGCACCATCTAGGCTGTGTAATACAACACAGTCATTTAAGAGATGTCTTTAGAGCAGGGGTGGGCAATATTATCCGCGAAGGGCCGCTGTGTGTGCAGGTTTGCGCTGCAACTCCTTAATCAGTTTACTAATTAGAGGACTGATTGGCTGAAGAGTCCTCACACCTGATCAGCTGACTAAAAGCGTATCTCAAAAACCTGCATACACACCGGCCCTTTGCACATAACATTGCCCATCCCTGCTTCAGAACAATGTTGCTCAGTCCAGTCCTTAGGGGGGCCCCAGACAGTCCATGTTTTTGCTCCCTCCCAGCTCCCAACACACCCGTACCAGGTATTCGGTGTTCTTGATTCAGATGCACCAGGACAGAACAAAAATGTGGACTCACTTGGGGTCACTAAGGACTGCGTTGAAAAACACTAATTTAGGTGTACAAGTATTGTATTGCACTATATGAGAATTTAGCCACATAAGTTTTTTGTTATAGGGAAAATTGTATGGTGGTGGTGGGGGGGGGGGGGGGGTTGGTTATTGCATATTGAAATACACCCAGTGTGCAGCTGAAACACTGTCCAGTGCTTTACATCCTTACAGCAGTGCAGTGGCATATCTGGTCATCAGTCTGAATGCCCATGTGTGTGATGTACTCTCTGCCATTCTCTCAGGAATATATGCCACACTGTGACCATCCCGTCCTAACGAGATGAGTGGATGCTGGGTGGAACAGGTCAACCTTTCCCGCTCCTTCCATTCCCACATGGCGATCCTTATTTAGCCCCCTACAGTCTGTCGCTTTCACTTATTTTCTCTGAAGCATAATCCCACTCTTGCAACACTGGTCTGCAAAGAATCTGTGTTATAGGGGATGCAAGAGGAACGGACATGCGGTGTTTTGTAATACACATCGAGTCTTTCACCTAAAAATATTCCCAACCTCAGGCTCCAGTTGGAATGAGGCCGATCTCCGAACTGAGCAATCCAACGTACCCGGCCGAGAGCAGGCCGTCCCATAGGAGGGCGCCTATATGAACTAAACCCAGAAGTGAGGATTGCGAATACTTGTTAAAAAGCACTGGATTTCGCCAGAGCTCGGAGTGTTCCTGGAGATCAAGGCTAGCCGGCTGTTACTAAGCTTGCTGAGAGTAAACCCTTTGAGACAACAATCGAGGTAATTTGACTACAAGCAGCATCTTCACAGCAATTACCAATTACAACATATTAACAAGCTTGCAACAATAATGGCCCTTTGTTTGTTTCTGCCATGAAAAGCTTTAAAAATTACCCGTTTCACAGTTTTATCAAGGAAGAAACCTGCCCAAAGGATAATGAATTAGTCATTCATGGGGGGGGACTTTTGGTTTGGTTTTAGATATTTCCATTTCTGTGTTTAAATGTGTTGAATGTCTATAAAGTTCAAATGAAGCTCAACTTTAGTTATATATTTGTATGGCCATAAATAGCTGAAATGCTAGCCCTATGGTGAAATCTTCTGTACAGAGATCAATGAATCATTGAACAGCTTCGAGATGCAAATTAACTTTTCCCAAAACCGAGTACTTCGGACTTCATGGAATCCATCTGTATTTTGGAAGGTTTCCAGCGCCTCCGTTTTGGTCATGTGATCACAAGGAGCTTTAGGTGAAGACGACCGTTTACCAAAGCATATGACAGCCACAGAAATTGGTCCTCTGGTCGACTCAAAGTTTGTGGGAGAGTGATAAAAAGCAAAGAGACACTGCAGCCTTAGTGAAAGGACCCCTACTTGACTTGATCAAAATAGCGAAACTATTGCTGAACATCCGATTTCACGCCAGCCTGATAACAAGGCTCAACTTTACAGCCGGAGATCCTGTCTGACACATGAGCAACCTTAGACTAACAAGGTCAGAAGAGGAAAAAAAAGTGCCCCCCCCCCATTCCCCCTGCCCAATTAACGCGAGGGGAAAAAGCGCAAACTTCAGGCAACTGGCACATATAGCATCAGAAGCATTGAGCGTTTCCGTCACAACAAATAAAATCAATGTGGTAACCAGGGTTACAGTCATCAGGGACCGAATGCAGCTGCTGACGAAAAAAAAAAAAACAAAAAACCAGTCCTGGTTCTGCCTCACCCACACGGGAGAAGTTCACAACAGCACAATTTCACAACATCGCCCTTAATGGCGTTCGTCTTGTAACCCATCCACGTGTTACGCTAATAACCAGGCAAGAGGTTCTGGCCCATGGGGATGAGATAAGAATTCCTGGTCCAAGAACGGAGCGGCGGAGATTGAGTGTTCTGAAATAAATAGATAAATGTTCTACAAACAACTATTCAGGGTGTTCCAAAAAAAAAAAAATGGGCATTAAATAAGCTTTACCCATCTCTTTCCAGTTCTCAAAATAAAGCACTACAAGAGAGTGCAGCATAATTAGCTTGCGCACTCACCTAGACTACATGAGGACAATATATTACAGGTAATTCAGACCGCAAATCCATCCATTTCAGATCTAAAGAAAAAAAAATGTCGACCAAATAAAACCTCTATTCCACAACGCTACCACGGGACAAAAGTACAGGAGAAGAACGAAGCATCATGAGGTGTTTGGCTCCATACATGCATTTTTCATGGCAGAGCTGAGGTGAGCTTGAAGGCTGCCCCTGGGTCTCCTAGAGCCCTAGGGAAGATTCTGCTGAGCGTTTGCGCATGTTGCCCCTAGGGCACATGGCAGGGGAACGCCTAGACAGGACACCAACATGCATGCATGGGGCACAAGGTTATTGCTAGGATCTTCAAGTATCAAAGCTTAGCCCAGAGGCCTGATCTGTCTGAGGGTTGTCACATTGAATGTTATCCCTCCAGAGTTACGATGATCGTAGCATTACGAAGCCCTGGACTAGAACTGTTGTGATGTATGGGATTCTCAAACTGACAGCATGGTTGTTAACATCCGAGCTAAATAAATCATTCGGGGCTCGCTTGAATTCATTCGGAACTTCTACAATTAGTGCCCCAGACTCATGAGGACTTTGGTGGAGCATCCATACTACAGGCAATAATTTAGAGAAAAGAAAAAAAAAAAAAAGTCACCTAAAGCCCACGTTCTGGAGGAAACAGAGAGCCAGGAGGTGTGAGGTTACAGTGCCAGCCATGGGGTCACCCTGGATCGCTATATAAAAAGTGCAGCTCCAATTAGGTAATGGGTGATGCAGTAGACAGATATCAGTGTGGTGTCCGTCCATCGATCCGTCTATCCATCCCACTTGATAAGTTCTCACACAGTCAGGAACATGGGGGGGGGGCTACCCTCTGAGTCATGAAGATGATGCTGAAACTGATGTAAGGAAAATGTAAGCAGATTTGAACTGTAGTTTTAAAGTAAGACCAGAGGTGGATAGTTTTAGAACCAACCAGTTGAGCATAAAATGAGTCACAGAATACTCAGTTGGTTGGCTGAAACAAAAGCTTGGTCCAGATTTTTACTTTCTAGACTTGAACTATGCACCTCAAAGATTACCTGGGTTTCAAAATAAGTCCCATACTTCTCCATTTTTTTTTTATTCTACATCCATGGAAATAATTAAGAGACCACAGCACAATTTTTTGTTTCACTCAGTTCTGAATTTATTGGTGTGCATCTGAATAATATTTTTCTTTTATATATATATAAGCAAACTGCAGCCTGGTTCTTCCCTCCTTCTCATTAATGAAGGGCTTCTTCCTGGCTTTATGGGACTTCAGTCCTGCTTCTAAGAGCCTGATATGAACTGTCCTAGCAGTGCACTTCACACCTGCACTTAATGTTTCCCATTCCTTTTGCAGGTCACTTGATGTCGTCCTATGATTCACGAGAAACTGTCGGATAAGTTAATGGTCATCTCTGCCATTAGAACATCACTTCTTCCCTTTACCTGGCTGGTTTTTGGTCATTGCCAGTCTCCTGCTTCACCTTGTTCTTGTGTACTGCTGTCTTAGAAACTTTGAGCCTGGAAGCAGCCTGACCCTCAGTGTAGCCTTCTGCCAGCAGAACCAGGATTTAACAATGCAGATTTGTTTAAAATCATAAAGTCTCTTAATTTTTTCCATGGCTGTAATTGGGGAGTATTTTCATCTTGTTAGATGTTGATGCATATAGTGCATTTTTTTCCCCAAAGTGCTAATCTCATATAGCTTTGGTGTCCCATCTGAGTCTGACCAGCCCCAAAGCAGCTATAGAAAAAGCATCTAATCCCTGCTGAGGTACTTACAGACCATGGCTGTCATGTCACGGGATGCCAAGAGGATAACCTCAGCTTGAAATGTTATGTGACAGGGCATGCAAATTTAAGCAGTATTTAACTCATCCTGACAAGCCCAAATCCTGAGCATAAAAGCCAGGGAGGGGATAACCCACATCCCAATGAATGCTCATTTCTTCAAGGCTGATAACCTGGATATTTACAGACTCAACACGATATTTTGTTCCCCATCGGGAGAATATCCGTAGGCCTTTTGGAACTGGACCTGACAATCCAACAGAAGCTACTTCTCCTCCAAGATGCTTCTCAGGGAGGTGAAAGGGGCTCAGTCAGATCTTACCTGGGTACAAGTGCAGAGTCTCATTGTTGCAGAAGTCGGTGAAGCAGCAGTTCCTTTTGGAGACGTTGCGGGAGCTGTAGCAGAACACCTGGCCCTTCATCTCCGAGGGCGTCAGACAGGATTTCACGGCCTCCTCCTTCCCGTCGATCAGCATCACGGAGTTCCAGCAGGCGCCGTCTGCACCTGTCTCGCACGTTTTGTTGGTGCAGAGGTGGCACACGCATTTCAGGCCTTCAGGGGAAGGAGGGGTTTGAGGGGTCAGTCAATCAAAGCTTTGGGTATCGTCACCAGAGAGGTATCAGGGATCCTACAAAGCAGGTAGGACAGGAAGCCCAAGAACCTGCAACTTTCCATTGTGTAGCTACATTAATTCAAGAACCGATTCCTGTTGATGGAAACATTTTTGCAGTCTAACTTTGATCCACCAACTTCAACGAACAGCATTTTCAAAAGTCCCACTCTATCAGAGGTGGCAAGTTCAGGTCCAGAAAGTAAAAATCCAGACCATGATTTACTTTCAACCAACCAGTTGAGCATAAAGAGTCACAGTCACAGAGTGATCAACTGGTTGGTTGAAAGTAAATCATGTAGTGTAGTAAATCATGGTCTGGACCTGAAATTGCCACCTCTGCACTCTACTGCTTGCTCCCCAAAGCCCCAGTTATGGCAGTCAAATTTACACCGCGACTTCATAAGATTACATCTAGAGAAGGATCCTCAGAAACATCCTGCATATGAATTTACAGAAGGCTTACAGTATGCATACTGTATCAGTGAAGACACTGCTCATGGTATTTCCCCACTACAAGTTAACCCAAATGTCAAAAGGTTAGAAAGCAAGACTTCTGGTTACATAATGCCTCTCTCTCCCGTATCTTGAGGAAAAGCAGCACTGTAATAGATCTGAATCTAACACTAGACAAGCTTAAAATTTCCCTCCATGCTGCTGAAACCAGTCCATAGGCAGCGGAAATGTTACACTCTCCAACCAGTTGGCAAGTTATATTATGGGTTCTGCTATAAAGCACTTTTCTCATAAAATCCTCAGTGTATAGATGATTATTATCTGAATATTGAAAAGATTGCGGCTTTTTAAGTTGAACTGACAAAATTACAAAGTGCATGATTAATTTTGTGTTTCGGCCCTATTGGTTGAGACAAAATGTTTTATGTCAATCACGCTGTTGAAGTTGTGCTTCTCTCTCATAGCTTAAGCATGAGTACAATATAAAAATCTAAGCAAATACAAGATGCAGAGATGTAGACACACGTTTGCCAATTTTAAACAGTGGTTTTTTTTTAACCAACTCACTGGTGACTTTCTAAGGTAAGCACCTAGTCTGCACTCTGAAGGCCATGATTTCGTCAAATTTCTCTAAATGACTATAAAGTGACTGAGCCAAGGATATATTTGTTACAAATCCCGTTTTCGATTATTTTCCCCTCAAATAACGAAAAGCGGCAGCCTCCAGATAGCGGAACTAAACGGGTCTCAGGTGTTGACACCTTCTCCTTCTCAGGTCCGGGCAGAAGGGCGAATCTGCGGGGTTTGGCCAGTAGAACCTGCCCACTATCCCTGGTTTAACCTTACGGCGTTCGTGAAAGCAGCCTCCCGCGGCCATTACCATATTTTTAGAACCCCCCCTCGAAATTAAACTACACACGATATTAATAAATACCCAAATCATACCTGGCTATAACAAGTGCACTAAACTCGACTGGAAAGCAGAAACCATACATGCAACAATCTGTCTTCCGTAACCACCTATCCAAAACGTAGAACAAAAACTTGTTCAAAAATGTACCCAACGGAAGACAAATTAAATATTTTCAGAGACTGAGAAGCGCGATCTCTTTCCCCCTATTACCCACTCCGTATCTGTCTTACCGCTGAATGCAGACCCTCCCCCGCCTCCCCCTATAACAATGGGAGGGAGCACACGCTGCCAACTCCGGCCGGCCAGCCGTGGCATGGCCGCCACCCTACTGAAGCCTGAAAAACACTCCACGCGCAAGACCAGCGGCTGCCCCCGCGACCCGAGGCCACGATGACGAGGCTCCCCCCGATGTCACCCTGCGCGATTCCCCCAGTAGCCAACCGGCGATCCGGCAGCACAAAGTGATTAGTATATAGCCCACGTGAAAAGGCATTCCATCTGCATTCAACTTCTGATTCACTTTAAAAAGAAAGTCAAAGACTATACTATTCTTTTCCCATCAGTTTACTATATCGCGGATAAACGTTTTTAAACTAAGACTGTCAGCTGTATACCTCACTCAGTAACTCAGTATCTGACAAACTAGATCAGGGAGCTAGGTGTGTTTATGATGTCAAAAAAAAGGGTAGCTTTCTAGTGAGACTGACGTAATCGAGGAACGCTGCATTCGGCGTTGGCTTGGTGCTATAAGGTCTGGTGTAAGCAGCTTAAAAACCAAATCTCCCCTGAGTACACATACCTAGGGTATTATCTTCACTACAATAAGACATAAAAAACAGCCTTCATAAATCAACTTTTAATATCTGCTACGTTAGAATGTTTATATAGTTTGTGCGCAGGCCAGTTACATACACATAAGTCAGGCTTAATAACCCTTATGATGGTTTTTCATTTAATACCCACAAACATTCTCATCGCACTGTCTCGATGTACCCAAACACTTACCTTACAGACGTTGAGAACTCCACGTCCGTTCAATAAAATGCACGTTTCCATTTGGATTCACTTGTACACAAAAGTGAATCTAAGCTTAACACGGGATTCCGGATGAACTATTTAACGTTATATTTACATAAAGTATACTACGCAAACTCTTTATCCCAAGTTGTTTATCTTTCAAACACGTGTATTTGACACCTGTGAAACCGAAATACAACAGTCAGCCCCAGGTAAAGCGCGAGGTAGGATACGTCAAGGAGGAATGTATGGTCTAGTAAGCGACTCATTTACAGAAAGCGGATATTTTAAAAGTGCTAGTTTTTAAAGAATCTGCGTTACTGTGTAACGGGGAAGTATTTTGATATTTGATATGCTCAGAACCGGGAACGTGCTTTTGTGCAACAGGCATCTATAAAAATTACATTAATATAAGTTAATGGTGATCAGCTGTAGTGTCACTTTATATACGTTTTCAGTCAGATAAATTGATGAAACACTGAATTTCGCACGCTGTTCAAATACGAACAAATAAGTTTCAATGAATCAATTAAAGCGGTTTATGAATGAATACATTTACCGACACAGCAAAGCATGTCTAAATATGAACCACGTTCACTGAATCCACACTACATCTACCTGTAAAACGCGCTTGAACGGATTGCAAGGACTTACAAGTTCATCTTATTGCACTATGAAATAAAAAATACACCAAAGAAGTTAGACAAGCTACCTGTGCTCAGCTGTGCGACGGAAAGGAAAATCAGCGCCGTCCCAAAAGTGCGATACCTGGGACGAGTCATGGCCGGAGACGCATGCGCCCGACTGGAGGAAAAGGCTGCAGTCCAGGCGCTGTTAAGCAGCGACAATCATCTGATACTTGGGCGCTGCTCTGCTCTACCAGCCACGCTTCGCATTTCTCAACTAAAAAGGAGCCGGTTGAGGCGCTGAGGACTCGGCGGGAGTGGCGCTCCGCCCCGCGCGGGGATTGGGGATGAAGGGGATTAGTGCGTTTTTTTAAAATCCATTACAGACACATACAAACACACGTGTGGGTGACTCAATGGTGTTGCTCCCAATATGACACGCTGGCTATAAGTTCGCAGTAGCAAAATAATATAATGATGTAGGTTATTCATTTTAATATCCATATTATGCGTCGTATTTCGATGAATGCATGCCCCCCCCCCCCCCTTAACAAGTTGGTCTTAGGGCAGGTGTAGAGTGATTCCTCCCAGTGACATTTTCATATTTACAGCAGCCAGCTGAGCTGAAATAAAACAGCCCTTCGCAACACAGCAATAGAATTGGCTTAAATGCGCCAGGTTTGCATTCAGCGCGCAAGTTAAAATACATCAGCCAAAGGGGCAATTGGAATTCAGCAACTGAACGGTCAACTTCCAAGAAAAAGAAAATTGTCAAAACGTATCACAATAAAGCCAAATAAAGAATTTATGGAGTTTAAGTTTTCCAATAAAACCTTCTGATAGAAGGAGGTTCAAAGAAATTGTTTGGCAAAGTTTATGGAAAAACACCAACAACGTCCAAAACAGGAAAACAAACAGTTGCAGTATGTAATTCACAAGCCTTAAAAGGAGAACCTGCCGTATAGTTTAAATGTTTTTTGCTGAAGCATTAAATTCAAGTAACAACCTTTTTAAAGTTCATTTTCCATTAAAGACTGGTATTAATTTTCAACAGACTGTTAGTAAAGGATTTGGGGTCAAACTCAGAATATATCGTCTTCCTTTTCCTTTCATGAATAAATTAAGCAAACTATTCGTAACTATAGAAACAGCGGAACACACGAATAAGGGTTTGGCAAAATCAGGCAATGAATATTAACCTTTTCCGATAGTGTTCTCTAAGACCAACATTATTAAAGGGTTACATATTTCTGTAAGACTGCTCTTGGTGTCCGTGTGCCCATATATGAACGAAAACAGTGCTGGTAAATGATTTATCATTCTAGAAATAGTTATGTTCAAGACTACACCCTCTACATTTATGAATGCATAGCCAACTCGCTGTCAAATGCATACTAGAGAAAAACAAATTCCCCTAGATTTCGTTAATCCCATTTGATACCGAAGTGTTTCGGAACTTTTATTTACCAGACGCACGTAATTAATTAGGCGGCTGATTTTTTACTTCGTAAATTAAGAAATTGAGTAGTTAAGTTCGACTTCTGGACAGGGGCGCCGCTAAGGGGGGGAAAGTTGGGACAATTCTAAGGGCCCACGCCCTTTTGGGCCCCCCAGAGATCTGCTTTATTAATTAATGGGTGTGGCCCAACCTCATTTTGTCATAGGGCCCAAAATTGCTAGCGGCGCCCCTGCTTCCGGATATTATTGTACCGGAAGTCTTACAATACAACGATTTTAGCTGCGAATGCAGTAATGGGGCTGAACGGGAGAGGCAACAAAACGGACTTAGAGCGGCTAACCGACACGGGGATCCGCATTAGCTGGGATGGGCTGATAAATGCAGCAGAACAGTTATACAACAGTCAATCTAAACTTTAGCCAGCTTTAATACTTACTGATGTCACCAGATACAACGATTAAAACATGCCTTTAAATACGGTAATTGTCACGCTGTTTTTTGCGCAAAATAGCAGCGTGGTACGTGAAATTATATGCTTATTTTTACAATCTGACCTGACTTTGTTAAATAAATGTATTGTAACGAAATATGTGTTTTACTAGGGGTAGGTAGGCTGTGTTGTAAGCAGAGAAGTGACACCTTTCACACTAAAATAAATCCCATGTTACGATATGCTGAAATTTGGCACAAGGGAATTTAGTGAGTGAATTAGGCCTACATAAACTTTAGAAAACTTGGTTTAAAGATGACAATACCCAGATTATTTTTTATAGATGCATTTTATCGTTTAGAAACCACCACTTTATATAAAGTACTAATTTAATCGACGCTGTCTATGTCATGGGGTGACTTCCCGTTTCTGCACAAGTTCACCATCGTCTAATGTCCTAAATATGTGTTTTTGTTATTTACCATAAAAACTCATGGCCTAAGAAAAATGAAAAGAAAAAAAAACATTTAAATTACAACGGGGGATTGAAACGGGTTATAGAAAATGTGTACATCCCTATGGGTTAGACATCGTCACACTGGAAAGACCGCTTGCACAACAATGTGCGTTAAATAAAATTACCGGTTTAATGAAAAACACGGAGAGGCTTCGTAACACCGCAAACACAAGTGTAAGAAATGCTTCTAACACAGCCCTAGTTTTTAATTATTATTCTGAGCAATGCTAACTTTGCGTATGGAGTATAAAATAAATCAGGTTTTTTAAATCTCCTAGTTCCTCTTCTGCTTCCACAGTGCAAGCAAGGAATTTAAAGTTTGCTAGTGCAATAGAATGTTTTATGAAATACATCCCCCCGCGGGGAAAAAAAACAAAACAAAAAATAAATAAATCAAAATTGTGTCAAAGTAAGATTTTCCAGTTCCCAGTGAGTCGTTTCTTCCTTGAAGAACATTTTACTAAAACTCCCGCAAACTTAGAGGACGGTCACACCTCGGATACCTGACTAGACAGTCTTTCAATGCCAGCTGAGCTATCTTTGGACGTAAAAAAGAAAAATATGTCCCAACAGAAGTTCAAAATAAATAAAGGCACCACTATGAGGGCACCCTGCCTTCCAGCACTGCCAGGCAAAAAAAGAAACTCCGCTGGTAGTTCTAAAGGACGTCGACTCTTCCTCTTAGAGGCTGCTCAGCAGTCCGCTTTAATTTTCTCAAGAGAGTTGTGGATTTTCGTCAAGGTCTTTTTGATGCGTAACGCAGTCAGTCTGGCTGAGGGATTTTGGTACCAGCATTCCTTCATTAGCTTTGCAACGGACGACAAAGTCTGCAAACAAAAAATGGGAAGCAAGTTGGTTGAGGTGGGATATTTAAATCGGTCAGGACAATCAAATAAAACAAAAGTGAATTACTTTGTATCTGGTGGGGATAAATGATCCTACGAAAAGGTGAGAACTTTATACTCAGTGTCCAGAAACCAAAGGCGGGAGATTAATCATATTGCATCTGAACGGTTTCTAGCACTTCTGAGATGATGTGTGGTAGAGGTCTGTAGATATGGTGCAGCAGACATCCAATTAACCGGATCTCATCATGGAGGGTGGGAGAGAAGGT
>JAODJW010000001.1:41946736-41957629 GCA_026777045.1 Hyperopisus bebe | reverse complement strand
CCCCTGCAGCACTCAGCCTGAGATGAGTTCGCCCGCTCAGAGATCTATGCACATGAGACACCACCCATTATGACATCATCTCACCAAGATGCACTCAAATCAGAGCACAAGCTGTGTGACAAACAAGAGCCCAGGGATGGGAGAATATTTAATTTCATGTGGCCTTCACCTCTAGGGCTATGTGTGTGTGTGTGTGTGTGTGTGTGTGTGTGTGTGCGCGTGTGTGTGTGTGTGTGTGTGTGTAGAGCTTCCTGTGAATACTCAGGTTTCCTACCAAATTTTTTAAATATTTGGTTCAGGTTAACTGGGCCATCTAAATTTCACTAATTGTGTTTGCGTGCCCAGTGATGCACTGGTATCCTATCCAGGGTGTTCCCCTGCCTGCAGACCCTTGTTTCCTGAAAACATCTCCAGACTCACCACAATCCTATACTAGATAAATGATTATTAGTGATGAATCAATTATTTCATGTTGGAACATTACCTGGTACCTATAGTGACAAAATATGTCATGTGTTGGTTTGTCACATTCATCAACGTGGCCATCATGTCCTTGGTTAACACCCAACCTTCACTGAGGTGTGAAACAAGGGACAAAGACATCGAGAGATGTTAATTAGGCACTACCTGGAAGGCATTTGCAAAAATCTGTAAGACACTGCCCCTAGTGGACAGGAGGTGCACACTGCCTTTTCCGTATCTGATCTCTCAGCAGGAGGCACAGTACGGCGTTCAATCATGCACTGAAGGACAGTGCAATCCCTAACTGTACACACACACAGCCCCTGAAGCAGTGTCCCCCCCCCCCCCGGGTGCTTGCCTGCCGAGACATCCCACCTTGATGGTGTCAACAGTCCCACCCCAGTAAACACACTCCCGACAACGGGGTTTGGGAAGAGGTGCAGTATGTCAGAACCTCTATTCTTATAATCTTACACCCATAGCCTGTTCATTGTTGCAGGGGGGGAAAAAAATATTTCAAAATCTACTCCAGTCAACCTGACAGCCAGAAGGCCGGAGATTCACCGCATTTTTACGTAATCCTGCTTATATAAATTTGTGACGTCTTTTTGAGAGAACTTCCATATCGCTGAGAAACACCCAAAAGCTTAGCAACAGCAAAACACTCATCCGGTCATTAGCCTGACCTGCACCCCACATGAAATGAGAATTCCCTCAATCCACCCACTCTGCTTTTTAACCAGGATCCCTCCTTAAACAAATCCTGGGAGGTGTAGGTCAGGCTGAGCTTTAAAAGAAAAAGAACAGACACAGCCCACACAGCAAGAACTGGATTCACCTGAGCAATGGGAATTATATACCATGACGACTTCTTGGCCACCCAATCAGAAGCTGAGCTTTATTCTGACCGACAGCCAACCCTAATCCTCCCTCAGCTGCAGCCTACAGTCAGCTTCCTGTTATTGGAGTCCCCCTTCTCCCATAGAAGCTCAGAGGACAGAAAAGGGGTTATTACACTCAGCATCCCTATGAAAAATGTACTATTACAGGTTTGTAGGTCAAACTAATCTGGAAAAACACTGTAAAAGGACCATGAAACACCAAATCAGTCTTAAGCAGGGCTGCCAGTTTTGGTCAGCTGGCTGAGTTGACATTTTCAATCGAAACAAGTCTGCACACACATGCACACGCATTAACATGTATGTAACAGATTCATTACCTTGCAAATAGTCCGTGGGGTTTGCAAACTACGTCAATGGTTTTCATGGGGCCAATCTTAGGTTTATAGTGGAATAATATAGATTTGCTGTAACATTTCTTGCACGAGTTTGAGTCTGAAAGCGTGAATGTCACGTCAGATGCGTGAGGGTTAGCAACCCTGCTAATCAGCTATGCGAATCAGTCAACGGCAAAACGAGATTATAATTGTCCCTGAAAGTCTTTGTTTAGAAGCCATTGATGTGAACCTTCAAGGCCTGGTTTAATTGACAGATAATTAATGTGGCACTTAAAAGTTTGTCTCCAAAAAGCTGCGCACATTCTGGCTTTATCATACAGAGCAGACAGGGATACCTCCATGTAGGAGGGAAAGATTTAATTAAAGATCATGGGATTACAGGACTCATTCTTTTGTTTAGTGTTCAACATTTAAATGTCTCTGCCTACGCTTGCACAGACATTTGTCCATCCTCAAGAAAATAGCCCATGTTTTATTTTTTACGGAAGGCGTATAGTACGCCTTTACAGTGCGTTAGGGAATAGTTTTATTTCGATCTTTTTGAGGCTGGTACTTGGAAGCAAGAATGAGCTTTAAAGGTTACAAATAAACGATAAAATTCTGTTGAGAGATTTCCTATATTCCTATTAGCAAGGCAATCCCCAAAAGTCATATAGAATACTGCTTTTACTCATACCGGGGACGCAGCCCTGCCGGGTCAGAGATCCCGTTATGGCCCGATGCACATACAAGTGATCAACGCCTTGCCCGTGTTGGGTCACCATAAAAGCAGCCCATAATCACACTGATCGTATGTGGCTGCGAAGGCAATGTGCGTACTACATAAATCAGTTCCCAGAGATTGCTGTACGATTACTCACACTTGTGCTTTTAAGTCAAGAAAATTATAACGCAGAAAACACAATTTGCAACATAAAACAGCAAGTCACGACAAGGTAGCTAAACTGTGAGAATATGATTTGAAATAATTTGTAAACCTACTTAAGACCGCCATTTCTGAAATTACACGAATGTCTATCGAAACGCCCTCTTAACATTACACATTCACAAAACTTGGATAAGACGACAAAAAAAACTTATAGAGAGCCGTAAAACTAGTGATCATCTTGCCTACTCTAAAAAATGACTGTGTAACTTTAATAAATGTTAAAATGTTAAGTGTTTTGTGAGTGTTAATAGCAGACTTTATACTAGGCTCGTTCCCGATACGACTGAGCCCGGCGGCACTAGAACCCGCAAAACGCGCCCCGCCGGCTCCAGGGTTAAAAGCTAAACGTAACCGATCGGAGACAGGCTTTCCTAGTGTCATTTACATCTGTCTCCTGCCCGCATCTGCGCAGACAAAAAGAGCCGCCGAGGCGGGGGCGGCTGGGGGCTCTTAAAAGTCTGCTTGAATAAACCTCAGACTATTTTACTTCCCATTTAAGACGCGAAGCTGCAAGCGCCCGCCGGTTACTGATGAGATTCACCCCAAAATCTCGTTTCATGTGCGCAATTCTGCGATCATCAAACGCATCTGGATTTTCTTTTTCTTTAACAACTCGCCTTGCAGAAAGACTAGTCCTAAATGATACAAATAAAGACAGAACCGCTCCAGGCTTGATCGCAGCCCTCCCCCCTCCAAACACTATAAACTAAAACTTACTCTCCGCCTGTTTCGCATGTCAGCTTGCAGGCAAAGGTGCCGTCATCACCGATGGATGATTCCTTAAAGAGACTGGGTCCCGATTGCGCCGCCAGGCATCGTAACGCGCGCGCCACACGCACACACACACACACACACATACATACATACATACATATAAAACCACCTCCCTCCGCCCCTCCCGGACGAGTCCAACGGGACACCTACCCGCCAGCGTCCCGGGGCTGCAGCCCAGACTTGAAGCCGCCCGACTCAGTGTGTGGCACCGCCTGTGGTTAATGACAGAGGCTGTAACCCGATCCCCCCAGCCGCCTCCCTGAGAGAGCCCCTCCATCTCCCCTCGCTCCTACATTGTTCCAGCCCCCACAGCCAGCTCTTCCTGACAGCCAAATTACTGAGCGCTGAAAAACTATTACTGCCGGAGGAATCGTCCACCCCCCCTTAGTCCACTCTCGCCTTTCAGCTTAAAACCCTCCAGCGAATGGCTGAGGGTAAAGTCTAGACTTACTGCTTTTTCTAGGTTATCCAGACAGATGTGCAAAAAGCTTAGAGAGAGAGAGAGAATGAGAGAGAGAGAGAGAGAGAGAGAGAGGGGGGGGGGAGTGCAAGTAAACACTACAGAACACTTGCGATGTACAACTAATAATGGTAATGAATTATTTGCCACTTGCTTGTATTATGCATTATGGGAATCTTGTTAATTTAACTAATATAATCAAAGCTCATAATGTACAAGACACGTATTCAACAATGCCACACAAGACACTCCCTGAGTACTGTAAAGTAAATGAGAAACATTTTTGTACAATGATGCTATTAACCTTCTCTAAGTAGCTACACCCTTCATTAGAGCAAAATGAAAAAGAATGGAAAAGATTCACTTAGCAAAAAAATAAAAACTAATATGAAATGGAGTGCCAGCACATGATCTTAGGGATGGAGGACATCTTTATCCAATTACAGAACATTAATTTTCCACATTCCTCAGCGCTTGTCAGACTGACACCTGACACAATGTCAGCATCCATTGTTCTAACCTGAAACTGCCAGCTTTGTCTTAAATTAAAGAAACAAGCAAATTGGGCAGCTGCTGGATCCCTGTATGCACCCTGCCTGGATCTTTGCATCTGACTGCACACCAAGCACAGAAATCTGCGACTTCCCCGCCACATTGCAACCCTTCCATTCCCCAGACAATGCCATTGCTTATTCACTCTATTTTCCATTACTTAGCCTAGAAATCTCTCATAATGTTAACCCAATTTTCACATATTAATACACCCCTCAAAAAGGCTGAAATGGCCACAGATGAAGATTACCATTCATAAGATTACCCCCCAATGTCCTATACATATAATCACTCTTACTGATAATAACACCTACTCGGGCTAAATAAAGTCTGGCGCCAAATGTATCACAGGGCTTGCTGAGCCATACTGTTTATTGGAGGGGGGAAAAAATCCTTTCATTGTCAGCAGGTCTATGTGGGACTCTCACATTGCATAAGGTGACAAAATCATGAATTGCGGTAACACGCGGTGAGCACAGCTTTCAGAAAATGCCATCCATTTTTTTTTTTTTTTGGAGTAATGTAACACCTATGCACGCATCTCTTACTATTTCCTTTAAAAACAAAATCATTAGTAGTACAGATAGGATACTACTATAGTATACTGTAGAAAAGTATAGTTAACTATACATTGGCAAAGGACATTAAATTACATTTCCAATTTGAGTTATATACCTTCCTTATTGGTATAACATTAGAGCCCTTCCTCAGATAGGCGACCTTTTGCAGATAAGTCACTGCTACTTCATCTGCTGCTCCTTTGCAGCACAAAAGGTCTGATCAGTCCTTAATCTTGAACTTTCAGCCAAAAAAAAAAAATCAATATCTAATATATAAACACTCAGCTGATTGTAAGACACATAATTTAAAAAGTTGGTCACCTACATTCAAGAATATACCCTATATACCCAAGAACTATCAATTTTATAATTTGTAACTACATTCTTATTTATTCACCTTATTGGTGATTACAGTCCAGCCAATCACAGAACAATCTCATAGGGTGATTCAATGCATATAAATGTATGACACTTTCAAGGTTAGGATAAGACTTTCCTACATCTTAACACAGAAGTACAGTTCATTCATCCATGATATGCTGCTATATTACAGCTTAATTCTCACGCGCGGTCTTATGGAACAGAAAGACACGTCCTTAGTAACGGTCTGGATTCATCCTTAAGTAAAAGCTCGCGTCCGCTACAAAAACCCCATTTCAATCAATGAATGAAAATCATTTGAAATTGTCCACATTTATTTCACTCTTATTTAAAACAAAATGAATTCCGGTATGGTTTTTAAAGTGTATGACTCATCATTGTATTATGCAGGTTACATATTATCAATATTATTGGAGTGCAAAATGTGCGCGAGTCACCGATAAAAACCGAACCACCGTATTTCCGCTTCGCCTTCCCCCCACCGTCAATGTCTAATATACATTTTAAAGATGCACGACCGTATCTAAATTTTGTTAGCCGCTATTATCAGACTTTGACAGCGTGGGGTACGGCGCCCATTGTAATGCTTACTTCACATCGGGGGGCAGATTGACCCAACTACGGGAGGGTGAAAATCGGGGATGGGGGGGGGGGGCTTGTTCTCATCCCGGCTCTACATGACAAAAGACCCCGTAAGAATGTGTCAACTGGCTGCGCCACATTTTAAATTTATCCAAATAAATCGTAGAGTATAATGCATTCAACTTCAATACAGGGGTAGTAATATTATATTGACATTAAAGGGTATCTTAAACAACATTAAATAGTACCGTTTCACCCAAACAACATAAAAACGGAATCACGATGTGCCTGAACCGAGAATATTTTGAACTATTTAAAAACTAATTCCTAACGCATTTGTAAAGCAGACGCATTTTCAAAATATACTGCTTTCATCATGCAAAATATTTTTGGTTTGTGTAGCCAAAGATCAGAAGGTTGCGCCTTGTCAGTTCAATAACGAGTGAAAGATCGACGAACACAAAGTTGGGAGGTTTAGATAACTAAGTGCTTTAGTCAGGGAATGAGAAGGAACCGATAACTTACCTTAAAAATTCAGGAAGTGCTTTAAATGCTGCGATTAAATGTGCACTTTGCAGCACAGCGGCTGCAATCGGCCAGCGGTCTCAGACCCGAAGGTGCTGTTTTCGTTTCCTTTCTCAGACCATAAGCCGCCCGCCTCATCAGGCATCGCCGTCCTCCGCTTTCTTCGTGGTTACTGCGGCTCTCATACTCCGAAAGGAGACAATGGGAATCCGGTCCGAAAAAAACACTGGGAAAACCTAGGAAAGTTTGCTGTGAGCCTATAGCACGACTTTAGCGACTGGAGAGAAAGAGAGAGGCGTCCCTGCTTCTGGCTGTAATTAAAGATCATTACTACATCATTTCCTCTGCGCTCATTGCCACACTGGACACCTGGGGAGAGAGTGACCGTGTCTGAAATCTCACCTGCATAATTGCATGTGTTTGCGCATATCAAGCGGCACAATCTCCCCTTCGAACTTTCCCCATAAGAGAAATGATTCGTTATTGTACTGGATATAGCAGAGCAAGTTATGCAAGACTAATGATACTTTATGTATAAATTTTGAAGGCGAACTGTATTTGTAGGGAATAGTTAAGATGCGTGAACACTGGATATACCCTGACGTTTCTGTAAGCTATACTTGCTGCATAGCCCATGGACTGCCTGAGTGCTGTTTGCTCACAAATGCGAAATTTAACATGTTCGAAGAATGCTCACGAAAGTTATAGTACAGTATATCTTTAGTACACATCTGTGCAGGATATTTTTGTAAGCAAATTGGGTTTATATTGACTTAATTGTTGTATTTTAGTTTTAATATTATTTGGGTAGTTTAAAACATTTTAAGAACCCAAATATATTAATTATTCTAAATAAAATAGATTTTCACTCACCATATTATATTTTCTACTTCAAGTTAAGGAGCCTAATTCACCACGTTTGCTATGTAATGCTGCCCCCTGTAGCGCGGGAGGTCCCATAATGAAATCGGGGGAAGTTTGCAAGTTTCTGCCGCATTCTTTTAACAAGCGGAAAGGTGAACTGGTTACACGTTGAGAGTATTTGTGAATGAGTGTCTTGGGGTGAGCTTGTCGTGCACTGTCCATTCTTTAAAAACTCTGTTTCTGAAATATTTATATACCTTAAAAATAAACGTCATTCACATTTGTAAGACCTTGCAGATATACTGTAGAAGCATGTATGTCAAGTCGCCAGAGAGTATTGCAAAATGTAAACCTTTATATACATATTTAAATTGTTTTTTTTTTTTTGTGGGTGTACTTCTAGGACACTTGAGTAGATGGAAATGCATTCACTTTTAAAGACTGGAATTTGAGCCCTGATGGTTTATTAAAGTGATTCTAGGAGAGGATCGCATTGATTGTGGCATCGAAGGCGCCTGCACTCGCTGCCGGATGCGGCGCTGAGTGGTACCCTGGGCGTCCTCCTCCACCATCTCCGCCATCTCCCATCTCATTTCCATGGTTACCGAGGGACTGATCATCCTCCGGAAACAGCGTGCTGGCAGCGCCTAGCTTGGTAGGTGTTTATCCAAAACATAATCCTATTATTTAAAATGCTTTAAAATGACCGATGGGGGGAATGTGGTGTACGCACTTAATAGCAATAACAATACAGTAATAGATGAGAGCAAGCTTGCAGTTTCTAGTTATTTCCTACAAGCGTGCGTCATGTACGGTTGGATGTAACGGTATGGCCGCTGAATACGCTACGGCTGTTTATCTTTGTCTGCTTTTGTTAGCTTCCTGGCAATACGTGATTCGATATCAACGTCATATTTTAATACCTGACGAATAAATCTCCGCCACGTTAAAGAAAGTGTGCTGTAAATTCGGGGACATTAATTAATTGTTCGCCGTGTAATCTTATAGCTAATATACCGTTTCGCTTGGGGGCCGAGTCTCGTCTGTTCTGCTGCTTAATATCGACGAATAGGTTTTGTCATCAAAACATGTAATCCTCATTTTCTGTTGATATTTACAGCGGGATATTTTCGGTAATGAGTACCAAGAAAAACCACCGACGGCTGAAACATGGCAAGTGTTCAAGTCTGCATGTTTTTTTTTTTCCATTTTCTGCATTTTTCCTTCATTTTTTACTACATTGCTTGTTCTCGAAAATATTTAGAATATCAGGCTTCAGAAAATAAATGTCGATTTAAAAGAGGACCCTATAATCGGGTTTTTTATTATAAGGTGTAGCAGATATTGCGGGGCGTAAAGGGCGCCTATTTGCCAAAACAGTTCTATTAGAGTCTTGCGTGTTTTCGGTGCTGGACTTGACTTCTAATATAAATAATGCTTAAAATAATGTATTTGAGATATGAGATGCACAAAACGGCGCCTAGCCCACCATGCAAGTCGTGAGCTGCTGACGGGACTTGTTTTTTGTAGACCACGGGTGGCCAAATCGCAGCTGCCCAGGGTCGCGTCGCGTCGCGTCCTAGGCTTTTATGCAATCTCAGCTAATGAAATGTTTCATTTAAACATCGATCAGGATACAATGTCAACTCACACGATGGAACACAAATAGTCAGTACTGTCCTGTACTAATTAAATATATTCTCCAAATACTGTAGGACTCTTGACGCAAATACCCAGATAATATCTGCTATTTGCGAGATCGCTTCGCTTTTACGGAAAGTACGCATGATATTCTGCTGAAAATCGTCGACTGAATATTACAGATATACATATTTCAACGGTGCAGATCTTGGTAAAACACGAGCGCATATCTTTGCATTTCCGGTTTCACCCAGATTCATGGTTTTTATGGTTTGATCATTGCTGCCTGTGTTGGTATATCATAACGATAAGGAAACAGACGGGTCTTAACACGTGAGAAAATTAATTACGTATTGGTTAAAAATGTATTGCACATTTATTTTCTTAGGCTTTAACGTACACGAGCACGGGATTGCGAGCACCAACGGTATCGAGGGACCCGCGTCCCAGATTCCGGGGCTGTCGCACTGTGCAGACGCTGCTCCTGAGGAGGCGAGACCCGGCCGCCGCGTCGGCATCTTCGAGACAGACTCGGATTACGTGAAGCTCGCCAAGCAGGGGGGGCAAAAGGGTACATTTACTATAAATACTCCTATTAATTAAAAAAGGAATAACAGATCTCATATGGAGGTGATGGTCTCCCGCAATTGTTTTCCCCCCTGTGTTTAAAAGTATGGTGAATAGTGTTACATAATTATATGACAAATAGGCCTATTTAATTTTTACAGCAATGTGTTTTGTATCTGTTTCATATATTTCAGTGGGGGCAGCAGAATTTAAAGGCAAAAAATGATTTTTTCCCCCCCCCCGAAATTTCACACCAGGTTTACTGTGGCATGAGGATGACAAAACAAACGGTAAACCCAAGGCGCCGTCCGGGTCCCCCACCAATGGAGATGCTCCGCAGAAAACGAGGTTAGAGCAAACTTCTTTAGTGTTCATCCTGTGGGCTGCAGCTTTGAAAAAGTCTTGTGTGGTGGCAATAAACTACACTTCTAATTGTAGTTATATGAATTTCCACTCTGTGCTGTGTGGGTTGTCTCTGTGTACGAAGTTCCACTGGCTAAGGATCAAAAATTTCCCCCTGGGATCAATAAAGTTAATCTAATCTAATAATGTTCTTAATAAAAACATAAAATTCTTAATAAAATAGTCTGTTTTAGGATAGAATAGAAGGTAAGGTTTATGTAGACCTGTGATTTTCTGCTTGCAGCAAAGCTAAAAGATCAAACTCTGATGGTTTGACATCTGGAGAATCCAAGGAAAGTTCAACTAAGGGGGCCATGCAAAAGCTAGAAGCTCCTTTTGGGGGTGACAGTAAATCGGCCTGGGAGAGAGAAGATGATAGTTTTTCTGGTAAAGAGAAGGTGAATAGAAAATGTCCATCAGGTCACGTGTTTCCGCAGTGTTCTCCAAATGACGTTACCACTTTCCATTCTCATTCTGTGTCGGTCATTGTTGCAGACGTACGTCATTTTTCATCTCACGCCTTTCTTTCATAGTGACCAGTACGAGGATTTATGAGGATTTATTTTATTGCAAGTTTCAGTGTAAAACGAATAATATTATTTTCATCTTGCTATAAATATACAAACGAAGGTTTGGTTTCTGTTTTTATTAACGCACAGAAAAACCTGCTTTTTTAAAATAGCTAATTTATTACATTTTTAAATTCCCAGGCGTCCAGAGTCGACGAGGCCACCGACCAAATGCAGAAGCTGTCTTTGACCGCTTTAAATTACGGAGAGGCAAACAGGTTTAAGAGGCGGTGAGTACTTTTCAGGAGATAATATTGAGCGTTTCGCCACCAGGTGGCGATATATTTTTTTCCTAACAATCGTGTATTAACATACACTCACCTAAAGGATTATTAGGAACACCTGTTCAGTTTCTCATTAATGGAATTATCTAATCAACCAATCACATG
>JAODJW010000001.1:41920502-41937617 GCA_026777045.1 Hyperopisus bebe | reverse complement strand
CTGCCCTAACCATAACCATAAGTAACCTAACAAAATACAAGAGCTTTTGCATTTTTAGTTTTTTCATAGCAGTCACCGATTTTTGTAAAATAGAGTTTTCCCTTATGGGGACCAGGAAACCGGTCCCCATAAGGGAGAAAAAATGGATATTTATCACGTTATGGGGACATTGTCTCCCCCATAAGGATAGCTAAACCCGCTCGCACACACACATGCACACACACACGCACACACACACACACAACAGCATGTTTTTGAACTGTTCGGGGGGGGGGCTGGAATACCTGAAGGAAACACCATGATGACATGAGTAGAACAAGCAACCATGACAGAGACTCAAACCCAGGACCCAGAGGTGTGAGGCAACAGTGCTCACCGCTGCACCACCATGTCGCCCCAAAACCAGTGTCATACAAAGAAATCATATTCAAAATAAAGTTTTTCTGTATGGTTCCCTGAGTGTCCCCAATGTCACACGTAACTGCAACGTGCCCCCACTGCAGAGATAAGACCTCCCACTTTTCAGAGTAGCTGAAGGAATAGAAAGTCATGCAAGAGAAATGCTCTTAATGTGTCTGAGGCTGATTGCATGCATGCATTGTCAATTTTTGTCTGGGTGCGGGGGGGGGGATTCTAAAAGACAAAGACCCATATGGGACTCCAATAAACGAGCGCAACATGTGACACAATGCACTCTCCATGAAAAAAACATCATTGTGCTACAATAAATAAATAACTGAAATAAACAGTTTGATAGCATTTGCATTCTTTTGCCATCATCCTTACATTCGTCTGACAGGCACATTGTCTACTGTATTTAAAATCCAGAACAGAAAATAATAGCAGTCATTAACTCAATACCAGACAGACAAAAGACAAGCTGCCTTTTCAGCTCACAAGTCAAATTTCCCAGAAGCCATTGCTCTGTAATGTGACATTGTTCTGCTCTTATATCGCTCTATTGTCTGAGGTCATTTAGGCACTTTTGACCAGTTTCCGTCATTGTGTGAGCTCAGAGGACAAGCCAACAAACTAATATGTAGACCTATTCTGGAAGTTGCTGGAAAATGACATGGAGGTGGCCTTCCCACACCAGAGTGTTATGTGGTGTCATGCTGAGTTAACGCCCACTAACCGACTCACCGCGGCTCTTACAGCGCGATGACATGTGTGACTGTATGCAGAGCTCAGTTCCCTACAATTGAACAGCTGATTTATCCTACTGCTGCCTTTCCAAGAGGGGAGGATGGGGAATTAGGTTTATTGTGCTGAGATGGGCAGCTGATCCAATAGCTGGCAAGGAAGAGAACTTGTGCGGCCCTATACTGTACCCTCCAGCCCTAAAGGTGCCTCATGTGGATCTCAGCATTTCAGCACCGCTGTGGACCAAATGTGCTGTTCACCTCATCATTACAGCATTAGCACGTCATGGGGGATCCAGAACCTGGAACGAGACATGTGCGCGATGCCACGATGGAGCATTCTAAAAAAGTTAACTTTCTGCTTGCCTGTGGAGTGCCACATTAGTGTGCCATTTGTGAAAAGCATCCCCCCCTATCCAAAATGTGATCTACTTCCCTCCCCAATGTCCACTTTCAATCGTCATTCTCGAGTCCGTCGCACATTGAGTCGGTCATCGAAATCTCACGGCAAAGTAACAACGGCTTCTTTAGGAGAGAGGCTGAGTTCTCTTTGTTCAAGGTAACCATGGTGATATTTCAGCCTGCTGTTTCATTTAAAAAACAAAAAAAAAAAAACAAAGCAAAAATGGCTTGCTGACGAAAAAAAAAAAATCATAGTGATGTGCTTCAAAGCCGGAAACGTTTAGTGTGGATAGACATGGCTGGAACGGCCCTCAGCTGGCTCATTCAAGCAACCAATCAACTTATAGTGTATATAATTAAAGAGCCGATTGCTGCAGAGGAGGACGAAGGCCTCTGCAGTGAGATGCCGGCTCTCACAGACAAAGACTCCCAGATGCTTCTGACCTGAGAGACACATCAGGATGTCATATTTCATGAAACGATGTAATGGTTACAGAGATGGATTACTTCAATATCATTATCCATCCATCTTCCAACTGCTTAACCAGTATGAGGTTGCAGAGCGCCTGGGGTCTGGAGGAACACCCTGGATGGGGTGCCAGTTCACCTTCATACACACAATAGGCGACGTAGAGTGTCAGAGTCAACTAACTGCAGGAGGAAACTGGAGTACCCAGAAGATCAACATGAATTAGTGAAGACACGCTGACCAGCAACAAGCACAATAAAAGAAGGGGGTTTTTCTCAGTACCAAGAACACAAAGATGGTACTTACGGTCTCGGCAAGACCGGTCTTGCTAACTTGCCTCCCAAGAACAAACATGGGGTGCAATGAATCATGGGAATCTGTCTCATTTGATGAGAATGCAACCGATGTATGCTTGATATTTGGGGCGGGGCAAGAATGACATTTTTGGATTTTTATCATCCTCCATACTTAGGATGTATTAAAGCCGGTATTAGGACTGAAAGATAACATAAAACGGGTGCACAAGAACATAAGTACGGTCAAGTACGCATATTGAGAAACACCCAGGAATTCAATGGGACTCAACAGGCAACGGCAAAGGCCATGTCCTTAACTGATACACCACCTCATGTCCAGTCCACCAGCTTCTGCTAGACAGCCTAGCCTGTCACCTTCGTGGTTTCAATGCAGGCCTAGCAGTACCGATAAGCAACTTTCTAAGCATGGTCATGCCCTCCAGTACAAATAGAAGAAGCATTTACCCTCAAGAGTCCTCCACTCACAAAATACATCGATTTACTCTAGTGAGGCCTTGCACCAAGAGTTTAATGGTGCTTGCTGAAGGTGGCCTGTATCTGTTACACTGTACAAAGGCTAGGACATGATATCTGTCCCTCATGATGGGATGACCAACCTAAAAGAGAAGTATGAAAACAGACAGCCACTTTTCAGATGGTAACTCCAGAACTGTGCGAAGGATCCCAAGTCTGGGGTCAGTCTTGCGATGAGACAAGGACTGCACCTCAACTACAAAGTTAGATTTTGCTAGCATCTATGTGTGAATTCACTCCATGGAACACAGTTATTGTGGCCTAGATGAATGATGAAGGAATGAATCTGACCTCAGAACAGCGTTAATGGGATTCGCAGGTCTTCCGTGTGCTTGTGTGAGACATTGTTGTGTGTTTAATTGGCTGGGGACCTGTTGAGAGGGATTCCCCACCATCCTGGGAATGGCTCCAGATCATTATGATCCTACATGAATATCTGCTGACTAAAAACAGGTGAAAGTAGAGCAGGATGCAAATATGAGTACAAGAGGTTTACTGAGGAACACATGAGGTAGGCTAAGACGGTTGCGGGAACAAGGAGGACACAGACACTGCTGGCAGTAACAACAACACCAGCAATCACAAACATGGCAGCTTCTACACCAACAAACATGACAAATGCTCGAGTCCCCAGCCAGAGCCTCGGCCGTTACATATGAAGGGTAAAACCGGTGCAACACATGAGGGTAATCAGGGCAGAATAAGTGGTAATTACAGTAAACAATAGGGTAACACAATGGGCTAACACAATAAGTAAGTCTGACACATAACATCCTTAGCCAGTTCTACTGCGCTGATGAAACCAAACCCAAAAATGTGGTGGCTCTGTTTATTTCTCATTATTGTCAATAAAATAGATCATTGACTATTTTGAGAAAAGTGAGCCAAGTAAACAGGTAAAACAAGTTCTGAGTCTAAGGTGAGCTCCAGGGTAGATTCTTCTGCAGTCAATATTTCGGTGTTGACAGAAGACGCTGTATTTTTTACACATTTACGTGCTTGGTGGAGAATGACCAGGCAAAGGTGGCCCGGCTTCTAATATTGAAAGCTGGGGTGTACATGTTCAGCATTGTGACTCAGAGCTAATCCTAGACACGCAAGACGTCGGTTCTGAGAATGCACCTCTCTTTTTCACAGCGCTGTGAGACAGAACCATCCATGGCATCCAAGCTGGCCTAGACATGGAGGAGGAATATTGTCCCCATCCAAGTGAAGCCACCCAGGTTCTGCTCAAACCCAGATAGCATCTGTGGGATCAGTGTCTCACCTGCCTGCACTGTCTGATTATCTTCACTGCAATCACTCAATGACCAACCTCCCCAGTCCCAAAGAGTCTAAAGTGTAGTTATTAGGGAAATGAGGCTTTGAAACCCTTAATGTGTAGAATTACCATATCTTGAGAATCGCTGCCTGCTTTAACCCAATGGGAACTAATAACATGGCCAATTACATGCAGTTCTACAAGTTTAAGCAGGATGAATTAGTGTAGTGAAGTTCGTGGGTTGAAGGATGTTGGTTTGAGTCCCAGGACAGGTTTCTGCAGAAGCTTAGAGCATCATGGAGGAATATGTGGCCTGATTGTGCAGCAGAGCTTGACCTCTCCTCAGTGAGACAAGTAGCTCTAAGCTGCAGGGCAGCCAGCCGCTTTAACCCGCGATATACAGGAAATGTGGTGAACATTCAAATCTGACCTGGAATTGACTAGAAGAGGAATATAGACAATGTCTGGGGAGGTGCTGCTCCCAGGGAGGTACCTTCTGTCTGAGACGGGCACAGGTGTCCTGCTGCTGCTCCCGGTCACTCCACTCAGCAAGCTCCCGCAAATGGGCCAGCCGGGCCTCCTGCAGGGTCGACAGGGCCTCGTCCAGCAGAGCAGCCCAATCCCGCCGCCAGCTGCGAACCAGCGTCCGCCGCTGTTCCAGGGTGTAGCGATACTGGTCCCAGCAACGCTCATGTTCATGCTGCAGCACAGAAGGAGAGGCCGAACGGCAACGTAGCAAATTGATACATAATGTCTCTCAGGTTGGTGGTTCTGGGCATGTCAGGAGTCCAGTGACGGTCCATGATAATTCAGCCTATTTATGGCTCAGCCATCTGTCACTGTTCATAGTGATGCGTTCTGCTCTTCTCTGCACCTATCCAATCACTCGTGCTCAAATTCAATTATTTGTTTTTGTCCCCTTGACAAAAAATCGCTTCCTGTTAGTGAAGCACAAACCCTGGGTTCCTTTAAATCAGAGCTAGATAAGATTTTAACTACTCTGAGCTATTAGTTAACTTCTCCCCAAAGAAGTTTGATGGGCTGAATGGCCTCCTCTCTTTTGTAAATTTCTTATGTTCTTATTGCTGCTTGCATTTCACTCTGTGAGCCTCTTTAACGCCTGTCCCTAATAAACATATCGCTCCATATCCCATCCCTCTCACATATGGTTCTCCACCCTGTAAAATTGATGTTGCGGGCTGGTGTTTCCGTCGACATGCCACAAAACCGGCAGACCACACAGAGCAGAGCTGGACTGAGACGCACAAGCCTAACAGGTTGAAGGCTTATAGATCACAGTTTATTAGATTTTTAGTTTAAGCCCATCATAGAAAGCAGAGGGCATGAGGCAGAGGACACCATGGATGATACTGTCCAAATTCTCCATAAAACAGAAAGAAAAATAATACTGAGTAAAGTGAGAGCACAAACTGGCATCCCATCCTAGAGGTCCTCTGATTCCTGGGATAGGCTCCAGACACATGGTGGTCCTGCACCTCACAGGAGGAAGAATAAATGGATGACTGCTGTTGTTTGTTATGAAAATATGCTGTAAATTCACAGAAGCACTCTGCGGTTAGACGACCCAGCGTTGTCTGGCCATGATGCAATGCTGGGTTTATGTTTGGGAGACACGTGGACCCGGTGACAGGCCGAAGCTGATGGAGGATGTGCAGAGTGCGATGACAGAGGGTGCTGGTGGCCAGAGGCCCTTGGAGTGAATCACAAGGGCGGGTAACCGTCAAGTATGGCTGAATGTCATGGGGCGAGAGTGTCTGGCTGTTATTGATGGAGCAACAGTGTCCAGCTGCGATTGGTGAGGTAATCGTGTCTGGCTGTGGGTTGTGGAATGACAGTGTCTGGCTGTTATTGGTATAGAGAGAGTATCTGGCTGTGATTGGCAGAGGGACAGTGTCTGGCTGTGATTAGTGAAACAACAATGTCTGGCTGTGAGTTATGGAGTGCATCAAAAACTTATATTGACGTGAGGACAAAATCAGCAGCGAGCCTTACACAGCGATATTAGCTGTGCACGTAAAAAATATCACTCAGTCACAACTACAGAAAACATGGCATTTTAGCAAGGCCATGCAGACCAGGCAAGTGTCCTAAGAAACTCATGGGCTAGACACTGTGCAGTTTGATGCATGGAAAATATATGTAAATATACAAGACAATGTTAACTATGGCTGTGCTGTCATACCATTGACCACCAGATGGCAGTATTAATGCCCACTCTGCAGCCCTAACTCCCAAGCCTCCATCACCAGGTAAACATTACATAACCAGCGTTGATAGTTTGTGGAAGCAAATATACTATGTAACACTCTATTTGCCCACATCAGTCATATAATTTTTATTATATAAAGTGTTTGGTGATACAGGTTGGGGTTGAACGTTAATTAATCTGCTGTAATGCTGAAAAGTTGTAATGAAAATACTGCAGAGGCCAAAAAGACACACCTTTTAATCAAAATAACTGGCAACAGGCTTTGAAAAATCTTAACGTGTCTGTGCAGCTTCACATTGCTTCTTTTCTATATTGCTGTGAAAAACAAGAAAAAATATGCCACTCCAACTACTTCACAAGGGACGCAATTTTTAGAAGGAACCTGGGATTTTTTTTGAGGTCTCCAAGTGAACAGTTTTAGACGTCGAAGCTTTTAATGATTAAAGGCCAGAAAATGTCAAAGTGGCAATATGACAGAAGCTTTCGTTCATGGGACTTACACAAAAATGTCCTGAGGGCAGAAGGAAAAACAATTGGTTTAGAGAGATGACCAATAAGATTGCAGCGGAGGTGGGTCCAAGCAGCCAGAGTAGGTGGTGTCAACCAATCAGATGTCTTGGTCCAGCCTCCTGTAGTTGCTTGGATCCATCTCCTCTACAGTCTGATTATCTCTCTGAACCAAACCTTTTTCCTTCTGCCCTCAGAACATTTTTGTGTAAGTAAAACTCCCATGAGTGGAGCTTTGTTTAAAAAAGTGGCTTTCTTCAGAAGGTGTGTATTTATTTATGGAGAAGAAACGACAGGAAATTTCAAACAGCACAAAACATTCAGGTAACTGGCCTGGGGAGAAGCACAAAGCTGTGTATTGTGTCATTAAATCAATGTTCATTTCTGTGGTCCTCTGCTGACCAACAGAATGATACGGATCTGGAAAAACAAGGAAGACATGCAGGCTAAAAGTCAATTGCAGAGCAAAGTTATCGCAGACTCAGTCAAGGGTGATTAAGTGAAGTGGAAACGTTACGACGGTTTAGCGAGACCATTGACTGCGGCTTCACGGCAGATGGCTCGGGGTCAGTTACGTAAGACAGAACATCCCCAGAGCAGCCATTTTGCACAGGGAATTTCGAGATGGACGGTGAGCGCTGTGTGCATTTGGAACAGAGGACGGCGAACCACAAATCGCTGACCATCGACGTAATTGCGGTCACTGGGGTTCACATGTTAATGATGGACTAATGCTTAAACATAGCAGATCCAAAGCTATGCATGCAAAATAGAAAAGTCGCATGAATTTATTTATCTAAAAACATGGACACACACATAAAAAATCACTGTTTTATGAATATTGCTGCAAAGAAATAAAAATAAATAAAATAAATTTAACAATATATAATGACAGTGACTCTAAATTAGGCTGGCAAACATTAAAATGGAGGAGATATGAAATATTATGACACACTTGTGTAATTAACTAATAAAGATGGATGCATTATTATTTGGATTCAATGGTGTAACTTTCTTGCATTTCCATGATGTTGATTTGAGCGATATGTAGAACATAAATATAAACATAAATATAGATATATAAGTACTGTCATGCCCTCCTGCCCTTTGGCCAACACAGCTGCTTCCAATCAATCCTAATCAACCACAGTAGACTTAAACCTGGCCCAAACCCAAGCTCAGTACAAGGTATTGTGGAGTACTCCATGCGACCTACTGAGCATGCTAACCTCGGTCCCTCTCCCAGCTCCGCTCCACCCTGCCTGACCTTCCCGCTCCTCTGTCCCAAGCCCCTTCCAGTCGTCCCTCTCCTCCCTCGTCCTTCTCGTGATCTCCTCAGGTGCCCCCGCTGCATCAATGACCTGACCTCCCCGGCTACCGGACCTTTGGACCCCACGTTCCCGACGACGACTCCGGACCCCGACTTCGACTGCGGCTGCTGTGTTCCCTCCTCTCCAGCTCTCACCTTGCTCGCCTTCCTGACCACGACTCTGCCTGCCTCCACTCCGCTTGTTTGCCTCCCTGCTGAAATAAAATCAGCTTTACGAGTACATCACTCCTTAGAAATATGAATGAATGCAATCTATTTCTATACCCTGCATTTCACTTTGTGAACAAAACCTTTAATAGGTGAGGAGGTAGGGGTGGAACTGAAGTGAAATGGGGCTAAGCTGGCATAACCTGGGCACTAACTGAACGCTAGTGTCCCTGTTCACGGGCAGAAAACAACACGCACAAGGTGTGTGAGACCATCTTCAGGGCTTTAGCCATTTTGCTATTTAGAATTTCACTTAAAATAGAATGGGTATGAGAGGAGGAAGAGGGTTTCATGAAAACAACCCCCCCCCCAGACCCCCCCCAGCTGGAACGAGCACTGTCAAGAGAGTCATACCTCGGCGGTCGTCATGGCGACAGGGGACCCATGGTGGGTATTGGGTGGGGGGGTGTTACAGAGGCTGACAGAGCACAGCCTATGGCCTGCCGAGCGTGTCATTCACTGGAGCCGCCGGAGCAAGAGCGTGGCGTGCTCCCCCCGGCATGTCACGGCTGTCACATGTCAGCGTGTCCGACGGTGGGCTGACTGTGTGGGAGGGAGGGGGGATCACTGCGGCAGGGACAACGGCCACAAGCATTTCCAACACTCTGAAAGTCAAATATGCTGAACAATGTTACTGTCCTCTTAGCCTAAATGAAATTCCCATTCTAACATCTGGCTACCCCACATGAGCCATATTTTAACGGAACCCCCAGGGATCACCTGATTTTTATGACCAAAATCAACCTTTCTCAGCTGTTCTTACACTTATGTTTTACAATAATATTGCAGTACATTAATCTTTAAGGTCAGGACATTAAATGTTATGTGTCATTACCTCAGAATTTGATATAAGGAGCCATGGCTTACGGAAGTAACATTGACCGACAGCTAAACAACAAACTGATCAATTACAGAGACCGTAGAGCTGCTGACCAATGAGAAACAGCAGGGATATTGACCAAGGAGAGGCAGCAGGGGTACTGACCAATGAGAGACAGCAGGGAAATTGACCAATGAGAGGCGGCGGAGGTATTGACCAATAAGAGACAGTGGAGGCACTGACCAGCTCCTGTCTAGCTTTATGGGGAAGAAGCCTCTGCAGCATATCCATGTAGAGGGCTCTGCGCATGCACACGCCAGGTGGGTACTGGCTCATGGTAACCTCAAATGCCAGGTGATCTTCTGGAGTCCACCCACAGTACCTGGAATAGAGAAGATAAGAGGGCAACACCATTCAAATTCATATTTTTATATTTTCAGGTCTCCTGCTCTGCAGAACTCAAAGGATTAATCATGATATTAGTTAAGACTGGATACATAACAATGCATTCCTGCCAGCAGAGAAATCTGAACGGCAAGATTTGGGGCAATGGCGGAAGTAAGAGCGAAGATAAGAGCCAGGAGACCAGGGTATCAAGGTAGCTGCTAGATGAAAGCATGCCCGTGTGCTTGGCACAAGCTGGCACAGAGGCAGCCACCCTGGGCACAGCCGTCACTAAGGATGATTTACTGATTCCATGCTCGTTCCTGCTCCCTGATTGTTTTACCTTTCAAATTAACGCTTCTTGTTCAGTCCAACAACTTTTTAAAACAAGACAGGACGGCTGTCGATTCTGGGGATCATGTGACCAAAGCCCTACCTGTCCAGACCTTGCAGGTTGAGCGTGATGGTCTCCAGTCTGGACCTGTATTTTTCAGACAGGCCCTGGAACTCACGGATGAGGGACGCTTTCAAATCGGGGTAGGGGCACTCCGAGTGCAGGATCTCTGTCGGGACCTGCCCCATGTGGCCGGGGTCCTCTTGGATGGGAGACAAACATTCCTGCAGGAGCAGCACTGTGCTATTATCAGACCGTCCGCAGTGTTGAGGGAGCATGAGGCCAGAGCCATCATTGACATAGAGCACTTAGCCCTACCTCCGTCTGCATAGCAGACATTTCTAGCTCCAATCGTAGGTATTCAGTACGTAGCTTTTTCTCAATCTCTGCCTGCTGCCCCTTGACAGACTGCACCTGAGTGAAAAGAGGAAAAGTAAACAGATCTCCACTCAGCAGCAGGTGAAGTTCACTTTCATGGGTTCATCAGCTGGCGAAGTTTGAATCCCACAAGGGATCCTACTGTAACTAATCTACAACACATCAGTGAAGGTGCACATGGGTGAACAACTAACTAACTGCTTATTGCAGCAGAATCAGCCCAGCCGGTTGATGTGTTCTCAGCAGACTGTCACTGTATTTACAGTGATTCACGCATGATGACAAGGCTGAATTCCCCCTTATCCATAAACACAAATACTCACACTCATTGTTTTATTTCACGGATGTAGGACTCATTCAGATAAAGTCATGTGGGGACAAGCACTTTAAGCACTGTAAGAAAAATTTGCTGTCTTTACCGCCACTGCACTCGCACCAGTTAGCGGCATGTTCAGCGAAACATCGCCCTACGCTCACAGCTCCAAGACTGCTGCACCACATTCTGGTCCTCTTCACAGGAGGTGATGGCGGTAATGTAAATACAGACACAATGTGAATAGAGATCTCAGTCTTAACGGTAGGCCTGTCTTTCCACCACTGATATTTAAGATTCAAGGTATTTATTGTCATATGTGCGGTACGCGATGAAATTCTCAGTTTTACTCTTTCAGATGTTGCAGAAACAGAAACAATAGCACAGTAGATAAGCATATAAAGTATACATACTAGCATAGATAATAAAGATATTAAAGAAAAAATATAAGTAGCTAACAAGGTAAGATATACGTACATGCCTAAATAAAATATACTTAAACATATAAAGCATACATATGAATATTAACTGGGAAACATCTCACTGCTCAGGGATGTATGGCGCCAATAACATGAAGCAGACACTCCACGAACTGATATTTCCTGTTAAATGTAATATATCTCTGGATAAATGTCAAAGAGACACTGGGGTAGCCCAGGTGTCAGTAATTTCCATGCATGCAGGGGTTTGAATCTGAGTGCTGTGTACGTGAGTGCCAATGGAGAGAGCAGGTTATTTATCTCAAACACTTATCATTGGGGTTCTCAACTGGTTAAGCCTGAGGATCCAGAATATTCCCTAGTCAGTAGGTAATGTTTCAAATTCATGGTAGAAGTTGCCAGTTGGGGGGAGGGGAATGAAAGGTGTTTCATTTTTTTAAACTGCACACTACACAACCAACTGAAAACAGACACTTTTTGGGTGCTGACCCAGAACTTCAGGAACTGAGTCATATATATCACAAGAAAAGCATGACATTTTAATGAAGCATTAATGGCAGTAACAGTGACATGGTGAATCAGTATGTAGCACTGTGGCCTCCCACCTTTAGGGCTGCGGATTTGACTATAAACCACCCATAGAGTATGATGGTGTACGTGTGCTGCCATGGACTGGTGTCTCATTCAGGGTGTCCTCTGTCTCCTGTCCGACAGGCTCACAGTAACCCTGTGCTGGCTAACCAGGCAAGGAAGATGGATGGATGAAGGTTTTCATTTACTTGGTGTCTGAGCAACATGACACATTTACATGCAGCGCTAACTTCTGAATCACAATAAACGCAACGTTTATCATTTTTTATGTACGTTATATAATTTATAGAGCAGTAGTGCCTATTTTTTTCTACAGCTCTTAAAGCACAATGACCGATCATTAAAAGGCACTTTGAAAGCTCTTGATATATATCTGTTACCCCCGTTACCGCTCAGAAAATAACAACACGAGACATTTTTTAAAATGAGCCTCGAAAGCTGAGTAGAGGACCGGGCTGGTTAATACCGTTCAATTTTTTCGCACGGTTTGACCATTGAAGGGGCTGATTTTTAACCACCAAAGAGCCCGGCTAAAACGAGCAATTACGGATCCGTGGTTTTCCCATTCCTCACGGGGCGCTAACACAGAGCGAGTATGCGGCCCACTCCCCACTTCCCCGGCGGGTGTAAAAGCGAGCAGCGCCGATATTGATTTACTCTTCAGCTGTGAGCGCATAAGCAGCCGCGGGGCTTTTTACGCCGTCCCGCAGTGTGGTCGAAGGATCCCGAACGGATCCGAGGAAAGACCCGGAGTGGGCGGGGCCAGCCGAGGCTAACCCGCTTGAGAGCGACAAGCCGCATCTTCCATCATTCATCAGCTCCGTCGTTCTCTCCCACTTAATAGAATAAAAAAATTCGCCAAGTGTCAAGAGAGGAGTCGGCCACAAAAGGGCCTTAATTAAACTTTTCACCACCGCCTGCCAAACTGCAGAACCATGAAAAACAGATTAGCTACTGTATGCCTTCTGAGCCTCAGCATGCAATACTCTCACTTTTAATTTCAGAACTGCCTCGCTGTATTCATATTTCTCTTTTAATATTCATATCCTGATGTTAAACAGACTAATAACTTCAATAAGCAACTGACTTGACCTGGATACCAAAAAAGTACAGTATTGCAAACTTTTTCCACATATATAGCTATAGACTATAATACAACAATTAAAAAAAAAACCCTGGCAAGATGGCCTGCTGGCAATGGTAGTACCCATATGAGATTTCGAGTCCATGGATTTGAGTTATAGCCACAGAAAAAATAAGGACCACTCCATACATATTTTTAAACAAATCTGCATTTTTTAAATCCTGGTTTAATCCTGGTTCTGCTGGCAGAAGGCTACACTGAGCGTCAGGCTGCTTCCAGGCTTAAAGTTTCTAAGCCTGCAGTACACAAGAACAAGGTGAAGCAGGAGAAATTGGCCAAAACCAGCCAGGTAGAGAGCAGAAGTGGCAGAGATGACCGTCAACTTATCCGACAGTTTCTCATGAATCATAGGATGACATCAAGTGACCTTCTAAAGGCATGGGAAACATTAAGTGCAGGTGTGAAGTGCACTGCTAGTACAGTTCATATCAGGCACCTAGAAGCAGGACTGAAGTCCCATAAAGCCAGGAAGAAGCCCTTCATTAATGAGAAACAGAAAAGAACTAGGCTGCAGTTTGCAAATTTATATATTTATTTAGTTAGTTAGTTTCCAAGGGATCCTCCCCCAGCTCCCAATTTTACCAAGTGTTCCATTTGATAACATGATCCCGCAAAAATTGCAAAAATTTACCAAGAACCCCACCCTTCCCGGTCAGCAAACTCAGCCCCACCATTCACCATTTGGCAATCCAAGGCTCTCAGAAATGTATGTCACTTTGGATAAGGGCCTGCTAATGTAATGTAATTTAATACCTAGAACATCATGTTTACTATAATGGTGGAACAAAGGTTGACCTGTCAAATGCATGTTCTCACCTGCTGCAGGATCAGGTCTGGTTCACACGGTTGAGAAGGACCTCGCTCCTCCACGGTCAAACGGAAACGTAGGTCGTCCCTCAGCTGCCAGATGGGCTCCACTGTGGCTGTCATGAATGCTGCTTGCTCCCTCTCCAGGAGCATCTCTGTCCAAGATATGGCCCTCAGCAGGGCATGCACCACAAGGGCAAGGCAACAGGAGCAGGTGGATTCTGAGGAAGGAGACGTACCATAGTCCAGAAACTGGGAGAGGAATTCCATATCTGCCCCTCCTTGCCCCAAGAATTCTTGAAGCTCTGACTCTGCTTTCCTCCTGGAGTATCAAAAGGAAAGAGTTTCAAGAAAGAATTAGGGTTCATGTCTACAAGACACCTCTGTGACTATTTTCCAGCCAATTTCAATGGGTGTATTCGATAAAAAATCAACACGACTGTAACTATAGAAACACTAAGGAGAAAATTCAGTTACTTCTTTGTTTAAGAACTATTTTTAAAATTCAATTACTTGCTAAAGCTCCAGATTGGCCAGTAATGGCTCTTTAAGTGGAGCACTGAGCTCCTGTAGGGATTATTTGATGAAAAGGTCTCCGGCGTTATGTAAACGCAATGTTTGCCCTTCGGACGTACCAAATTAACAAGGAACCATCTGAGAATGTTGGGAAACAGCACAATCCCTGATACTACTGTGTGGTGCAAGTACTGACGCATTGATAAGCTTTCAAGAACAATCTTGTTGTTTGAGCATCTTGGAGTCATGTGAGTGAATCCCCCCCCCCCTCCCCCCAAGGCATCCTCCAGTTAGTTCTTCTCTTGTCAGCTGTTTCTTCAGTGACTCCATGAGCTAAGCGATGCCAGCCGATTGATTTCATTTTGAGTAGGGGGTTGAGTGCCCACTCCGTCTCACCGGGCCTGGGCCAATCTGCCGTGCTCTCGGCTCCAGGCCTGTCGGTGCTGCCTCAGAAGCGTGCTCTCTTTGGACCTCTGTGCTGCCTGGCGCGTCCTCAGGATCTGGGAAGAACGTTGCCTAATTAGCACTCCATCCAACGGTAAATCCAATATTAAATAAACGACGCAGAATAGGCAACAAAACACAGGGGTGATTCTAGGATTTTTTTTAAGGTAGGGGGCATAAGAGGAGCCATAATTCACACAGAGGGGCCGACCCTATCATTAGCCAATGATATGTTTTGAATCAGTGAGTGATGGGGAGAGGGCACTCGGGCGACCAATCAGCTGGAGCCAGGGCACCTGTGGCCCCACCCTTGTATCTACCTCCAGTTAAACATATCTAATTATACATCTATATTTCATAGAGCTAAAATAAATGTTAACTCAGTGGGTAGCATTGTGAATCCCACCGCTGTTCTGTGAGTTTGGAGTTTGCATGTTCTGCCCGTGTTGCATGTTTCCTCCCGAAGTCCGATGACACGCATTTAGGTATTTAAATTGCCTGCATGTATGAGTGTGTGTGTGTGTGTGTGTGCTCTGTAACACACTAGTATCCCATCCAGGGCATATGCTAACCGTGTACTCTTTGCTGCCTGGAAAGGGCCCTGCAGCCCTGAACAGATTAAGTGGGTGTATGGATGTATGGATGGATGGATGGATGGATGGATGGATGGATGGAAAGTGCCACACAAACCATGGACTCTGGACGTACCGCTGGCTTTTTGCCTAATACATTTTAGCACAGCTAAACTTGTTAACCATTGTGAGTTGCAAATCCACAACACAAAAAGGGTGAGAAAATGGATTTTACTGACTCTTGTTACAGCCATTGTCAATTGTTTTGTCCCTCTTTGATACAGGCTATGAAGTACCTCTGTGGGATTTCGTGCAATGGAGTCTTGTCATGAAGCCTTGAATGGAAAGGACATCCTTAATTTAAAATGTTGGCAATATAGCACACAGTAGATAAATCTCTGCTGGGAAAACAGCAGTTGGGGTGGGGGAGGGGCAGCAATCCCTTTAATTGTTTGGATGTTTTAATTAACACATTGCTGACCACATGCCCAGGGTCTAGGACAGTACGACTCCCGCTTGGTCATGCTGACAGTATCCTAGGTCACTCCCTGTATCTTAGTCATACTCCACTACACTAGTTGCATTTAACACTCTAAAATTCCTCACCATCACATCTCGCCAGCAAAAAAAAAAAAAAAAAACTCACAAGCATAATTTTCACAGCACTAAAAAACTTAGGTGGCTCATTTGTAATTTTCAGACTACATTGAAGAATTTCTTTCCAATCATGATGCATCATGACATTATGAAAAAGGGTAAAATTAATTTTCTTGTCATTTCCATAACAAATCAAACAGTCAGAATGAGGAAACACATAAACAACCTCTGCTCAGACCTGCAGTACCGGCAAATGATTATGGTTGTATTTTTTGTTTTATTTATCAGAGGCTGAACATCCATCCTTCCTCCAACAGCTTATCAAGTACAGTGTCAAGGGAAGCTGGGAGCGCATTGCATACAGCACAGGGAACGGAGGGGGGGGGGCACTGCAGTGGAGGGGGCACTCAGAGACACACACACACACACACACACACACACACACACACACACACACAGAAACACACACACACAAAAACACACACACACACAAACACACATACAGCAAGGTGAGGATTGAACCCCCAATCCTTCAGTAACACTCAAGATCTTTTCTCTTTGAGTATTATTATAATATAATTATAATATAATTACTGTAATTTACCAAGAGATCACAATGCTAGTCATCCTTTGAAGAAGTACAAAAGTTGAATATGGAAAACAAATTCAGTTTGGCGATACCTATCCATCTTGATTGTGCGACATCAGAGTACGAAAAATGTCAGTAACTGCTGACATATGACTTGATTTCTTTATGCAAATGACAACTTGTGTTAACATAACCATAACTTTTCATGTGCTGATGTAATCATGTCAGGTAAATCTGGGTTTTTCCTCATTTTTACAGCTATGTTTTGGCTCTTTGGGGATAAAAAAAAAAAAACAGTTATATAACTTAGTAGTGCCCAGTGGATTCTGGGATAGGCTCCAGGCCCACCGCGACCCTGAACTGGGTAATGGATGAAAGACTGATGGATGGAAATATAACAGTCTTTTCTCATACTGGTCTCAGCTTGATTTAGTACTGGGCTGGACCTGCCAGGAGAAGTCAACATGTAGCCTGGTATGGTCTATCTGCCGGTTTTAATCGTCATATCACTGGCGCCACTGCCATCGCTGTTTAGCTTCACAGCCGTGAGTCTCCCCTGCGGGTCGCATGCTGATCACAATCTTATCGGGATGTCTCCCTGCAAAGGTGTCAGGATGTACCCTCGACACCTCAAAAGTCAGCCTGATCCAGCACTGCTCTCTCTCTCTCCCTCCCTCGCTCGCTCACTCTTGCACACGCACAAATTAATTTTATCACAATCCACAAAAGACTCCCAGCCAGCCTGAGC
>JAODJW010000001.1:41900582-41920477 GCA_026777045.1 Hyperopisus bebe | reverse complement strand
GGGTGCCAAATGATGTATGCAAACATGACCTGCCTTATCTGGCTTGTGCAGAGAATTTACTGGCGTGCACCTCAGGCAAATGTAATGATGCGGCAAACTGCTGCTCCAGCTGTAAACCCCCCCATTAGGATACCGTCAGTCTGAAGGCATAATCCCCCCCCCACCCTCGGGGTTACAGAGATGGGACAAGGCATGGCAGACACATCGAATGTTTAAACAGCTTCATGGTTCATCACATTATAGACACACGAACATTCAACACTGCCATTCTATCCTTTATTGCCTATTGTTCTTCGTCTTAATAATTGGGCGCCATGCTTGCAGTAATAAGTGTGAAATGATCAGTGCACTTAGAGAGTCATGACTTATGTGCGAGCTTTTCAGCCGATGCCGATTTTACGCAGCATGCAACTTAGCGCTGGAGGTAAATGGCAAACTTCTTTACTGACTATAAAGCCCGTATTACTTTCTCACGTAATGGTCTTTCTTTGCAGGGAATCAACTGGTAAATGGCACCATTAAAATAACTACTTAAAGTCTCTGTTTTTAAGAAAAAATGAAATTAGTTCATAAAATATATGCAGCTGAGCTGTACATGTCCACTCCAAAAAAGAGAAATTCTATATTTTATATATAATATAAATATATATAAATATATATACATAAACATATGTATACACACACACACACAATTAAACAGTAATATATTAAAAATGCATATTTCTTTTATTATTATTATTTTTATTATCCTTTTACTTGCTTTTTTTGCTGATTGTTTTATAATTTTGTTCGGATTATTCATAAGGCACTATGACAATGTGTGTCGAAATATTTCATGTAATACATATAATACAACGTTCAAGACCTGTTGATTTCAAGCACATATGAGAAAACTTCACCCCCATCTTCAAAAGAAAAATATTTTTCCTTATTATAATTTAAAAAGGAAAATGAGCTATTGTAATTCCACTGATAATATGGACCAAAAACACTGACATTGACATGGTATATGAAGATTCATTGGGGGTATTTGTTCAGGAATACTAAATGGAGGAGTTCGCTGGATGAGAACTCAATTACAATGCAGGAGTGACATTTTGGTGCTTTCTCATCTTTGGAATGTGAACTGTTATTTAAAAGGAAGAAGAAATTTTTGATATTTTAGAATGAATACGATTCCCCCATCGACTGGTCTTGAGTGTTCTGACAGTCTCGGATCTTCAATAGTCAAAAAAAAAAGATTCTTTTGGCAAAGTGCGTTTGGTTCACTTAATAATTACACGCTTCAAAGTACAGTGGTCAGATTACTGCAGCGGCCACAAAGACCCTGCCAGCAATTTGGAGCAGGTTCCCATCAGTGACACAAGAGCAAAACAGAAAAAACACCCAATCAATAAATAGGTCCTCTGATTTATAGCACCTGCCCATCCATCTACAAATTTTATACCATTATTAGCCTGCAGAAAAAATGATAAGTATCCATGTGGAGGTTTTTTTTTGGGGGGGGGGAGTGGTGGCAGGACAGCCACAAAGTAGACTTTTCCTCAGTAGCTGAACAAAGAAAATAACGGCATGTCCTCTGTGCTGACAGGATACGGCGAAACTTTGGAGAGAAGCCTTTCCATTATTAATAGGGAGTTCTACTGAAATTCCATTTCACAGGTTGTTTGTCGTCGGTAGTGTGCCGGGTCTCTGCACCAAATGGTACGTTTTATTTTGCTAATTATCACTTTCATGTACCATTTTATGAGAGTGCAGATCACAGTCAGCGTGATCTGTCAGCCTCATACCAAATGTCAAATTCAATATTTAGGCTTACTACCTGATCTGCTCTATAACTTTTAGGCAGATAGTTTTATCGGTGAGCAAGGATAGTTGTTTAGGAGGGGACTGTGTTTTGTTGCTTAAATTCATCCAAATCAACCTTCATGTGATGCCTTAAATAAAAAAACACCCTGTTTCAGAGTTTCAAAAATCATTTTACGCAGTGTTTGAAAGAGTGACGAGGCAGAGATACTTCTGATCTTCATAACCTGTACATTCACTGTAGAGGTGCTCCAGGCAACTTGGGCAAATGGTAAATGTAAAGCGATGACCGAGCCAGGAAAAACTCTAATCTATATCCTGGCTGGGTCACGCCTACCATCAAAGTGCATCATGACCCTGTGACCGGCTACTAAGGGGCCCTCCGAGCTGAGATAGCAGGCAAAGGCTCCAGGTATAGAAGTACTGTGAGGTCAACAGCGACTTCTTTGTGGGAGAGAGCTATACAGCTACAGCTGTGCAACGGACAAAGATGTCTATGAGTCAGCAATGTCCTGGTCAATCCAGGAAGCTGGACTGTTTGGCAGAGAGGATAGAATAGGGCATTACTATAAAAATCCCCTAAAAAAGGCTGCAAGTTCACAACAGTGTATTTGAGTGCTTTGGGAAACGTGGCAAAAGGTTCTGTGACTGAACTTAATTGCCCATAGCGTGTGATTTTGTGTGTGTGTTCGTGCCTTGTGCTGGACTGGGATACTGGACTGGGATGGTATCCAGGGTGCGCTGCCCAGTGCTCTGTGCTTCCTGGGATAGGCTCCAGGCCTACAATGACCCTGGATGGATATTTCTGGTCCAAAAGCCAAATGATTCCTCTGGGGCGAACCCAGCACAGCAAATTAGCCAGCCGATCTCCATCTCTACTTCTAAGCAAGCCAGTGGCATATGTTAATAGGGTGGCAGTTCATTAGCAAGTACGGCGAGTACGACAAGCTTAGTTTGAAACACTTTATGAAGGAGAGAAAAAAGTGACTCTTCAGTAACAGTGATGACAAATGTCTTGCCAGTACACTAAATAAATAAAAACCTTCACAGAGTATATATTCCAGTAAAACTATCCATTCTCCATACCTAACTCACCATTATGGAGTCACAGAGAGCCTGGAATACCTCACACACCCTGGACAGGATACCAGTCCATCGCAGGGCACGTACACTTCAGAAACAATGGGCGATTTAGACATTCCAGCTTGGCTAACCACATGTTTATACATTGCGGGTGGAAACTGGAGAACCCGGAAGGAACCAGCACACACACGCAAACATCTTCCAGAAAAGACTTTAAATATTGCTGTCCCTCGACATTCCTAACCGGTTTCTCAGAGCTTGTGCAATTTTTGCAAAACTGCTGCAGGTTCAAAGAGATGTTGAGATATACCTTCTGTTAAAGTTACTTCTGTCCAGTGCAGATTTGGTCACGAAGAACCCACACATAAGGCAGTACCATATTTCACTGATTATTCACCCATAAAATGTGCTCAGCATCAATGTCCAAGCTGTAATTAATTAATTTACTATAAGGAATGTGTTTGTGTCATTCCTGCGTTTGAACAGACACCGCAGACTTCATTTTCATTTCATTCAAACCCTATAGCCTGGATACTGAAGTTATTCTTCGACGATTATTGCACAGTGGTACAAGAAATAGGCTCATCCTCTGACTTAAGCTGTTAGCCTTTTGCTCAGGGCTCATAATACTTTGAAACATACTACTGGAGAATATGCTTTGTTATAAGACGTGTCATAAGAATGTGCTTGCCAAGAATAATTCACTGAATTATTTGGTCAATACTTTGGTCGAATACGTTCCTGCACATTTCCCAATGAAAGTCATTTTAGCTAATACACAATCTTAAATACTTTGCTTATTATGGTAATGAGATGTGCATCTTTTAGTGATATAGCATTTATTGTGGTTTATAGGCACTAGTGGGGGTGCCCATTGCATTGTGCCCTGATCTTCCTGGGACAGGTTTCAGAATCAGCAGGGCCTAGTAATTGAAAAGCAGTGAAGAGCTAGAGAAGTGGACAGAATGGATGATGACTTCCCCACATTGAAATGTCTTTCTATCATGTTCGTTTCCCCCTGTCCCTCCTACTGCACACATCTCCATTCCCATCCAGTCCTTGAGTCACATAGATTTGTTCTCCCTCTGCCCTGGAGCAAATCTCCTGGCAGATCATTGGAACCTTTACTCACAGAATATTGGATTCATTAAGTAGAGAAAAGGACAAAACTGGAAGGAATATTGTATGAAAACAGAATATTAAATTAGTGTAAAGAACCCATGTAGTATATAATAGTTGCATCAGCTAGTATGTTGGTCAGTCCTACCTTTTCCTCAAGCTGAGCAGAATCACGTTTCTTGGCTTCCACCAAGGTTTGTAGGGTTTTGTAGCAAACCGGCTTGTATTTCCCACTTCCCATGCCGGCGTTCATTCGTCAGCGCAGCTTCCCTGCATCATTGAGAGAAAACATCAACCACACTGATGAAAAACTGTATTCAAAGTTCAGACGTTAATTGCAGACATTAAAATTCCTCCATTTTCAAAAGGGGAGGGGATGGGGGGCGTGGCTGATCGACCACAAAAGCAAAGTAAGGCAAAAAAATATAAACAGTCAACTATCCACCCCTTGAATTCCAAACAAATATCTATGAAGACACTACATCCATCATTGTTTTTCTCCTGTCATAGGCAGAGTACTTCCATCATGATTTATGCTCTGGAACTTCAGAGTCACTATGTGTGAATAAGAATGGGATGGAGTATGCCGAGCGTGTGTAGGAATTTCAGCCTCATGTGGGGATCAAATTTCCAAAATCTGAGAATGAACTCACCGCTATCGTGATGGCAAGTTAAGAACTGATGCACATCTCTGTTGCTCAGAGCTCATACACCTGCTGATATATAAAAGCAGTGTTTGCATTCCTGCCATGACATTTATCCCCCCTGGGGTGTCTCCTGCCTTGTGCCCTGTGCTTCTCAGGACAAATTCCTCCTCCGATGTTGTGTGGGTTTTAGCCCATGCATGTAGGTGAACAGGCATCGTGGATGTCAATTATTGGGGGTGGGGGCTTGTAACGCCCCTCCCCAATAATTAAAACCAGCCAATACACCCCCCTGGACCCCCTTAAATGGGTGGCGACCTTAACCTCCCTAGTGCTCAACCCAAAGTTAAGCCCTTGACTGGAATCTAAAAAAACAGCCCATATCGTTTGTATATTGTGATTGGACTGGAATCACATCCAGAGTTTTCTCCAGCCTTGGACAGGCTCCAGGCATTCCCAACCCTGTACTCTTACAGTCTTGTTCTTAATATTTCCTTTGGTTGTGTTTTGACCTATATGGTTCTTGGATATTGATTTATGCATGTTAGCCCAGATTACGATTAATTAAGGCAGCTAACGCCATAACGTATACGTACATAAATGCTGACTCATAATAGCAGGACACGTTAAACAACGAGCGATTCGTCTCTTATAAAACCCAACAGGATTCAATTTTACATTAAGGTAGTGATTTACTGTCGAGCTTCCTGACTGCTCATAGTTAATTGCATCTTACAACCGCTTATCCTGAGCAAGGTCGCGTGACTTTACCATTTTACTGCAAGAAAATTGGATTGTATACGAAATTAACCACTTAGAAAGCAGTTAATTCTCAAGTTAATAATAGGCTTTAACCTCATTTGACCACTTTTATATCAAGAGAGAAGCGAAATGTTTGAAATATTTCTGTTCAATATAATTTCTTCGAGGCAGCCCTAAGGAACGTTACGCTGACCTATCGGGTATATGTTACAAAATGATTTTAACATTGAAACGGATAGACCTTTAAATCGTGTCTGTTTAAAGTAATGCAACCGTCTCCAAAGATAAATGTAACAATGGAAAACAGTAAATTAAATGGAAATTTTCAGTTTTATTATGAAAGAAAAAAACATTGAGAAACCAAAAATGAACTGACGTATCCGAGGCTACTATTACTCTTTGCAACGCATTCTTTCAGGCAGCATAAATAATAGTTAATAACAAAATACAAATAAATATTTAAAACATAAAAAAACGACCATACGAATTGACATACCATACAGTGTGCACTAGTCAATCATTAGCATAGACAGCCAGCCAATTATTTTCTTTAATAACACTGCTATTGCTACATAACTTCAACATTTGTACTACTAAGAGGTACACATACCGCTAGGAATCGATTGTACTACACAGCTAAGTACCTGGGTTGTAAATGCACATGTTGTACCAAGTGATGTTACGCTGAACGAAGAGATTTGATATCCGTTTTGTATCTGAAACAATTAATCCTAGTTCCAGACAACGTTTACCTTTCGAATTCTTAAGAAAAATACCTAATTAAAGCCTCCTCCTTCAAGCACTAATTGTTGGTTGACAAATCTGGTAACCAAGGAAACATGCATGTACATCCTCATTGGTAGATTTAATAAAACGACTGTCCAATGAAATTCAAGATATTTTCTGGCCATGGCCAATGGCTTGGGCTCCCATCGCGTTGACGTCATGCATCACTGTACTCCCTCGGCTGGTAGAGCTGAGCGAGGAAAGCAGAGATTTCGCTCTGAGCCATGGAGGCAAATTAGACCGCTGAACGTCTGAGAGCGGGTCGGCGTTTATCTTAAATATATTTGCATAACTACAGCCGCATGTTCCGATGGGGTTCCGCTCCAGCGCCCAAGGTTTACGGTGACTGCACTCCTCCTCAAGGTATGATCCCTGTTTAATTTTTTCGGACGAAGTGAAATCGGTGTAATTGGCACAGCACCGAAGTGGTTCTGAGATTCGACTGGGCTGCATGTGATGAAATTTGTGCATAATGTGCTTTGCATTAAGTTTGCATCGTTATTCGCGTTATTTGCGGTTATGCAGAGTATCCTCAAGCCACCAAGTAGGTTACTCTAGAGTCACCTTTACATTGTCACTTATACCGTTTGCTGATTGATAAAGGTTGGGCGGCATTTCACTGGCAGATTTTCTCTGAATTATAACTTTTAATACGCCTTGTGTTCATAAGCGTTTGGCGCTTGCTTCGGATACATTGTAACGTTGGCGCTGTCAGAATGAAGCGATTGCATTGAATAGTAACTGAATGAATAGGCAGGTGTGCTCTGTGCAAGAATCCCAGGAATGCTAGATAGTATAACGCCAGAGGCGGGGAGTATGGGGGGGGGGGGGGTCACGCAGTGGTATTGCTGCATTACATTTCCTTCGAACACTGTATCATATTGTATCATATCCAGGCACAATCCCTGTTTATATCTTATCAGTTTCACCGTTGTTTTGCCTTTTATTAGCAGACATGAAGTTCACGGTGCGCATTATCATCTCTCAACTTTGTAACAGTATACACACCGTATTAAATTGTATTGACGTTTAGAAATATTCAGACCTAATCTCTGTGCTGTCTTGCCAGCTGCAGAACGGTGTTAAAGACGCCCTTGTGTGAGGAATGCAAGTTTTCATTTAAGAGAAAACTGAATAGTTTGTGACGTTGTTCGCTGCCTCTTTTTATGCAGCTGTTATATGTTATAACCAGTTGTTTTACTCGTATGATAGTGCCCTGTTCAGATTTTATCCAGTATCGCTCTACGGATATAATCGGGACGTAGCATTTGGTGGGGCGGATCGGAGAGACAGGGTCTCGTTTAGGGTTGCTGGCTGCGGCGCAGGGTTTGCACCCTCGAGGCGACGCCGCATTAGCCCCCCCACCACACCCCCGATCGTGTATTCGCTTGCTCGATCAGTTGCACACCATGCAAAACTGTCAGAGTTGTATTTTCTGGTTTGTACGGCTTAGGACGCTCGATTTGCCGCTCGTATTTCAAAACGTGTAAGGGTTCGTTTAAACGTGCACAACTTTCTCGTGTACCATACGTGCAATTTGCGCAGTTAGTCGTTTGAAATGTGTATGGCATAAGTAAAGATTTCTTTTGAGCAGTAAATAGTAAGCACTTAGATTTTTTTGCACACTTTCACGAGGCAACTTACCTTTGAGCTAGACAACTATCAATTGTCTTGCCTTAGCACACCTAGTCTGATGCTGCAGTTTACAAATGGAGTTCATTTACTCATGGACAACGAACACCAAAACACCTGTTGGAAAAGCCATAACCAAAATGCAGTCTGTTTTCTATAGTGAGCGAAGTTCCATCTTTTAAAGATGTAAAGGCAAGTTGCTTTTTAAAATGGGTTACCCTTTCCTTTCTAATAAAGAGTTGCCGTAATCCTGATAGGATGATTTTTTCCCCAAGAATCGAACATTGGTTTTAGTGTAAAGTCCATTTGACGCGGCCGCTTCTCAAATCGATTGCTAAATTTCAAATGTTCCGCAGTATCTTCCAGAAGCTACTATAAGAATTAAAGTACGGCAGTAGACTTCAACGTGGGAACGGGCATTAGGAACAGGAGCATAGATTGTGATTCTGTTCATCTTCCTTTCTTTTAGTGTTCAAAATATGTGCCTCCAGCTTCGCTGAGATGTATGTTTTGCAGTGAATTTTAATCTCGGGGCAAATTGACTTTAGATTTTCGCGGAGAAACACATTTTCCCTCCATCTCTTATTCTTCCCCCGCTGAGTCGTTTCCAGTATTGGCTAGAAGTAGTTTTTTTCCCTCCTTCTTCCAGGCGGTATGGCCTTAAACTGCTGAGCTGATTTGATTGATGTTTACATGATTTGGCTGCCTGCGTCTGTTGAAAGCCTTTGTGCGTGCCAAAATACTGGTTGATAAAGTATTGTTGCAGTAGTAAAATATTTTGCTTACTTATTTTCTTTAAGAGCAATAGCCTACATGAAATTCCAACATGCATATTTTCACCTTTATGGCAAAGTACATGTTGCAGTTAAATGACGACGTACATTTTCTCATTTGATTTTAAACGCTTGTAGTAATTTGCTAGTATTTGTACTGTACTGTATAGATGACTGTATACATTGTATGTAACATTAGACCCTTGGATCTCCACCCCATCTTTAATAATGTAATGGAAGATTACGAAATAAGATGTCGTGACCTGGGGAGGTGCATAATATGTAAATACCACAGTGGATCTGACAGTGAGCTAAGAGCGTCCTTCCCGTGCTAACCGCGGCCACAATGAGCCGTCGTCTTACGTTCATTTATAGGTGTCGCGCTTCACCTAGCGGTCGGCCTCGCGCGCCGGCTCGCACCTGCAGCTCGCGCTGTGCGCCTGGAGCCGCGAGATGCCGCGTGCAATCCGAAGGAGTGCGTTTAGTTTTACTGACAGCTCTAACGAGCCCACTGCTGCATATCCTGTGTGGTGCTGAGAGGCACATCAACAATATATTTATATTCTTCCCGGACTACGGGGAAGATTGCCCGGTTTTTTTCTGAATCTTGAAGTAGAATTTTTATCGGTTAATCCGTCGGAGCGATTTTCTGAGCTTGGACCCAGTGATAAATGTAACTATCTAGCGAGATGCCAAAGCTTAGAGAAATTCATACAGAGCATTGTAAGTACAGATGTGTTTGTTTTCTCGGTTCAGTAACTGGGTTCTTGCTGTAATCTTTGAGAGGAAAACTCAGCGAAATAGCACGTAGGCCTATATGGCTGAAAAAAAACGGTTTTTAACGAGAAGCCCTTTTGAAGATTATTTTTCATTACAATCTCGACAAAGTATGTTGTAAATTTATGAGGCCAATTTTTGACCTCCTATGTATTTTAAGGGTGAAAACAGAAGATTTGTAGGCTGTCTTGGATGGAGGCCGCGAAATTTGCACTGCATTTAGTAACTTTTAGGAAACGAAAGTACAATCAGATACCTAAGTACTGCATTTGCATTTATTCAGCACATGCTTTTGTCCAAATTGATGTAAAAGCGAGGCAGTTAATAGGCCTACATCATCATCACACAGCTATTAATTTCATTCATTGTGCTGAGTACAGCTACAGCGCCGAGAAATGCAGTATTACTGTTTAAACAGGAGCTGTAGTATAAGCCGTGGATTTCCTCATCTCTTAGCCCTACTGCATGTTTCTGGTTGTTTAGTAACCTCACCTTAAAGTGGGAACCATGTGTTTGCTTGGTCCTATTTAATTTCACTCTCTGCACACTCCCACCGTCTCGCTCGCCACCGCAAATGCAGTGTGTTAGAGGAGTCCACCCAGCGTAGGCGAATTGAAAATTCCCTCGTGAGGCTGCTCTGCTCCTTTAGTGTTTTTCGGTCGCGGAGGCATATGTGGCTCCTGTCTCGAATCTGCTCAGATCAGGGTGGCAACTAACGGCATGGATAATAAAGTTAGCTTTTTGCCAGAGGGTTTCCAATAGACTGAGTCTCCTGGGTTGTGTCGTCATGTCCTCAAAGCCAGTAAATTGTGCAATGATTCAGGTAAATTAGCCGCTTAGGTGTGCAAGGCGACTTGGTCATACAGTGAAGTGTTTTGGCTCCTCTCACACAGTCATTTTCTGTCTGTGTGTTGTTGACGTTGACGGTAGATACTGTAGATGCTATCGAATAACTCCTTGCAATTAACTTGGGTACGAAATCAGCAATTTTGACAAGTTTCTGCTTGCTCTAGGGAGATGAGCAATACCCCTCTCAGAATATGTGAGTCACTGTGGTTTGGTGTCAAATTGGAGTTTAGGGTTTTATGAGTTTATTTGACCCTGGGCTTGGGTCGGGTGATCCTGATGTCTTGACATCAGATAGCTAGTTCAGCTTTGCATAGGAGTGTCTGTACTGCTTACAGTAACAGCTTGATTCTTTTAAGTAGGATTTAAAATGCACCTTTTGTTCTTCTAAATGTCAATACCTCAGACGTTTCGATATCCAGAGTGCTTACTAGTGAAATGTATTACATTGGCACGGGTCTCTATAGAAATTCAAATATCATGCTGTTTATCTTAGAGCAATTCTTCTTATGTATGAGAAATATTGAATATCGCTCATTACTTTTCAGTTTTTTTCCCCCCCTTTGAACACCTGCAGGTTGTGGTCTTCAGAGAACAAGTTAGTTCTTCACACTGGACTATCTGGTTTCCACTGTGCACTTCTAGTGCACTTTGCCTTCTAAACAGAGTATGCATTGCTGCTGTTTTGGTTGAATCTGGAACCCATGCACTTTGCAAACTGGGTATGAATTTTCCAGGCAAACGAGGGCTTTTCCACCTTTTTTTTTTGGACAGGCATAGATGCGAATAATCGACAGTAACTGTTGATAATGTGCAGATAGTTAAATGGTATTTCTGGGTAATGGGATTAATCAAGGGTTTTGTGATCTCCTGTTGATTTAGTGCCTATTCATTATGTGCAAAAGTGTCCTTATAAATGTGTTTAAATCGCTTCTGCACAGCAGTCTTTTGTCTTCTTCCCATTCTCACGTTATCGAAAAGACACTCGTTTATCATGTTAAACACCATTTCATATGAACAGCTACGTGAGTTCAGTTTTAAATACATTTAAATTTTAATAACTTAATACTGTATCTGGACTGAAGATGACCTTGCACGTTATTTATCATCATAACCAGTATATATATGGTACATCTGTATGTCTATATTCTTTATTTGATATCGATTGAAACAGTTTAATTTGCTAAATTGCATGTTTATGATGTCTGTGATATTAATTGCTTTATGCCTTTCTCTGATGTCTTGATAGGGCATTAGTCCGTGAGGAAGTGAAATTCCCTTGAACCTCAGTAATTGAAGTTGTCACGTTCTGCGAGCAACATTTTTTTAAAAGTTATTTTGAATCTCAGGACAGGTGCTGGAAGCAGTTTGATTTCACCTTTGAACCACTTCATTGCTTTTTTTACATTGCGACGTATGACTTTCATATTCTCTTGACCTGGCTTTTCATTTTTGTTAAATACCTGACTGTTTTGCTAATAGGCTTTTATTTCTGTGCTGGCTAATTTTTTTTTTTTTTATAATTGTTAAGAAATACTTCAGTCTTTCCCCTGCTGTATAGATATCCTGTGTTTCTGTTTTAGCACTAAGATATTTCAACCTGCATTTCTACGTAAATGCATCCTGTAAATGTGCATTTTATTCCTTTTAAAGTATGTTTACCTGTACCTAGGTTTCAGTAGCATAATTATGCTTTTATTGAAGGAGACGTGTTCCTGGTTCAATCACAAATCCAGTTGCTTAAGTACTTATTTTGATATTCTGCATAGTGACGTGTTGCTATAATTACAGTTACCTTGTTACACTTGCACTGCATTAAATCATGTCTCTACCCAGACCCGCGTGCAGATTAGGTAGAGTACAGCAGGCCTATGCAAGCCTATTGGCACTCCACAGCCAGAATCTCGGCGGGATGAAGGTGATGTGGACTGGAAGGTTAGGTGCACAATGGACCTAGCCTCCCCACCCGCTTGGCCCCCAAGTCAATCTAAACCCACATGGGCTACTGTATTCCAACCATTTGCCCTACTGATAAATTTTCCCTGGATGTGGAATCAAAGGTGCACTTAATTGCAAAATTCTCTGGTGCATTGCCCCCCCCCCCCCAAGAAGAATTGCCGCAGTCTGCCAGTGGCTTGCCTAGGGATTTGCATGTATACAAGAGGAACGAGGTTTATCTGAATTTCTATAACATTTTCAGGAGGATTGGTACACAGCTCTGGATTTTACCTCTTTCTTGTCATTAGGAGGGAAACATAAATTTGGCCTCGTGCTGGATGTTGCAAGAGAATCTGATATGTAGTAGATCAACATACTGCCTGAAGTAACCAAGGTCCCCTCTGCATTTCATCAACACAGTGGATCTGCCCGTCGACTCTAGTCTGAGAACTCATTCTCAAACATTTTTTGTAATATCTTTCTGTCTTTGTAATATCTTTTGTAATATCTTCCTTTTTTATGAAAGACCCTCAGCTTGTTTGAAGCAATCTCATTGGTGACACATCTGTTAAAATCCATAAAGCGCACATCTAATGCAGTATAATAAAGCCCTATAATTCTTCTGTAGCCTATTCATATCAAGACTGGTGTTTATGGATACATATGACTGCCTGTCAGACTATTACGTGGATGTAACACATTATAATGATTTATGGATGCATCCGGAGAGCCTTACTTATATGAAGTGTTAGCATATTATGAATGAGTCTTGCATCTTGCCTCACGCATGCCAGGGTAGCATCTGGATGGAAATGCATGGGTGGATTTTGTGGGGTGTTTTTGTCTGTGTTGGTGTGCTCAGCTGGGTCCTTTAATTGTCCTCTCTTTGTCGTATTTGTGGAGCTTCTTGAGGAAGTCTGCATAGTCTGAGACATCGGGTACTGGCCTCAGCTGAAAGTTGATTGGCCCCAGGAGTTGCCTCTACTCCTGTCACTTATCAGTTTAAAGGATATCATTGGCTAATGAGGAGAAGGGTGGCCTCTTCTGTATGAATTATGGCCCGCCTTATGCTCCTCACCTTACATCATAGAATCAGCCCTGGTGCTAGAGGGAGGCCACAGGGTGGGCTGCCCTTGCCCCACCCCCCATGGAGACTGCTCACAGGTGTCCCCAACCAGACGCAAGGACAGGTGACAGCAATTAACTCCTAATTTGTTAACCTGAGACGTGAGATGGCTGACCATGGCCAATGATGATTCTTAATTCCCGGAGACAGTCAACAGATGGGTTGCTATTTTGTTTTCTTCAACAACAGAGTGCTGGCAGTGAAAGCGGAGCGCTGGCTGCCTTGCGTGGTCAGATATTCTGGCGGGAGCCCTCCGTCGTGACTGTAGTGCCAAAATCCGATACGTCGGATAAGGTATTAAGTTTCTGACAGTGGAATCCCCTGCAGGTGACCGGGAGGCTCGTGTTCCCACAAAGCGTGAGGCTCTATGGAAGCATCCGGAATGTACAAGGTAGCGTACATCTTTCCCTTGGTGCGTCTCCCCACGCCTACGGCCCCTCGTTGAAAAAAGTACAGAGGCAGCTCTGAACTTGAAAATGAAACCGTAACGGAACCTGTAATTCTGGTTCTCCAAGTAATGCCCCAAAACCGTGACAATTGGTTAAAATGTAACTGTGCTAGCATTGCTGACAACTCTGTATAAGGGCATGGAAAGTTGTTGAATGGTTCTGATGTTCCTTTTTGTGCCTGCTACGGTATTGAGAACCCAAAGCTACAATGTTAGGGCTGTAGTATACCATGTAATGTACCTAAAGAGCTTTTATAAATGCGGATGCTGATGTTGGTATTCATTGCCTTTATGTTTTTTGAGTCAAAGGAACCTTTTTCTTTGTCAGATATGTACAGTCGCCCATCTACTTATATCCTATAGAGTAATGTCTGATCATACTTGCCTCCAAGGTCTCATGAAAGCCTTAATTTAAAAATGTGTCAATAGACATCTGCAGCAGACTTAGTGGATGCATTTTTATCTTGTGTGTGGCGTGCAGCAAGATCCAAAACAAATGCATCGCCACTATAGAGGTTTAGTGAAGTTCATATGACATTGTATCTTATGTCAACCAGTATGTTTGACCTCACACCTATAATGGTCAAGATATGTCCAGGTTGACTTGTGTCCTCACTTCTGGAATGTAATCTGAAAGTAAGTCGATGGGTATTATTTGCTGTTTTTTTTTTCCAAGAAGAATCAGTCGATGCCCAAATGGGACGCGCTTAAGGGGATTATATCACCCATTTGGTTTGGGAATGCTTGGGCAGCCTGAGGATGAAATTCGAAGTGAGCACTGGTCTGACTGGTGCGGAGTGCTGCTGCTGTGACTCTCAGCAGGAGAAGTGGTGCCGTGATGATGAAGATGATGAAGATGAGAATAGGTTGCTTTTAATGAAGAAACCCCTTATCCCTCATCAGTAGCTTCAGAAGTTTATTTGAATGGGACTCAATTTGGCTCAGGTGCTTGAGCACAGCAGCATTCATGCAGTCGCGTGGACAGGGAGCAGCAAATGAACTGAAAAGCCGACCTTCTCCTTATTGCGTCGGAGACCAAGCTGTCGGTTTCTCTTCTGGCTTTTCTGGGAGTGTTAGTGGCCAGAATTCTGGCTCGCTCTTCATTTTTTTTTATTTTTTATTTTTAAGCCACACATTCCATGAGTTTGACGGCTCTTGTTAGCCAAAGAAGCGCAGCTAACTTGGAAGTTTTATTTTCTGAATTTGTCCTATATGATTTGCGGCTCATAGATCTAAGTGCTTTATCCTGATTTAAACTCCTACGTGTTGCACAGATCCACTCCCTTGCAGCTGGGAAAAGAGTCTTAAATGTATTTTGGGGTGATTGATTACTGACTAATGCCTTTTTTATGTGTTATCCAGCCATCCTGCTGTTTTGTATTGGACATATTAAAGACCCAGTGTGTTGGAAAAGGCCTTAATGCCAGGTAAAGTTGATGGTAAAATTTGGACTCGGATGAGCCACTCAAGGAAGAAGTACTCAATCATGAGAGCAATAAACGTGCCAAGAAGGCAGAAGACCCAGACAGAAGCTAAGGTATTCTGGAGCGTTGCTGTTTGTGGTCTTCATTGACCTGTGATGATAATAATAATGATAATATCATCATCAACACCATCATCATTTCTCCAAAATAACTTATAGAAAAGAGAGTGATAGTGATCCTTCAGCGTAGTCCTGGAAGGACAGGGCACAAGGCAGGGGATATCCTGATGCCATTCTCATTCATCATAGGAAAGAGGTATGCAGACACACACACTCACATATACTGATAGACACAGAGATGCAGACACATACACACACATTAGGAGGATATGCAAACCCCACCAAGGAGAGTCAGAATGGGAGTGAAACCCACAACCCTGAAGGTGTTCAGGTATTACTGACCTGATTACTTTCTCTCTCAATTGAGCTGTAGCATGTTCAAAAATAACGTCTTACCTTTGTTGTGAGCAGCCCCCGAACCTTAAAGTGCTTAACATCAAAGCTCAGTTTATTGACATTAAAAAGGAGTCGTCTGGCATTAGAACCCATATTTGCTTGGGCCCGTCTTTGAACCCAAGCAGCTAAAGGCAGGCCTTTTCCACGTCAGTGTAGTGATATAGATGTGCTCATGTGGGCCTGCTGTCATTCAGCCTGCAGTGCTGAAGGTTACTGGATCGAGCATAAACTGCAGAGGGAATAATTATCTCGCCGCTTCACCCTACGTGCGCTTTGGCTTATCGCTGCCCGTGATTGTGGGACAATTGAGAAACGAAGGCCCCCACATGAGGTACAATGAATGTGCCGTATTAACCTTGGAGACGGGGGACGGCCTGGCAGAGTCCTTGCTCTGTCCATGTTCGGCTGAATTTTTAAAATAGCATTCAAGCTGTTAAGGGTTAAGGTCAGCTGCTAAGAATTCACGCAGCCTTAGTGGTGCTGTTAGGGGGAGTATCACAGATAGAGCAGAGTAGCTGTTGTTTTTCTGTTAGAAGGACAAGGTTGGAGATGAGGTTCTAAGCAGGAATTTTATAGGAAGAGCACGCATGTTTCCGGGTCGCAGTCGGCACATCCGGATCCAGCATCTGACCTCCACGTGATTGGCTGTGGCTTGAGGCTCGTGGAAGCTGCGTGATCAGGTGTGTTTGTGTTCTCAGCCCACGTCTGTGTCTCGCTGAGGGGAGAGACAAGAACACTCTGTTGGGGGTCCAACGTTCCACGCAGTGTCACTGAAGGATGCCTGGGAACAAGGGAGGGGGAGTTTGATTCTGTAAAAGCTTTTAAATAAACAGTCTTCTAGTTTACTATTCTGCCCCATCAGAACAAGAAATGAGACACACTGTGCAATTTATTTCCTGATGCATCACGTGATCGTGTGCCAGAGGTGGGGGGGGGGGGCGGGCTTGACACTGAGGGGGAATCCACTGTGATCGATGTTCATGTGATCTAGGTCTAGGTTACTGGTGCTCCATTTGAAAGGGGATCCTTCATCCTCCGTGAGACCCATTGTCGGGACACATGGGCCAAAGACACCATGAACTCAGGGAGTCCACCACCGAGACGCCGCCCAATCACGGCACTACAGCGCACTCGCCAACTTCCCGAGTGCGTCGGTGGCGTTTTTATCCAATCTTTTTATTTTATTCTGTGAGTAATTATCCTTTGTACATGCGGTGGTTATTAAAAACCTTTTGTCCTGTCACATCATCGCTGGAGACGGTCTCTAGATGAAAGGATGTACATTTCCCAGTGACCCGTCACACGTCTTCTCTGGAGCTTCCGGGCTGTTAATCATCGGCACTAATATAGTCGGCTGATAATGCAGCGCTTGCTGCACTGTCCTCCCACTGGTTTGCATTCAGATTCTTTCACATATGAAATATAATTTCCCCGATTACCCAGCCTGGTGAAAACCTACTCCCAGAGCTAAATGGCGTTTGTTTGTATTAGCATTATTATTTTTTTGTGCGACGGACACATAACACAGCCGTCATCTTGGCCGGAGGGCCGGCATCAGTGGCAGTTAATTAAGACCCTTGATTTTATTCGACAGCGTGGATTGTTATCGCAGCCGTTTCCATTACCGTATCTGGGCATCTGTGCAGATGGGGACAGTGGGGCTCCTCGCTGAGAATATTTCGCTGTTGACAAAACAATCAAAGCAGCGATTCGCGAATTGGACGCTGATAGGATGACTGGCAGTTTTGGAGGGTTTCGCGGAATGAGAATTCTGCAACCGCAACCAATAGTATTGTCACGCCTACATTGTATGATAAGTTAGCTCCTGTTGACTGAGAGACTCGTTAACTGGGAAGTCTCAGCCAGGTCAGGTGAGATGCTATCTGGATCAGTAACTGCATAATGGGCACCCGTGACTGCGTAATGGTCAGGGCGAATCGCTAAATTCCGTTGTTGCCCTCTTCATCTAGATATTGGGACTAATCAACTCGAATGGACCCGCTACCAATGAATGGTCACTGCAGGTACGATCGATCGCGTCCCCAAGATCCGATCAAGCTTATCTCTGGGTGTAGTCTGTTGAGCTGATTGGCTGTCGGTCCACCCTATCCGTGGCTGCATCCCAATTCATCTTAATTGACATCCCGGCTGACTTTTTAAATTATGGTTTAGAGGCGCAAATTTTATCCTTCCATTTTCATAAATCGGTTTCCATGTACGTTTTAAAGTCCTGAAATATAATAAATGTCCAATTGCTCCAGGAAATGGGAGAACTGACTGCTTTACAACATGAATGTGAAATGAGCTGGGCTGTAACGTTGATTAAACTGAATTTATCTCCTTTCTTGCCAAGAGAAAAGACTTTGTCCTGTTTTTTTTTTTTTTTAATTATGTCCCTCAGTCTTCTTCACTGCCAGAAAGTTAGAAATCCTACAGGACTATGGGAATTGGTTACCAGAGCCATATTCATATTGTTGTGTTTTTTTTTTCCTTTCTTACCTCTTCTTTCTCCTCTTTTTTCCCACAACAATTACGCCCGATTTGCGTTAGTTGCCATGGGAGTTGAAGCTCTTATCTGTTGTTCTCATTTCCTCTGCATTTCTGTCATGCTCTGACAGTGGTTGTTACAATACCTCTTGTGAACTATGTATTTGACCATGGGCCTTCTCAGCATGCCTGCCCCGCCCTCTCCGCGCCCCCTCCCCGCCCCCCAAATACCTCCGAACGTTTGTGGGCTCCATTTAGTTCTTTAAGGATCCTTTGTGGCATGTTGAAGTTGAGGTGTGCAGAAGATCAACACTGTTGGAATTGTGGATTTGACTAACTGGACCCCCTCGCCCCCCCCCCCCCCCCCCCCCCGTTTTGGTTTCTGAATGGGAGAGTCGGGATGACTTGTGGGCAACACTGAAGGACAACGAGTGCGGTGCTTGAGAATTGACACCACTGTTTTACTGTCTTGAAATGTTTAGTTGGTGCTCCAACCCAACCGTCCATTCTGCCTCCGGCTTATAGTCATATTTAACATGCTCGTGAGCTGAGACTGTTGGAGATTTGCCTCAGGTTCTCCTGAAAATCAGCAGGGGTACGAATTAAAATGCCCGCCTTTTTCTTGGCCGCATTAATGTAAAGTCTTCCTTCGCAAGACGACACGATAGTAGCAAGCGTTGGTTTCCGGTCCCCCTCCCCACCTTTCCCGCCGAATTGCTAGGAGCATACATGTAAAATGCCATGTGTTGACTATTACTGGCTTTATAGAAGGAAGACAAATCATTTGATGTGTAAAATGTTCAGAGATTCAGGGCCTCTTTAGGTTTTCTCTGTTTTTTTAGCTTGTTGAATTTTTAGCTAGTCTTTTTTGTATGTAAATGAAATCCTTGTGTCAGCTGGCTATTTCTGTCTTCCTTCCAGGGCTCAGTGAATAGCATTGTGGTCTCATGCATCTGGGGATATGTGTTCACTTCTCTACCCTGGTTCTGTGCACACAGATTTCACACATTCTCCGTTCTCTGATGGCTCATAGACGTGAATCGCATGAATCGCGTGAGCCGGTGTCTCATAAAGCCTGTGTTTTTGTCTGAGTATGTACCCTGTGTTGGACCGACATCCAGTCCAGGGCCTCCCCTGCCACGTGTGCTATGCTTCATGGGAGGGTCTCCAGCCCCACAGAGACCCTGTATCTGATAAGCACTTATGGAAGGTAGAAGGATGGATGGAAAGTGCCAGAGTCTGTAAAATCCTTATAACTCCTGCCTGCATTGTAGAGTCCAGTAATGAATAAAATGGAAGAATCTCCTGTGATTGGGCAGGAGGCCAAAAGGTATCACAAGCGGCTATGCTTGGTTGGCTTTGCTTGTTAATGACTAAATTGTGAATTTTATTTTCTTTGCCTACCTGAAAGTATGCCAGAAGTTGTTGTTTTTTTTTCTTTCTTATTTCTAGAATGAGCTGCACCAATAATATATATATATACTCAGATCCAGTTTCACGAGTCATGGCAGACGTGGAGCCTTTAAACGGAGAAGCCAGGATTTAATTGGACTCTGTTAACCCGTCTGTAGCCAGTGCAGGTTTGGGGTCTGAGTGCCCCCCCCCCAGATCTGTGTAAAATTTTAAATGCACGAAAAAATATCTGCAGCAACAGCAAGTCGATCGCAGTCCTTCTACTACAAAGACAATTGAACACCCCCCCCCCCAATCTGCATAATCTACCAGGGAC
>JAODJW010000001.1:41864296-41879668 GCA_026777045.1 Hyperopisus bebe | reverse complement strand
GCAGCCATCTTTGTGTGGCACCAGTGGGGACGCCTCCAGCCCCTGAAGACTTATGGATACATGGCACCATGTTCTTCATCATCATCATCATCATCATCATTCCTTTCTGTAGCACCAGTAGGTGCCTGAATCTTGACTGACAGATAAAGCAGATGCCATATTCTTGGCCTGTAATGGTGAAGTGTGCGAATGTCATTAAACTTCTGATTTGGCAACATCATTAGAACAACATCAGAACTCATTTGGATATCCGTGTTTGATACCCTTAGACAGTCAGGGAGCTATAATACAGACTTATAAAAGCAGATGTGCTCTGAAGTCATGCGAATTTCTGTATTTTCCGATGCTGCTGATTGCTTGTCTAGTGGGCCTGTTTCTATATTTGGTTGCCTGACGTTGATACTGAGTGATGACATTGTAAACGTCTCTCTTGTCTGACTATCAGTGTTTACTTGTTGGATCCCTGGGAGGTCCTGTGAGGGATGCTGATTTAATCCTGACCAATCAGATGAGGGCTGGGAGTTGAAGTAATTTCCCAGCATGCTTTTCATCTGCTCTGGGGGAGGTTCTTCCGTAGAGAGCCCCATTGCCCGTATCTATATTTGTGTCGAAGGCAAGCTGAGCTCTTTCCGTCGTCTTGGTCCCGTTTACTCAGCGTGAAATTGTTTCCGTTTGATTCCGGCTGAGTCCCGTCGGACTCGGCATGTGTTTGCATTCCCACTACCTTGTTCCCGGAGCATTCCCATGTTAACCAGCGGCCTACTTCTCCATTGTGCTGGCAGCGGGTCTCCCATGCTTCTGCGGCACTCTGTGCATCGCGGGTGCTGTTTGTTCTCCATTTTGTTCCTGTTTATCGGGACACGTTGGCAACCATCCGGCTTCCGTGACTGCTTATCCAACTGAGGGTCACGGTGAGCCTGTAGATAAGCCCAGGAAGCGTTGGGCACGTGTCAGGAGTGAGCTTGGATGGGCTGGCAGGCCATTGCCAGGCTCACACTTGCAAGAGAAGTTAGCCTGCCTGCTTTGGAGCCGTGGTGCTCAGCAGGTTAGGACATTGTTCCTATTATCAGAAGGTCACCAGCTCAAATCCTCAGCAGAGTGATGTCATAGTTGGGCCCTTGACCAAGACCTTTAATCTCAGGTGTTCTATGGACTGTCTGACCCTGGTTTGTCAGTAGTATGTCACTTGGGATAAAAGCTTCTGCCCAACCCATTTAATGTAACGTAAATGACTATAGCAGTGACTTGAGGACCCTCCAGCCCCTAACAGGGCCACCTAAACAGGGGTAGCGTATGGGATTTGACCCAAAAACCTGGTGGTATGAGGCTGTAGTGTTACCCTCTAGACCATAGTGCCTCCCTATCACGTCGCGTAACTCTGTCTGTCCTCATATCCCAAGGATCACAGTCGACTACAGAATTACATTTCTCAACCCAGCAGGGGTTCGACATTTATCATGCGGCTTTTTTGGTGGCGTGAAACTGCCTGTGACACGTCCCTTTAATATTCTGTGGTTCAGCATAATGACTTAAAAGAGTGTGACTTTGGGAAAATGAGCCTGCCTCCTAAAAGGAAAGGTGTTCCCTCTGTAGTCAAATTTATAGCGGGAAAGAAACCTGCCCTGTCATCATAATTTTTATTTTTTATTTTTTTTCCCCCTCTCCTGAGAAACTCAAGCACTCGAGCTACATGAGCATTTTCCAAGAAGCAGCAGCGTCTAAGCTGCAAATCGATCGCGCGTGCGACGTAAACCTTGTCAGGAGCTGCGTGGCAGGACGGGCAAGTCAGGCGGTTTAATTTGGAGTGACGGAAAATGAATTTGAAGTCCGATTGCTGGGACACCGGAGGAGATGGAGTTTGGGGGGTGGGGGGCACTATTGGCTCAGCTGGGGAGATTGAAATGTAGCGATGCGCTGCTTTTCCGGTTTGCGTGAGACTTCGGTAAATAATGAGCCCCTGCTTCTTCAGCGCTGTGGGAGGGGAGTGCTGGATCTGCAGGTTCCCCTCATCTGGTCGCTGCTGAAGCCAGTATGGGGGGGGGGGGGGGACTTATTCAGGGAATGGGGCAGAGCCTGAGTGCTGCTGGGCAACAGGATCGTGCCTCACCATCAGGGGGAGGGTGAGGGGGGTCACCACATGTGATAACTCTGCCCCCACCCACCAGGGTTCATACTGCCACAGGTCCTGATAAGTGGCCAGGAGGTGGCGATGTTTGGGTCACATGAAGAGCATCACTGGAGATTCATGAAATTATGGGCGTAGGGGGGTCTGATTTTCGTGTAAATGAAAGACACCACACTATTTAAACTAATTGGTGTATATTCATTGGGGGGGGGGCTAAAGTCCTCATAAAACAGCCCTAGAGATGCCCCGAGTCACATTGAGCAAGCTGGGGGGGCTTTCTGTAGCGTGGCACCTAGGCTAGACTAAGCTAAACTTGTGTGGCCTCTCATCCTGGGTACAGCTGGACAAGGTCGCCGTCTGTAGCCTCGGTCTTCATGAGGAGTATTATTTTTCAAAACTATGACAAATTAGAAAAGTGATACAAGTTTTACTGCTCTTGCGATCGTTTTTTTTTTTTTCTTCTTCTATGCATATTTTATTAATGTGCTGTTAGCGGTACCGTCTTGCCACCTGATCGGCTTCTGTTGTGTTGTATTTTTAAATCTCACCCTGCCTCTCTGGGTCACAGTTAGGGGTGACCTCTCTCTCTCTCTCTCTTTTTCCCCTCCTCTCTTGATGTAGGAGCTCCAGTTTGAGCGGCTGACCAGGGAGCTGGAGGCGGAACGCCAGATTGTGGCCAGCCAGCTGGAGCAATGTAGGCTGGGGGCCGAGTCTCCGGGCGCCGCCAGCGCCAGGTATGCAGCGTCTGCAGAAGGCACCGTTAATGCACCATTACCGGGCATGCAAGTCCTCCCAGACACTAGAAAATAAACATGAATAACAATGCATTGGTTAGGGTGCATCAGAATGACTCTACATACTGCTGGATACTTAGAGGTGCAGCTTCAGTGTCAGTCACAGAAACGGCTGTCCTGCGTTATGCCTGTTGGTGCTGCTGTTGCCACATTCTTAGAAAGTGCCAGCATCTGTCGATGATGTGGAACGTTTGACAATGGTATTTGAGCTTCTGGTTTAACTGGGCAGTTCAAAAAATAGCTCAGTTTAAACGCTTTTGTTCTGATTTTTGGCCCCACTGCCCTTTTTCTTGCAGCATGTTTGTGCTATATTTACATTCAAACCTGCGACCTTTTGGCTTTGGACCCGGGCCCATAGCCCCTGCAAGGCTGAATGCCTTCCTTTTATTAAAAAAAAAAGCCTTTTGAAAGTTCAGTTATTCGCAGGAAGCATTGCGTTTCATCATTGCGAAAACCGGAATCAGCTGCGTTTTGATCTCGCCACAGATCCATTTGCCCACTATGACTCAGCAGGTAATTGGATAAAGTGCTATGATTAGACCCATTTCGTTGGGTGGTGAGATGACTGAGGTTCTGTGCCTGCAGTCCCAGAGAACAGGGGAGAATCTGCTTATTGGTTGTGGGACCTTTCTAGATACTGACTGGAATAATTCCTTAAATAAAACGTGTGATTTTCTATATTTCTCATATAAACATAAAAGGAAGTGTGTGTGAATTGTTTCCCAGAGGGGTTCAGAAAATAAACAGGGAACGTTAATGACCTGAGAAAGTCCAGTAAACGTGTGAATCGTTAGCACCCCCCATGAATATTTTAGAAATACACCATTATGCCCATCTTGTCATGAGAGAGGTTTGCTTACAACCGTAAAGAGATCAACATTTAATGGATATGGGAGCCCCGAACAGGCACTTCGTTTAGGCTTGGGGGGGCTGGGTGAACCGGTGGTGAGGAACAAGCATGAAAGGCAGCCATCTTGGTTCAGAAAATGGGGAATTAGGCATGGTGACCAGGCTGGGAGCGTGGGTTCGTCTGTTAGGGAAGGAGATAGGAGAGGGTATTTTTAGATCATAAATGAATGCCTTTCGGTGAACAAGCAAGGTTTCAGCACCTTTCCCCCATCCCCTCTTTTTTGTTGACATAAACTGAATCGCTTTCATGCCGCCTATACATGCTGTATTTTATGGTTCCTGATAATGTCTGTCATTTCGTCTGCTTCTTCCCCGGCACTTTCTAACGTAGTATGACACACCTCCTTTCTGCCTCCCAGCATGGCAGAGCACTCTGTCCAAGAGCAGAGGTGCATGGTAATTATTAAAGTATAGTCTGCATTACTTTCCGCCGTCTCTTGTCAGCAGGTCGTCATGGGTTACCATTCCCACGGGAGACGGAACTGATCATCCAGAGCCGATTCGGTACCGCGTCGGTGACGGCGGCGCTCTGGCTGTGAATCGGCATTACTTGTGCGTTTAGACAGCGGTGGGATGGGTCAAAGAGGCCTACAGAGGAAGTCTCAGCATTTCACGGGCCATTCGTCATCGGTTTCCAGCTGTTTGTCGGGTGACGGACCAGAAAACGTGTCTGGTTTTACTGCGCTCAGATCCTTCCCCAGAAGCCAAGCGTCGGGCCAGAAAGCGGACTTGCCGACAGCCGCACAGCAGCGCATCAGAAAATACACTACGGGGTGTTGCATGCAAATTGACAGAGTCGGAACTGTCACAGAAGGAAAGCCAATCGACAGGGCCACGGGCCTGCCTTCTCGGGTGGGAGTTGAAATGATTAAGTAGGACACTAGGTGTGCCATGAATATGTAACTTTCTCATCCCTCCTGACACATCCCCTCCTTCTCCTGCATGTCACATGACTTCCCTCCCAGCAGGAAATAAAACTCACACTGTGAGATCATCACTGAGCAATAATTTTCCCGTCGCGTCGAGTTCACTTGTAGGTCCCTTAACGCTTCTCGACTCGACATAACCCGGGGCAGCTGTAACCCCAAGAACGATTTATTTATTTGTTTTTTTAGTCCAAATTTTGTACGCTTTCGAAAACTTATGTACCAGACAGAATTAGGTAACAGGTACACTAGGGATTAATTTAAAAAAAAAAAAAAACACACATGCACACAGACACACCCATCCACGGAGTCATGTCACACTGGGGACAGTGATCCTGGCTCTCTGTGCCGGAGAGCTTTGTTGACAGACCGACGAAACAAACAACATGTTAGACTAGAACGCATCAGTGCCTTATGCACTGCTGGATCGGTAAATGACTTGGGAACCTTTATGCCTCTTTCCATAGAATAATGTAGGCCCTCTGACTTATTACTGCAGGCAAAACATGACATTTCCCTGCACTGATTTTAAGTCAGCCATTCTGTCAGGCATTTTTTTTTCTGCAATGTTAATTTATTTTAATGGGCTTGTTTTGAGTTTGTCATCAGTATTAATGTCGGCGTAGGGAGAATTTTGAGGATCGTGGACCGGGTGACATTGATTGCAGTAATTAGTTTTTTGGGACCATGTGTACAGTGAAGGGCACCGTTGGGGCTTCCTGCATATTTGCCACCTTGAATAATCCCAGGAAAATTAGTGCGATAACACCTGTCGGAATGCCAGGGAAGGATCAGTGCCCAAGCAACGGTCAGCTCCTTTGTTCAGTAAGGAGGATAAGCTCCCTCACATCAGCTCAGTAAAAAGGTACATTGCATCAACCGTTCCTGTTTCAGGGGATTCATTTTCCATGGTCCCTAAAGTCACAGTTTTGTTTTAATATCCTGCCTTTGGACCCAGATGATGCCAAGGCCTCGAAGGGATGAGAAATCGTGAAGATGCTGCAGTTTTTTATTTTTCAAATAGAAGATACTGTCAGCTTTTTTAGCTCACCTGACCTCTATACGTCTGACGTGTGTGTGTGTGTGTGTGTATGAGACAGAAAGAGAGGGAGAGTGAGAGAGAATCTGGATTGTTTAGTGTTATAAACATGACTACTTTAATGTTTCCTTCAACACTAACATGAGTATCTTGCTGTATTATAAAAAGGACAGAATTTCTGCAAAACACCAGTTCCACCAGACAGGGAATAGATACTTTTTTTTTTTTACTATTAAGTTTTTCTTTTTTGGTCTTGCCTTTATCTTGGGAAAAGCACAACTATTTTGCCTGTTCTGTTGAGCAGGTTTGGAGTTTATGTCCGCTTGAATAAAAACTGTGCTTTCCTGCCTACTGGAGGGTGGATCGATATTTTAGATGCTTGTACCCCTCAAAGAGCAGCATTAATTATGAATGTAACCATGAGTGTAACCCGCTTGCCCACTTTGTGCCACATACATTCTCGTTGTTTTGGTTTTTTTCTTTTTCAAAGGCAGACCCCACACTAAAGCCCTATGGCTTCATCACACTACAGCCTGTGATTGATATCGGGTAAGACTGAGCTTTCGGGTCAGAACCCAGCCATGCCAGTCTCGTCTCTATAATCACACCCGGGCAGAGATGGCTGCCCAGGGAGATTAGTTTAGGATGGGTTGTCTGGGTGTGCTTTTTTTCTCTTTTAAGCACCCCCTACTGGGGTGGAGGGTGTATTGCAAGCCTTCTCAGTTGAATGTTTAAAGGGGCTTGTCAGTTAAAGCTGTGCACTCCCCTGCATCAGGAGCATTTAGGTTACCTCCGGGTACACTGGTTTCCCCCCCCAGGTGAGTGCAGCCTGTGATGGGTTGGCACCCCTTCCTGGGTGGCTCCCTGCCTTGCATCTGTAGGGTTAGGGATAGGCTCTGGACCCCTGCAACCCTGCATGACACAAGCAGGTACAGAAAATAGATGAATGGATATTCGTGGTGGTTAGAAATGACTGGCCTATTGTATGATAACACCTGTTTGTTTAAACATTTTACCGGGCTGAATGCAAGCCTATGAAAGGGTTAAGCATGTTAATTTAAATTTTAATTGACTGGTATGGGCTTTCTGAAAGAAGGAAAATTGCTGAAACTGTTGTAAATGTGACATCCATCAGTAGTTACGGTAAAAAAAATTTTCTTAACAAAATCAGGCATTATAAATGACTTAACTGGGCCATGATTGATTTTCTTAATTCGCTGTAGTTAGTCAGTAATCATTTGCGCCCGCGTTAATCTAAATGTACTGCCCAGAACGCAGTGTGCAGTGAAATAGGGGTATTGGAGGATGTGGCCATCTTGTTTAATTAGTACCGTGCAGTAGTAAGTCCTCCTCTCAAACCATCTCAGACCACAGAGTCTATTTGGTTGACTGTAATTGTGATTGTTTCCCCCAACGCCCATACTAACACTCACACCGATAAGAATTATTGTTTGCTTGTACATGCATTATGTACATGGCTCATCGGGTTAAGGCGCTGTGCCTGTGAGCAGAAGGTTGCTGCTTCAAATCCCAGGGTCAGCAGTGTAATTTTGCCATTAGGCCCTTAAAGCTCAGTTGCTCCAGGGACTGGCTGACCCTGTTCTGGACCAAAGCGCCTGCTAAATAGGTGTGAGTGTACATTTCTGTATCATCTCCCTTCTGTTGCCTCCCTGTGCCCGACGTGTTATAAAACACGTTGGGCGGTTCTGCCCACGATGCTATTTGGCACACTGACCACGCGTGATACAGTGGGGCCCCTCGTGGGGCCTGTCACCGGGACGCCATAGTTATGCCTGGATCCGGATCGTCGTCCGGCATTCCATGGGTCAGCTTCCCTGCACCCCCCATATTAATGGTAGGGGTGGGAGTTGTTTGTTTCACTCAAAATAAAATCCTGTTCGACTGCACGGCTGTAATCGGGAGGTTCCTTCAATTTATGTTAATTAAACGGCTTAAATTAATGTGCTGCTGTACTTTCAGATATTCCTGTTACTGAGAGTGTCCAGCAGGGATTTAATTCATTGGTTTATCTTTAAGCGGCAGCTGCACGCGGCGCAACGCCGCCTCCACAATTACGAGCGCTGTCCACATGAGGGAGCCTTTCTGTCTTGTTCCGTGGCCTGGTCTGACTCTTCCTCTCTCCTCTCCTCCTCCAGCTCTTCTGAGAAGTCCTTCCCCTGGAGATCGGCAGGTACTGTGTCCCCCCCGCCGCCCCTCACCCCCCAGTCCCCACTCCGAACTCCTTTCAAGGAAGAGCAACAAAACTACTGCTCCAAAAGTCACTAGAACTCCCCGAATGATGCTGTGTGCTAATTTGCATAATCATGATGTCACTAAAATTACTTGCATATTGGAATGTGTTATGTGGAGGATGAAGATTGCTGACTACGTACTTACAGAATGTTCAAACTATTTATGTGTTTAAATTGGATAAAAAAAATTTCAAGGGAGACTATTTAGTCATACATATTTCATAGACTGTTTTTTAGTTTCTAGGCTGCCAGTGTAGTCATAAGGGGAGCAGGGTTTACTCAGGGTAGTTTTATAGTATATTAATGTGATCCTGTCTGTCACCCTATTGTCAAGGTATACTGTCTACAAAATTTACATGATACTAGTATAGCGGCCACAGAGGCAACGTAGATGGGGGAGAGGATGATTCCAAGTGCATCTGAGCGACAGGGACCCTAAAGAATTCAGAACATAATATATTGGGTTGGGGGCCCAATATGATGTGTTATCATAGAGCTCAAAATCTCTAACGGCACTTCTGGCTGGCTGCATGCTTCAAACGATATCCGGGCGAAATGAAATCAAATGCATCATCGTGAACAATCTGCCGCATACATAAAGCGACGCTGCCACCTTGTTCATTATGTGTCACGCCACGACCCTGGAGGGCGCAGAATGTTTTCGATGCAGCAGACCCACATACCGAGTGCAAATACACGTATTTCGGCGAGTGCGCGATTCATTTTAATAAACGGGGTGACAGCTCTTTTAAAATAGAAATTGCTCTCTTTATTAAAAGTCACTTTTGGTTTAATACTAGCAGTGCCACAGACTGGGACGTCAACGATTTACACGTCACAATTACGCACTAATGAAACGCACGCATTCCACATGAAACATTACACGGTTATGACATTTACTGTTTACAGCATAAATACACAAATACACATATTAATATACACTATTTACAGCTACGTGTGATGCGGTGCAAAGCCTGCTGGTAACTGCATAATTAGTCCTGCTGACCAACCCCGCGGCATCACATTTATGTCAGCCAATCATGGACAGTGGGTGGGATCAGAACAAACAAAAAAGTTCACCTCAGGGGCCCTGCACAGGTGGTGCACCGGAAGGGTAATCACCGCGGTGATTATACGCCATGCAACATCATATTTCTCAAACAATAGGTTCTGTCAGGTTTGCCAAAAATATTGTGGTCAGCCTAAAAGTAGCCCAGCATCTTAACAAATAGAATGAACCTGTGGGGCTATTTATGTGGGCCTCTATGTAGTTACACTCAGAAGGTATAAGGCAACTTTGTATGGCCCACCAACGGTGCTCATTAAGTGCCATTTCCATGTTATCCCTCGTCTGTCTCTAGGAATCAAGATTTTTTTGTTGTTGTTGACAAAATGGCAGAGTGGATGGCTTTCTACCCCAAGGTTGCCAACTCTTATCATCTGGTGTGACATTCACGCTTTCAGACTCTCAAGCTCACGCAAGAAATCTTTATCATTCCATTATAAGCATGAAATCAGCTATGTCAAAAGCGTTTGGGGTAGTTTGCAAACCCTACAGACTATTTGCAAGGTCATAAAACTGTTTCGTATATGAATATGTGTGTGCAGACTTGCCTCAAATTAAAAATCTCAGTCCAGCCAGCTGACCAGGTCCAGCAGCCCTGTACCTGTTTTAGCAAAGATGCTCAGCAAGATTGGCACATTGCAGCAGAGACAGTAGGCCATAGAATCATTATCTATGCAGGGCTTTAACCAGCCCATAAACGCCATTTTTTCCTGTGCTTTTCTTAGTGTAGTTTTTTAACATGGCACAGTTCTCTGCTAGTCTCTAAATATTCGTGGTGTGGATACAGTATGTAGGCTGCATATCATGTGTTGCTATGTCTCCATAATATAGAAGTAAGACATGATTGAATAACCACATCGATCAACGTGCCCAGAAAATGGAAAGGATGGCGAAACAGTGGTGAACAGTGATTGGTCACTGAAAACTCTTTCATCCAGTCACAGCTCATTCATGTTTTGGACTCATTGTTTGGACAAGCAGCCTCAGAATGCAGGAAAGTGGCTATTGCCTGCTCAAAAAGTAGGTATCTTTGTTGCTAATCTCTGTTTTTTTTTAGTGGCTAAAGGGGATTAAAAAATCAGTGCGTCTAGCTAAACTGGCATCAGAGGCAACAGAATGAATAAAAGATGAAGCAAATACAAAGAAATAAAATTTAAAAACACAACAATAACACCATAAGCTGGTTTTGTTGCGATCTATAAATATACATAGCACTTTGTTTGTTTAAAGGTTAATTTTGCATTTTATTATTGGTGCATGGAATTCATATCGTATTACATTTCAAATTGCTACGTTGAGCCATCTCAAATTAACCATTAAATAACTAGAAAACCAGATATTGCGAAGGATGATGCTAGTAAAATTTTGCTTCCAGACACTGAATAAGAAGTATCTCTCCATGACGACTGCTGAAACCTGTTTGTAAGCTGAAAAATGATTTACTGTTTAGCATCTGCAAAGGTCTGTTAGTGTCCAACAGAGTAAAATCTAGTTTAGCACTAATTGCGGAAATTATTCAAGTAATTTGTCAAAGCTGTCATTAGTCTCATTTATGGGGTATTGTCACATTAATATTTGAAGATTTTGATGAAATTAATGGTATAAAATTCCACTAATGGAATTTCCATTTGACATATTAACCGTGGAGATTCAAATCAAATTATTTGTGTCCCTGTTACGCACCAATGCAGTGACTGCCAGGGATTCATAATCAGGCAAAATAATACTTAGCTGAGATTAAATGCACTTTATTGAATGTTTTGTCCATTTGATTGATTGCAAAAGCATAATTTAAAATGAGGTCATAAATAAAACTTATTGTTTGTATTTTAGTTCTACTTGGAATGTGTGATTAGAGGAAGTTTTGTGATGGAATCATCATTCTGTGTAATTGCCCCAATCTTCAAGGAGAAAAGACTAAGCTTCAAAGTGTTACAGACGCCTTCCCGAGTTATTCAGAACGATTTTCTATGCCGTCACCGGCAGGGTGATGGATATCGTGTGTTTGGTCTCGATTCTCAGAGTCTGCGCACAGCGCATATAAATCAGCCTTTTTCTGGGTGCCCGAAATGTGGGACTGAGAAAGCATCTGCTTTGCAGAACCAACTCAGGTTTGTTTATTCTCAGAAAGATCCGGGCTGTGTTTGGTTATAATCAGAAGCTGGCCAGATGGACTAAGATGGACGTGTGCATGTGAGGTCGTGCATTTGCATTGGGAAATGTGTAGTTGTTTAGGAGGCCAGGCATTTTGCACTGGGAGATGTGTCTGCCTGTGAGGTCATGCATTTTGCAGTGGGAGATGTGTAGCCACCTGTCAGGCCATGTGTTTGTCTTGGAAGATGTATAGCCACAATTGAGGCCATATGTTTGCATTGGGAGATGTGTAGCCACTTGTTAGGCCATGTCTTTCCATTGGGAGATGTGTATCTGCATGTGAGGCTGTTCATTGTAATTGGGAGATGTGTAGCTACCTGTGAGGTTGTGTGTTTTGTACTGTAAGATGTAGCTGCCTGGGGGCTGTGAGTTGCATTGGAAGGTGTGTAGCCACCTGTGACACTGTGCGTTTGCATAGGGAGATGAGTAGTCACCTGTGAGACCATATGTTTGTATTGGGAGATGTGTAGCCATCTGTGATGCCATGTGTTTGCTTTAGGAGATGTGTAGCCACCTGTGAGGCCATGTGTTTGCTTTGGGAGATGTGTAGCCACCTGTGAGGCCATGTGTTTGCTTTAGGAGATGTGTAGCCACCTGTGAGGCCATGTGTTTGCTTTAGGAGATGTATAGCCACCTGTGAGGCGATGTGTTTGCTTTAGGAGATGTGTAGCCACCTGTGAGGCCATGTGTTTGCTTTGGGAGATGTATGGCCGCATACAGGAAACAGAGTTGAATAGGAGATATCTCTGTTATTTACTGCCCTTCACGTAAGCTTTGTCGGGTTGTGTAATATATATGTTTCTGGTGATGCAAGGATGTGACTGGCTGTTTTATTAGCCCGTTGGTAATTATCCCTTTTTCTTTTCATGCCGTGGCTCTGAGAAGTTGGAGTTATCGTTTCTGTGTGTTAACTGAACGAGCGCTGTTCAGTGCCACTTTAGTGTTGATTTGTTGGCGTCCCCCATTCGCAGCGGCTTATCTGTTCATAACAGCGATGATTTATTAGCAGGGCAGCTTCTTTCCATAACCAGGCCATCCTGGGCAGGGGGGTGGGTTACATAGTTGGCTGTGAACCTCCGCCGGCATCGTCCTGACATGTGAATCCCATTGCGATCAATACTGCTGATAATGTCCCCCTGCAAATAGGAATCTTCAGGAGAATGAAAATTAATTTCCTGAAATACATCTCTGCATTTGAAACATGTCTTCCTTGTAGAGCCGATATTTTCCATTGAACTTAGCTCTTATTTATGTCTGAGAAAATTATGTATTTCACTTTCCAGCCATAGTTGACCATCAGTCTGTGGAGGTCGCTCGTATCAGAGTTCAACTGCCTCTCATGGACGACTGAATTAGCAGATGACTTACACATTCTGGACAGCCTTCTCGAGCAATAAAGTGATGATTTTTAAAGAAGAGCTTCATAATGTACTCAGTGGTTTTGAGTAAGAGCATGGTAAACTGTAATTTACTAATCTGAGCAATTAGGTTGAGGAATCTGTCGAGACTTGACATGAGCTCAGCCTCTTTTGGGCTGAGCCTTAACCTGTGTTCTCCTCGGGCTGGTTATTCTGGTACATCGGGTTCCTGTTGCACACTCTCGACACAGTTGTTGCCTTTCTCCTCGGCTTGATCAGCATTCTGTTCTAACTCCCGTTTCCCTTCCCAGACGCCTCGGTGGTGGGTGAGACCAAATCGCGGGTGACGGACAGCTCGCAGTCACCAACCTACTGCACGCGGAGTGAGGCGGACCAGGCATCGCTGTACTCCCCCGAGCAGACATCTCTGCATGAAAGTGAGGGTCTGTCAAACCCCCCACCACCTACCCCAACCCCACACACAACCCCAACAATAACACGGTGACTCTCCATCCCAGCACTGGACTGTGCTACATTTTAAGGCCGCAGCATTTGAATCGGCACCCGGTTGCCCATGGGCCGTGCCATCACATGACTCACGGCGTCACACCCCTCACGCTGTCACATAAGTCACAGTTTCGCATGATTCGCCTCAGAGCTGAAATAGCGCGGCCGGGGAGTGGAGGCCGAGCAGGAAGCCTGCGAGACGCCGTCGTTCGACGGGAGAATGCCGGCGTCAGCGGCTCCGCTCCGCTACGGGATACAGGGGGGCCCTGGGCCGCAGGCGGTCTGTGCCGGTTACTCGATGCCGTGCTCATCGCAAGCCTCCTCTCCCCCGTCCCCAGCAGAGTCGGCCGGGAACTCGCGCAGCTCCACGCAGATGAACTCGTACTCGGACAGCGGCTTCCAGGAGGCCTGTGGGTACTACAGTGGAAAAGGGGCCGGGAAGCCGGAACTCAGGCTGCAGCACTCCTATCCTGGCAGCGGCAACTCGCTGGGCCGCGGAACCCGCGCTGAGGGACAGGCCTCCATCCAGGTGCCTCTCTATCCTTCATTATGAGCATTATGATTGATTGATATCTTTACATTTCAAACGAATCAGTCTCTTTTTGATGTTTAAACCATGACCGTGTATACAATATATTACGCGTTAGACTGTGATCTGGGAAAGCTGCTCTGCTGATGTCGTTATTAATGGTATTTGGGGGAGGGGTGGCAGCTTTAATCAAAGTGAATCGAAATCAAATCATACTTTTTTATCAAATGCATGTAGCATATAGCAGGAGCTGCAGGCAATGAAATGAGTCTCCCTATAGTACTAGAGAAACAGTAACCAGTTAAATAGTTAAGATAGTTACAAAATGTACAAATAGTGCATGCTACCGGCCTGGTTAGCTGTTGAGCAGCCTCCCTGCCTGAGGGGAGAAGGTGTTTCAGAGCCCGTTTGTCCAAGTGCCGACGTGCCAATGCGATGATACCCTTGATGCCGTCCCCCGGCGCTTCGTCGCTCCTGTCCCGTCTGAATTCCTGAGCCCTATCTTTGATCTCCCCTGCCCCCCACCCTCAGGTGACCGGGAGTCACCCCGCCGGCTCAGGCCGGGCCATGCGGAGGGTGAGCTCGGTGCCGTCCCGCACGCACTCGCCCGCGTACGGCAGTGCCGTGTCCCCGTCACGCGGCTCCCTGCGCACCTTGCTGGGCAGCGCTTATGGCTCGCCGGTGGTGGCCGAGCCCAAACCGCTGGCGGCGGTCTTCTCCACGACGACACTGCCTGCTTCCCAGCGGCCTGGCTCTCCGGCCTCCGTGCGGCCTGGCAGTGCCGGCCGCACTGCCTCCTCCTCCCCATACCAGGCCCCGGCACGCGCCGGCTCACCCGCAGCCACGCCCGGATCCTCATCGCCCTCGCCGGTGCGCTCCGGCATGACTGCGGTGCCTCAGCACTACGGCTCCACGCTGCCGCGCTCCCTTCTACACGACGGTGACCTCTACGCCCCGCGCACCTACGAACTCTACGAGCGCATGCTCCCGCCGCGCCCCGACAGCCTCACAGGTGGGTTTCTGGATGCCGCCCCAGATGTTCTACAGATTTTCCCATTCCGCTTGCATCTCTGCAGAGCTCAAGATTAATTAACCCAGACGCCTCCTATCTGGGGGGGGGGGGTTTACGTCGCCGCGGAAACAATCTGCCATATGTACTGGTGGCCGATACTGACTGTTCCAGAGACGTCTCCGCTTGGGGCTTGTAGCACGTGACATGCTGATGGCATGAATCCCACAGCTGCCAAAAAGCAGGAACCCAAACGTGCATGTGGGACCATTTCTGTCCCACTACGAGGAAATATCTCCCTTAAACTTTGCAGGAAGTTATATACAGTAAGAAGCATATGTGCCTGTTTTGGGTATATTTATCCACACATGTGCCTGTTTTGTATGTATATATCCACACATATGTATGTGCCACACGGGGCCTGCAAACATGGCATCTGGAGTGCTTTGTGGAGCCGATCAATTATTCAATCTCTTCTGTGACGTACGTATGGCCTAATGCTTTCCTATGGCTCCCTGAATGGGCATCAATGTCAGATGTAACGAGGCTTTTAATTCCTGCCAGTGGCATGTTTGATCATCGCTCCCACGTTAAGCTACTCCTCGCCCAGTGCTCTGTGAACAAGCCCCCCGTCCCCTAACTAATTCAGCCTGTTTTTTCTCCCCATGTGTTGATTGAAATCATCCCCGCCCCCCCCCCTCCCC
>JAODJW010000001.1:41811767-41860422 GCA_026777045.1 Hyperopisus bebe | reverse complement strand
GGTATAGAACATACGGCAGCGGCAGAGGTGACGTTTGGTAAGCGTGGTATAGAACATACGGCAGCGGCAGAGGTGACATTTGGGAAGCGTGCTGTAGAATGCGCGGCAATGGTTGTGATTCATTCCGTGCTTGTGGTGCTGTGCCTCCTCTCAGCGGTAATTAGGCCGCTTCATCCGAACTGACGGCGGTCCTCGTTATTAAAAATGTGATTCAGTGGCATGAAATGTGCATAATCATACTCGTCGCTCCCTTTTGTGATTGCAAAATCATGGGCACTTAATGTGGTGCAGTCTCTGTGTCCGCTCAGGAATGACCTCATTTCTGTCCTGGCTTCCTTGTTCACAGTCTCTCTGTTTCCTTTTTCTCTTTCTGTTTTTTGTCGTCTTGTTTTTTGCGGCCAATGGGAATCTCCAGACGCACTGATAGATGAACTACAAGGTGAAGCCCGCCTCCTACCCACTGCCCCCCTTCTCATGCCATTAACACGCCCTCCCCCAACCCCCCTAGATATTTAAAAAATACGTATGATGATTAGGTGTATGTGTATGTGTATGTTTGTGCATGTGTTCGTGTCATATGCCTCTCACACTGCAACCCCAATGTTATTCATGTCCAGAGGCTGCATAAACTTGCTGTGCTCCTGTCCTCGTCTCTGCCTCCCCTGACACCAATAAGTAGCTCCAGCCTGTATAGCACCCTGCTCCTCCCCCACATAATGTTACCTCCCCCCTAGAGACAGATTCCACATTACTATCTGAAGGAGCTGGTCACATCAACCCGACACTAGTGGTAAATTGACTTTGGGCAGTTAGGTATCATCCAGTAGGTTAATCCAGGTGATGAGCGGGTTAATCCAGGTGGTAACCGGGTTAATCAAGGTGGTAACCGGGTTAAACCAGGGGGTGAGTGGGGTGAACCAGGTGCTGAGCGGGTTAATCCAGGTGGTGAGTGGGTTAATCCAGGTGGTAACCGGGTTAAACCAGGGGGTGAGTGGGGTGAACCAGGTGGTAACCGGGTTAATCCAGGTGATGAGCGAGGTAAACCAGGTGTTGCAGCTAGACTACAGGTGTTTAAGCGCATTTCTCTCACGACACTTATTGTGCAAATACTCTTCATCCACAGTGGATGTGATAAAGTATAATTAATTTTATGAATTTCTTTTACCACTATATTATTTCCTTTGTTGTTTCCAACAAAGATGTTCATTCATGGAAAAAAAGAAAGGCATGTTCTGGAAGCCTGGATTTTTGGGAAGACATTATGTGGTCTAATTTCTGAAGTAATTATGATGTTTGATCTCTCCCCCCCCCACAGTGAACATCCAGACAGTGACCTTAGATCAAAATCCAGACGTAGCAGAAGCCAGGAGAAAATTATTTTTACATTAGCTGCTCAAAATTGATTATTGGCCGCAGTGTCTTCTACCTCCTGTCCCATCTCCTGTCTGTGTCCTAACATCTGGCTTTAATTTTCCTCTTTCTGTCCGCCTTTTGCTTGCTTTTGATCTCGGAGGCTGTGACAGTATCTACAGTATGACCCTGAACTGCTTCTCGCTGCTGCCACACAGAGCCTAGATTATAGTCTCTGTTGTCTGGCGATTTGAAGGAAGTTGACTGTTTATAGTCAAAGATGAAATGATAGCATAGCTAATTGAGTGATGTGAAAGGCGAGCTTCTTCTGGAGCTCTCGTGAGTGGACCACAGAGACCCTTCAAAGGACGTTACGCCATAAACCCTGATGAACGCTTCTTCTGGGAAATGTGGAAAAAAAAACACGTGTAACCCTCTTTTTCTGGTTCGGTTTCAGGCCATTCTTTCCCGTTTTCTGTAAGAGCGGAATTTTGTCATTTGATTAATCGCTTGACTCTTCATAAGCGTCAACACCATTAAATCTTTTTTAATTTATTTTTTTAACACATACGCAGCAGATGTTCTCAAAGATGCTCAGAGGCTAACAAATTAAGATAATTTATAGAAGCATCATTAGTTATGTCTAGCACATAAAATAGTGCAGCTAAGCAGCATTTTTGTAACACCATGGTATTACGGCCTGGTGTGATTGCTAGGTCACTGTACCGTATGGAATAAGTAACTTTAGTGTTATCCTCTTTCCCTTTAGCATTAGCATCTTTGCCACTGGTGCTATGTCTGTCCGATTAGTGAGGCGTAGCGTGGTGTCTGACAATTGAAATACGAATTGCAGATATAGGCGGTCCTGTCAGCTGTAACAGGCAGCCACAAATCCACTTGCATTTCAACGGGAAGTTTCTGGAAGAGTCTGATGGGCCATCGTCTCAGAATTGACTGCGTGGAGTAATTCTTTTTGTAGCTAATTTCCCCTGTTTGTTTTATGTGTGCCACAGATTTAGCATGCCGCTAATTTCGTCTGCGCTCATTTCGTCTGATGTCAGCAATGCATTAAAATAATTACGTTTTTCAGTAATGCATAAATAAGGGTATCAACGTTCTGTGCGGTCCATCTATTTTCTACAAGTGCTTTAGCAAGACAGTCCAGAGACTGTCTCTGGCTCTCCACATGGCAAATCAGTCCATCACCAGATGTCACCACAGTGTAGGGGCGACTGCTTACCTATACCGTGTGGCTTTTTGGATTATGGGAAGCAGGGGCACAATAGGGGCACAGTATGGCAATGGGTACAATGGCAGATTCTAGGGGCCCAACACTGTACAGGGGCCCTTGAAAACATAACATTATAAAATACTATAATGGAAGGGGGGCCCAGAATTTTCAGTATACCCCTGGTAGGAAGACGTGGCATATCCAGAGGGAAGGGATTAGCAATCTGAATTTTTTTTGTGGGGACTTAATTTCTGTGGGCATAATCCTAATTCCGACTACAACAACCTAAACCCTACCCAGCCCTAACCCTAACCTGCAAAATACAACACTTGGTATTTTTAGGTTTTTGATTGCATTTATAGATTTTTATAAAATTGCGGTTATCCTTGTGCGGTCAAAATAACAGGTTTGTTTTTCTTTTTGACTTTTGGTCGTCACAATGTAATATTTACATGACCATACACATAGAGAGGCATGCACATACGTGGGCGCACACACACACACACACACACACACACAGGCATGCACATACGTGGGCGCACACATACACACACACACAGAGGAATTATACCCACAAGCCCGGGGGTGTCAGGCCGCATAGCTATTGCGTGCGTGTGTGTGTGCCACAGTGCTCACCTGTTCATATGGTGGGAAGAATGGCTCGTTGTTAAACCTAAAACCCAGGTTCTATGGCTGACGCTGAGTTTGTAAGTGAGTTTTTTTTGTGTAAAAGCCAGCATTGCTGTATTCAGTATGCTGTAATCCTGCCAACTCCCTCCCCCATTTCACAGAGCATTTTCTTTGTGATTTTGACTCCAAAGTGCGTTTTTAATCTTTGGAGCTTCCATGTTGGAGATCACGTGTACTTTTAATGAGGCTGCTGCACAGTATTTACTCTTCCTTAAAGATGGGGAGTTTCTCTAGGTCCCCCCCACCCCCCCCCCCCCCGATGCAAATACCATTCGCTCTTCCAAGCTGGATTAATTGCTGCTTAGTGGGGGTCGGAACAGGCTTTCCGCTGGAAAGATTATGCTACGTTTTACTGGGGAGGTTTTTCATTTTTGTAAATATCGACCTGTGTCAGATGGGTTTAAAACCACGGGGAAGGTCACGCTCCCTTTCCCAGAATCCTCCTCTCGGCTGTGCTCGTTCCATTTCTACTGGGTTTCCCAGCTTGCACGCTGTGCTCCAGTAAAGACCCATCTCTGTGCGTCTGTTAATGTTTCACAGAAATATATATGCATATACAAATTATGTAATGTTGGGGGGCGATTTGTGGCTCAGCGGGTTAGGATGCTGTGATTGGAAGGTCAGCGGTTCAAATCCTGGGGTCAGCAGAGTGATGTCACTGTTGTGCCCTTGAGCAAGCCCTGTGTTCAAGGGGCTGTCTGACCCTGAATTCACAAAAAAAAAGCTGTTTTTGATAAAAGCCATTATTAAAAGCCATGAATAACTGTGAAAGTGTAATATAATGTAATTCACAATGAGGAACATTTTCTCAGCTTTCCCCATCCTCTAGGAGGGTTCTATTAAAGGTAGTGTCTTCACTCAGATCGCAGAATGACAAAAATGGCCTTTTCTCTCTCGCCTGAAATGGAGGCTTTATTTCCGTGGGAAATCGAGTGTGCGAGTGTCCTGCCTGGTAAGCCCATCCAGCGGCGCCCCCTCATCCCAGATAAGGGACAGTAAACGACCCCCACCCCCCACCCAGTCACACGTACCGCACAGACGACCCAGCGATCTCTGATTTACCAGAACGCAATCAAACAGTCTCATTCCTTTCTCTAATGTGTGATTAGCTGCATGTCCTGTGAAGCCCGCGTCCGTGTTTTACTCCCCCTGCTTAGCCGGGGCCGTGAATCAGTGACTGAGTAAATACTTGTCAGCCCCAGTGAATTTTTCCAGGCCGGCAGAATGTTAATGGTCGGTGGAACGGCATCGTCACAACGATGAAAGTAATTCCACATGTAATTTCAAAAGTGGCCGTGACGATACTGCATCCGTCCGCTCGGATATACGTCCGAGTCGAAGCCAAGAAAGTCCGGATGCTTTTGGGTGTGGAATCCCGGCCCGCGAAGGCAGCTCGCTGAATGACAGTCTCCATCCACTGGCCTGTTACTGTGCCCCTTCATTTGTATTTTGTTTGCCTTTAATACTGTAATAATACAATATCATTACATACGTTTTATTTAAAGGTGCCTTTCAGGATGCCTCACAAAGAATGTTGGGACAAGATGGCAACATGTTCACACAGACATATCCAAACACATACACACACGGTGTTTGTAATTATATCTTTGTGGGGACCAGCTCTAACCTTAACCATAAGTAACCATAAGTTTTTTGACTGCATTCACAGATCATTGTTGGGACCTAAACAATGGTCCCCTGAACGTCAAAATAACAGATTTTTATTACATAGCGGGGTACATTTGGTCCCCATAATATAATTAAACATAATCCACACACACACACACACACACACACACACACACGTGCATCCTGACCTTCAGCAGCTCCTGCACCTACTGAGCTGTGGGTCATCTCTCTGTTGGCAAACAGACATCTGCTCGCCTCCCTTTTTTGCCAGTTCTTGCAGCCTCCAGAAAGGATGCATTAGAGTAGATTTTTTTTTCTTTTATCCAGGAATGTGCTCTTTATTCCCCAAGTGGCCTTTTCCAGTACGACCGCCTTTGTGTTTCAGTGAGTTGCGCTCCACTGCAATGTTACGCAGACATTTACAAATTTCACTAAATTAATTTCAGATAAGCCCTTAGCAGCTTAGGTGTGAAAGAGAAAAAGGGAATAAAATGTCATTTTGTCAGGGGCTTTGATCCCCCCCTCATCACAAACATGCCTTAAATGCTGCTGTATATGCATTGCTCACAGGCCTCCATCCCTGCCATCACTTTTGGCTGTGCTCCTTAGTAGAAGCGGCAGAGATGGGGTGTCAGGTGGGGGGGAGGAGGCGGGGCGTGACGTGGGCCGTGAATTAACCCCGATAATATGCTCCCGTCCACAGGCCTTCGGACCTCCTACGCCAGCCAGCACAGCCTACTGGGCCAGGACCTGAGGATGGCCATGTCTCCTGACCGCCACATCACCCCCATTTACGAGGGCCGAACCTTCCCGGCCCCCTTGTTCCACAGTCCCAATCACGGCACTGTAGACCTGAACCACGGCTCCCAGAGCGCCCTCTACAGGACAAGCTCAGGTACGCGTTCCGGCCATGGCAACCAGTCTGATATCCTCTGGACCAGTGTTATGAGAGGTGATATTCTACTGCGAAATCCCAGAAAAAACGTCTCATTTCCTTATGCAATGAAGGAATTTTCTATTTATTTTATTTATTTTTATTTTATTTTATTTTATTTATCCCTACTATCTGTTTACCGGAAATGAACTGGGGGGGGGGGGTGAGTTTTATGTATTTAGAAGATGCTTTTAATGCAAGCCACTGGAGATGGTCACCCATCCGGGGAATACAGCGAGACTTTATGGAATCAAGTCCCTTGACATTTTGAGCCAATAAACTGCTTTACATTGCCCATTATTATTCATTGTATTAATTATTGCTAATGATGATCATCCTGCATCTACTTCTGACTACCATCCAGTAATCTGGGGTGTTATGTGGGCCGTGTGGGGTGGCCATACCCCGGGACTGGAGGGGATGTGTCGCTAAATTAAATCCAATCCCCTTTTAAATTTTGCCCATTTCTTTGCCATCGGCCTCCTGTCGTGCCCCCTCTCTCCCCCCCCCGGGAGTCTCCTATCTACCAGGGGAGTCGGGTAATAAATTGTATCAGTGCCCAGAACGGTATTTGTAGATAAGCATGCGTAATGTGTTTACCCCGGGCCGTATTGAGAAAGAAAAATGACTGTTTAGGGCTTTTGTGTAAGCCTACTTCATTAGAAAAAAAATCCAATTTGATCCCAGAACAGTTTTTGTTATGCTGTGAAATTAGATTTTAATGGCCTTTTTTAGTAGGGCTCTCTTTTTTTGTTCTTTGTTCTTTATTTCAGCGTTGTGTACATTCAACTGCGAGGACTGAGGTCAGTGTGGCACTCGATGAAAATATCGATCCCCAGTGCAAAGAACTCTGGGAAGAAACACATGGAATGTAGATTTGGGGTCTGGTGTGACCTAGAATGTTATTTTTCGGGGAATTTTTTTTTTTTTAATTTTTAAAAGGCAAATTACATTGATAATTTCATGATTGTCATGTTTTTAATAGGTGCTTTATAAGACATCTGGCAGTGTTATACAGAGGAACTTTGTATTATAGCAGGAGGAGGCCAACAGAATCCAGAAATACTTTTGCAGATGTGGGACATTGTTGCAGATACTGCATTATAGGTCATATATGCAGGAAATATATGCAGATATATTTCAGATACTGCATTATAGGTCATTTTCCCCTGCACACATCTCATCTTCAGATCTTGGGCAAATTTGGTGTCACTCCAGGTCACCAAACAAGGTGACCTTTGAGCTGGCTGAAGGCAGTGTATGTAGAGTCACAATGTGTGTGTGCAGGGGGACACTGTGTGTGTTTGTGCAGAGAGACACTGTGTGTGCAGGCGGAACACTGTGTGTGTTTGCACAGAGGGACACTGTGTGTGCAGAGAGACACTGTATGTGCAGGGGGACACTGTATATGCATTTGTGCAGAGAGACACTGTATGTGCATTTGTGCAGAGGGACACAGTGTGTGTATTTGTGCGGTACAACACTGCAGAGAGACACTGTGTTTGTGTAGAGGGACACTGCGTGTGCAGAGAGACACTGTATGTGCAGGGGGATCACTGTATGTGCATTTGCACAGAGGGACACTGTGTGTGCAGAGAGACACTGTGTGTGCATTTGCACAGAGGGACACTGTGTGTGCAGAGAGACACTGTATGTGCATTTGCACAGAGGGACACTGTGTGTGTATTTGCACAGAGGGACACTGTGTGTGCAGAGAGACACTGTATCTGCATTTGCACAGAGGGACACTGTGTGTGCAGAGAGACACTGTGTGTGTATTTGCACAGAGGGACACTGTGTGTGCAGAGAGACACTGTGTGTGCATTTGCACAGAGAGACACTGTGTGTGCATTTGCACAGAGAGACACTGTGTGTGCATTTGCACAGAGGGACACTGTGTGTGTATTTGCTCATAGGGACATCATGTGTGCGTTTGCGTTAGGGACGCTGCACATAGAGCATCAGAATAATAAGCAGGCCAGCAGGAAGTACATTGTCGGGACCAAGGTTGATCTTTGCTTTTCAATGAGCACTTTACCATGCTTGGTGGTGGGATGGTCAGAGGGTCAGTCACATGCTCTAGACACTAAAGAGCAGAGGATGCTGGGAGATACAGCTCTTATCTCATTGAGGAATTACAGGCTCTGTGGATGACGATGATGATGATGATGATAAAGATGATCATGGCAAAAGCCAGGATAAACCACGCCACCAAGATGTGTCAGATCAAGCTTAGAACAGTGTTTCCCAGTCCGATCCTCGGGGACCCACAGACGGTCAACATTTTTGCTCCCTCCCAGCTCCCTGCCGGACAGTCCACATGTTCTACTGGGAGATGGGAGGGACCATAAACGTGGAGCATCTGTGGGTCTCAGAGGACCGGATTGGGAAATGCTTAGAAGATGTCATTATTGAGAACTTGTGGTCGAAAGACTCTGAAGTCAAATACTAGTGGGGGTGGGGTGGGGGGGGGGTGAACAATATAATTAATATAAATGTAATGCATCTAAAAAGCAACTGTGTTTGCCTCCAGTAGCTTTCTGATGACCGCAGTGACCGCAGTGACCGCAGTGACCGCAGTGGTGCGGTTCCTGAATTAGGCTTTTGGAGAGGCTGAGCAGGTGCCCTGCTAAAGTGTGGCAGCAAGGGGGGGCGTCTCTGGCCTGCCAACAGGGACAGGTGCAGCATCAGGATATTAACCCTGGAAGGTCTGGCTCCCCACGGGACCCCCTTTCCTAGAAATCATCTCCAGGAAGAGTTTGGCCTGTTTACCTTGCAGCCGTGGATGTTATTGTTTTCACCCAGACGTCATTAAGGGGTCCCAGGCCGAAGGATTCGTCCTGAACAGGACCCATCAGAACAGCTGCCAGTCTGTGTTACCAGGCCCATTAAGAAACAGGGCTATAAATAAAGAGTCTGTTTTTTATAAACCATTATATATAATAACAGGTCTCAGTTTGGGATTTTGGCCATTTTCTTACTGCTGTTATTATTCCGGGAATAATTGTCCTACTTTTTATACTAGAATTTTACCCATTTAATAGCCTCTAATTTCTGTGTTTGCTAGCTTCAAGGCACGACAGCTGACACCTTCTCTGAACTCGCTGTGGTCCTTTAAGGCGTAAACCCAGCTCTGTGACCCGGTGCTGACCCGCTTAACTTCACTGTTAGGTCTCTCGGGGCTCTTTCCACAGGTATGGGCAACTTGCAGCGGACCCTGAGCCAGCACAGTGCCGCCACCTACCACAAAGGGGGTAACTATGCCACGTACACCGACGCCTACCGCCACTACCGGCCCTCTGAGCCCAGCTACAGCCGGCGGGCCATTCCCATGGACGACGGTGCCACTCGCTCTCCCTCCATAGACAGCATACAGAAGGATCCCAGGTACCCCCTGTCATGAGTGGACTGGTACTGGTGTGCCTGCCTGTCAAGGTCAGGGGTGGCATCCGCATTGTACTTGAACCCATAATGCCTTGAGAGATTAGTTTAGCAAGTGTACAACCTTGGCGTGCCCAAATATGTATTGCCCATTAACGCGCCTTCAGAGTACATACAAAAGGTAATCACAACTACAGGACGCGAGCCTTTTTTTGAACCCGACAACGTTGGCGACGTCAGATCACCTGATTTTAACTTCAGTTAACAAGCATATGATGCCCTAAGCGATAAACGCAAAAATCATTTTTTAATTAGAATGTCATCGTTTTGCTACTTCGAATGTCCAAAGCAACTAGAATATATTTGTAATTCCTGTCTTGTCTATAAGGTGAGTATCTAACAAATACATGCTGACGGTTGCCCTTAACCAGCAAGCAAGCTGATTTCTGTAGCTCCCAGCTGGCGACGATTAGTCAGCCTACGTCATGGATGTAGTAGTTTGTGCCAGTTGAGGAACGGATCCCGTCAGTGTTGGGCCAGACCTCCGATATGGGCCAGAGGTGGAAGTAACAAGGCTTCCTTACCCTCGCTGTCAGGTGCTGACTTGGTTAACTGCCTTCTGATTGGTTATTTTGCTGGTCATAACCTGGGCAGTTTAGTGACTGACGTGTGGTGCTTCTTATAATTCCACACACTGTGCATTTGGAGGTTCCCAGGATGTCACCTCCCGCCAGCAAGTTGACCAATCACGTTAGCGGAATCTGTGGGGCATCCCCAAGATGTCACCTCCCGCCAGCAAGCTGACCAATCATGTTAAGCAGAATCTGCGGGGCATCCTAGTCAGGCTTCTGCTCATGGTTCTGTAGAAGCGCCAAAATTACAGACCGTGTTGGGTCTCCCGCCTGTGGACATGCAGCCAGGTGGTACAGCAATGTCATGGCGGGGGACATCCGCGATTCGGTTTGGTGTTTCTGAGTGTGTGTGAGTTAGGGTGCCCAGAGTCTTACACCCTCTGCATTTTAAAATGGACGGATGAGTGAAATCCCTCTGGAGCAGCAACGCCACTGAATGTATCAGAGTAACAGCTGGACCGAATGTGTCTTGCATTTCCCAAATTGCTGAATATGTAGGCACCCAGTTTGGAAGAATGCTTCACTGAGCTGATGGAATTGTCAGGTGGCGTCTGAAAGCTAACTTTAACGCTGAGTTAATTGAAACCCGCCTGAACTATTAATTTCATGGTAAATTTATTTAAGTGCAGATCAGTCCGTAACTCAGATTTAAACAGCCCAGATCTGATTCCACCATATGCATCTGTTTTTATAGATTAATTGCTTTAATCCAGTTTAGCTCTTAAAGGTGGTCGATCATCACACAAGCACACTTGTCTCCCATGTGACTAGCATCTGCCAGACTCGTGTGTTTTCCCCATAGAAATTTATGGAGAGTCCCCACAAAGACATAACTACAAATCTGTGTGTGTGTGTGTGTGTCTGTGTGTGTCTGTGTCTGGTTGTGTTTGGACCAAATTTCGATTTTCATCCCTCACACACTTGAGTTAGTAAAAAGTTTCATCATGTCTGTTTTTTTCAGTGTCACTATGTTATGCAGTGTGTTGGCGCTTTTATTCTTTGTGAGGTGACCTTTTGCACCCTGAAAGGCGCCTTTAAATAAAATGCATTTATTACTATTGTATTATTATATTATTAAAGTCCAGCTCCTTAATTCTGCATATAAACAAAAACAAACAGATCTAGCTGTTGTTCGGTGCTTGAGTGGCCAGGCCTGTAATTCTGTTGGCCCAATTACATTAAAGGTTTAACAGAATCTCTGAGGTATGAAATCGCAAAAAAAAAAATATATATATATATATATATATATATATATATGAAATGCTGCACTTGCTGCACTGGTGACGTGCGAGCTGTGAATTGTGGTGCTTCTTTCCGTCTGCTGTAGGGACTCGGGGCTAATTTAGATGAAAATAGCCTTCTGTCGGAGCTGTGTCCTATCTCACACGCTCCCGTTTAAGGACAGGCAGCCATCAGCACATTCTCACATCGCTCCTCAAATCATCACGGTTTTCCCTATTTGCAGAATTCTGGGAGCCGTTTGAGTGGGTCACCTTTCACGTGATGAGGATCTTGTGTAAAGACAAATGCACGTTAACTGACGTAAATGATTTTTTAAAATCCTGCCTTAAAGTTGTCAATTATGATTCTTTTTCTATGGTAGTACGTATGGTGGTATTCAGTGGAGTAGAGTTCTTTTTATAGCGTGCCGTCCTGTTCAGCGGGAGAAGGCAGCCGTTTCTCAGAGGACCGGAATGCCTTTTAATGAACAATGGGCTCTGCACGGGGCTTAGAGACCCCTGGTGGGCATCCCCCTGGAGGGTGTCCCCCCCTCCAAAGGGCATCCCCTGTGACACGGTCATTTAATGCTCCTCCCCAGGGAGTTTGCCTGGCGAGACCCCGAGCTGCCCGAGGTCATCCACATGCTGCAGCACCAGTTCCCGTCGGTCCAGGCCAACGCGGCGGCGTACCTACAGCACCTGTGCTTCGGGGATAACCGGGTCAAGGCCGAGGTACAAGGAGCGGGGGGGGGGTGGGGGGGGGACATTTTGGCTCAGTCCAGCAGGGGTGGTCATGACACTGCCGCCCGTATTCTTTCCCAGCATAGCTCGTCAGGTGAAAATGTTGCAGCTTGTTAAGTTTAATAAAATAAAATTATATTGTAAGGTTAAATTAGAAAATCTAGTTTGATTTAGTCATATGCATGTCTAATAATAATTTAATGGCAGTGTATTTAGTTTTTATATTTGTCTGGATGAATGACTGGTTGGACCCTCTCACTTCACACCCCCCAGGACAAAAGTCTTCCCAGTAAGAAAGTCTGGGTTTGTTCAGTGCCCAGCCAAAGGTTTCAGCATTTGCAGGAGGGCATGGGGGGGTGTCAAAAGTGAGGTAACGGTCTCCTGGTGATAGCGAGCATTTCTACTCAGCTCTGCTCACGATCCCAGGGTTGGCACAGCGATTTTTACCATCGGTCCCCCAAAGAAGGCATTTAATCCCCACTTCTTCAATAGAATGTCTGACTCTGCTCTTTCACCTGTACATCGCTCTGGATAAAAGCATCCATTAGGTAAACAAAACGGTGTCAGCGGTCAGTCGCCACTTCCATTCAGATCCCGTGATTGTCCTGTGGATATTAAACAAGTACAAATGACTTGAAATACTACAAATAAACTATTTTCATTATTGACTCTTAGTATATGATGCAATGTAATTACAGCAATGTAATTGCTTTACTTAAGGAATAATTAGAATGTAATTTTTTTCCCCCAGATATACAGTATAGCGATTATGTGATAATTTAATGAGTAAAAACAGTTTAAAAATAGCTGCCGGTCTTCCTGCTACTTTGTTTCGACCCCCCCTGCCTTTAGCCCCCTTGACCACTCCCACTTTTAGCCCCCTTGACTCCTCCCACTTTTAGCCCCAGGACCTACATCCCCACCTCTCACCTCGTCCGCAGGTGTGCCGCCTCGGAGGTATCAAGCACCTGGTTGACCTTCTGGACCACAAAGTGCTGGAGGTGCAGAGGAATGCGTGTGGAGCCCTACGGAACCTCGTCTACGGGAAGGCCACGGACGACAACAAGACGGCGGTCCGGAACGCCGGCGGGATCCCTGCCCTCCTGCGGCTGCTGAGGAAGACGGCAGACAACGAGATCCGTGAGCTAGTGACAGGTACGCGTGTGTCCCCCCCCCCCCACACCGCTCATATTGCCGTTGGGCTTCGTTCCATGATAGAGGCCATTGCAGTCATCTATTATTCAGCACTCCGCACCAGGGCCACGGTGTTTGTTGAGGGGAGTAGCGGCTGGACTTAGGAAAGCAGTAATGTACAGCTGTTTAATTATTAACCAGCATTCGGGATGTGGCCCTGTGCCAACAGCCCCCCCCACTGTGCAGATTGGACTCATCTTCCATATGAACCAGACCACACTCCCTGCTGCCATGCATCTTCCCCCAGAGCAGCTGCCCATGCCACATACGGGCCCACCATCTTTTCCCAAGCCCCCCTCCCCAGGCTGAAAGCCTACTAATCCGAGACATTGTGACGTGTGAACATCAGCTGTTTGAGCCCAGGGATATCTGGCCTGCTTTCTGCTGGTGCAGCGGTCAGTTCGCGGCCTCGCTGAGCGCCATCTCCCATACGCTCCTGTCGTCCCCCAGAAGATCAGGCCGTGGCAGGGCATCCGACGTGCTTTTGATCAACAAAATTCTAGTAGTCTTAAAAACTTTAAATTATTCGAGAGCTCCCCCAGGAGGGGCATGAAGCTTTCTGTTGTTATTAGGGCAGAGATGTTGAACATGCTGTAGTCCCCGGGTTATTTAAAAGGCTACGTTTTTTACTGCATGAGATCCCCCCCACCACTGAGGCCTGTCCTCCTTTCTGAACCTGCAGAGTCTGCAAGCCCCACCCTTCACCCCTCAGCCACACCCATTTTGGCAAATCGCCATGGCAACCACACACAGCATACCATTATCTGTGCCACTAATGACTACCAGTTCAGGGACATGTTATGTGTGATTATCAATTTAGGTCACCACTCTAAGCATCATCCCTGCCACGACTCAGTGGAAGTGTGACCCCCCTAACCGCCCCCCCAAATTACATGCTAGTGCCCTTCCAGTGGGGTCCTCCAGGCCTTTAGGAAGGTGTCTGGCCATGGGAAATAACCTGTTTTTTTTTTTTTTTTTTTTTTTTGGTTGTTGAGGCTGGATCCCCCATAACGATGTGGACAAACCCCAACCACCCCCCGCTGCCCCTACCCCCCCCAACATCTCTCATTGTTTTTAGTCCCCAGACTGCAGAACTCCAGCTTCGGCTCTCTTACCTGTTTGTCCCCCATCCCTGGTAGGGTAGCTCATGTTTATCCTGTTTCAGGGCGTGCTGTTGCAATGTGACCAATATCGATGTTTTTCTACACCCTGCGGTATCACTGGCTGTCACCCCGTGTGCAGTCTGGCACATGTACTTCAGGGTTGCGGGAGAGAGGAGCCGCCTTGGGGAAGGTTGCAGGGGAAAGGAGCTGCATCAGGGAAGGTTATGGGGGAGAGGAACCACGTTGGGGAAGGTCCTGGGGGAGAGGAGACGCATCGGGGAAGGTTACGGGGGAGAGGAGACACATTGGGGAAGGTTGCGGGGGAGAGGAGACACATTGAGGAAGGTCGCGGGGGAGAGGAGTCACATTGGGGAAGGTCGTAAAGGAGAGGAGACGCATTGGAGAGCATCGCAGGGGGGAGGAGACGCATCGCGGAAGGTCACGGGGGAGAGGAGATCCGTTAAGGATGACCGTGGGGGAGACAAGCCACGTCATGGAAGGCTGTGCTGTCTGTGCGTGTGCATGTCCACATCCCCATCCTTCACTATCTATTCCTGCATAATCAACGCATTTCAACGTGACACTGTCTTATTGGCTAAGAGCGAACCAACCAGTCAGCACCATCATTAGTCAGGGCCGCTCCTGAACATTGTGCTCAAACACGCAAACAAGGAGGTGTTGCTACAAGTGATGCAGGCAGGCCTGCCCCTACTGCCCTCTGTGGGTGGAATCCCAGGCAGTTCAGGGTTAAATCTCTAGTAAAATTAACCAGCCTCATAAATGAGTGCATAACGATAATAGCAGTAATACTAGTAATAATGACGATAATAATAGTTATATGAGATGTCACAAGCCCTGTTTGCTTCCCAGATCTCTCATGACAAGATGGATTAATTCCCTGGAAAAATGCTCTCCATGTGGGAAACCCCTTTTCATTTAATACCTTATCCATCTTCTGTCTCGGCACACACATCATTCGCACACCAAGAAGGCAAGTCTGGGCGGACGTGCAGAGCGGAACTATCGGCCTCCATCCAGGCGAGGAGCACTGGCCTGTTCTATCCCGTCCCGTACCATCCCGTGTGAAACGTGACACCTTGCGGGTTCAGCGGGGTGAGCTGTCAGGTTTGCTCTTCAGATCATCAGACACATAGCGTCAGGAGAAATTGATTAGCATCTGTGGGCCCAGGGGCGTGTCTAGAAATTCTGGGCCCCCACCCCACCTTGAGCCGCCCTTGAGTCTTACATTATATTTTTTTTGATTTTATGTATTCAGTGGTCTCCTGAATCATTCCCCTACTGCACCTATGATGGCTGCTCATGCAAGCAAGCCGGATCTGATTACAAACACAGTCAGGTGTCTCCTCAGAGGGGACAGTACCGGGAGCGGCCTGCAGACGTGGCGTGGCCTCTTTCTCAGGCCAGCTTCTGGCCATCCCCAGAGGATGCTCTGTTGTCAGTTTTGCGTGGCAAATAAGGTGCATCATCATCGACAGCCAAATGCATGATAAGCATGTCCTACTTATTATTGTGTCAGCTTGGGCCTTGGTGTTCGTTAAACAGCCGGTCTCATTACAGCTAGCTATTTATTAAGCCTCCATAGTCCTTAAACTCCAGCACTCATTAAGATACTGTGCTTGTTAAAGTGCCAATACTCTGTGAGCAGCAGTGTCCAGTTAAAGAGTGGAACTCGTTCAACCCTGGTACACGTTTAACTGTAATACTTGGTTAGTAACCTGGAAATGTGGATAGAGGGAGGAGCCGGGTCAAGGGGTCGCTGTTCGTTTGCTGATCATTTGCTGTTCCTCTGCTGCTCCTAATCCAGCTGTGTCAATGGGGAAGGGAGGCTGATCACATGAACCTGGTTCTGAATCTGTGGAGAGATTCCCAACTGGGCTTTGCCCCTCCTCCTGGCCTGCAGAGAGTTATAAAACAGCGAAGGGCTAAATGACCACCTGGAATCGACCCGAATAATGCAAAATCAGCTGCCTCTGGGACCCTTGTGTGAGCCTGCAGGTTCGTGTAGGTAATGATGCAACAATGACCTTCCTTAGGTTGTAAGCTGGAATGATAGAGGGCTTGTGGCACCTCAGCTTAGGCGTGAGATCTCGGTAGAGCACAAACATCTCTTCTGTTTGTGTTACTGTTAAGCGATTCCTATTACATTTGTAGATGAGCCATCAAAGAAGTGTTTGTTCATAATGGCTGTTTTCACTAGACTCCGCCCCCTCTTAGACCCATGCAGGATGCTTCCTGAAAGTGTGTCACTGTTTCCTCTAAACATGAGACTCTGTGTGGCTTTAATTTAATGGGAGGCAGGACGGGCCAGCCCCGGGGTTTCTGCACGAAGTCCCTCAAGTGCGACCTAACGGAACTCGTGATTTGCCCACTCTGGAGCTCGGGCGGGTTGTAATTAACAGGGACATCGAGCTGAGGTCAAGAAAACTGCAGCTATGGATTTGGAGGACAAGCACAGATGTGTGTGAGACAAATGCAGATGTGTGTGAGACAAGCCCTGCCCCCCCCCCCTTGGCTTCCTGTCACATGACTCTCATTGGCCAATTGCTCCTAGAGAACCACCCGCCATCCCATCAGATATATACACAGTACCATCCCCCCCCAGTCATCTCTGCACTTCCCAAGGTTACGCCCTGTAAGCGATCCGTTTCTGCCCTCCGGTACCAGTGCCCTAATTAAACCGTTACCCTGCAATCCCTCAGCAGGTGCTGTACAACCATGTGTCATGTGCCTATCAGAAATCACACATCCTTCCACACGTATCAGGTTTTACCCCGTTACTTCACATCCGTGTTTGTTCTGAGATGAGTTTCTGGTTGATTCTGCTAATAAGGAACGTGACACGAGCCCACGTTGCACGTGTTCTGGCCCTGACATCCCCTCCTGATCGCCGCGTCTCTCTCCCTGCTGCAGGGGTGCTGTGGAACCTGTCCTCCTGCGATGCGGTGAAGATGACAATCATCCGGGACGCCTTAAGCACCCTCACCAACACTGTGATCATCCCCCACTCTGGCTGGAGCACCTCCTCCCTTGACGAGGACCACAAGCTCAAGTTCCACTCCTCGCTGGTGCTACGCAACGCCAGCGGCTGCTTGAGGTACCGTCCCTCCCGCACGCAAGCATGTGTGTATGTGTGACTCTTCTGCCATCTTGTGGTCACGCGTAGTGATGCACCCTGTAAGTTTTACGTCATCGCATCCCCAAGCTGCAGCTCAGGAAGAACAAAATACTAAACATACTCCTGGTAGTGTAGTATCCATACATATCCTGCTAAGATCCAGGGGGAAATTTTTTTTTTATTTTCACTTTTTTTAACATAAATTGGTTAAAAGCACACCACCACACATGTGATCTTAAATCCCAAACATTCCTTGTTAAGGAACAATAGCCCTAAAGGTGGCTGCATACTTCGAACAGAATTAATGTCATTTTAGCAATACGACATTGTATGATGTGTAATCTCCGCAGTGATCATCTGTGCAGGGCTCCTGAGGTGAACTTTTTTGTTTGTTCTGATCCCACCCACTGTCCATGATTGGCTGACATAAATGTGGCGCCGCAGGGTTGGTCAGCAGGACTAATTATGCAGTTACCAGAAGGCTTTCCGCCGCACCACACGTAGCTGTAAATAGTGCATATTAATACGTGTATTTGTGTATTTATGCTGTAAACAGTAAATGTCGTAACCGTGTAATGTTTCCTGTGGAATGCGTGCGTTTCATTAGTGTGTAATTGTGTCGTGTAAATTGTTGACGTCCCAGTCTGTGGCACTGCTAGTATTAAACCAAAAGTGACTTTTAATAAAGAGAGCAACTTCTATTTTAAAAGAGCTGTCATCTCGTTTATTAAAATGAATCGCACACTCACTGAAATACGTGTATTTGCACTCGGTATGTGGGTCTGCTGCATCGAAAACATTCTGCGCCCTCCAGGGTCATGGCGTGACACGGAAGGCTTCAGCGTCGACAAGCTCTTTTGTTTCATCTGGACGTCGTTTGAAGTGTGTGGCTACGTTTCGAGTGGCTGCGTAGTGTGACAGATATGAGCAAAAATATGATGTCCTTTACAGAGGACAGAAATGAATTGTTGGGTCTCAGGAGGATATAACAATGATTCATCCATCTTGCAGCTGCTGGGCTGTCTCATTTTCTGTAATTGTATTAATCTCCACTCCAAAATGCACTGCAGCCACCAAAACAGTTGATCAGTGCCTCCAAAGAGACTCACGCCACCAAAACATTACCACCTAATATCTTTCCCAAAGAACACTATATCATGTACAAAAAAATGGCCTGAAAAACAATAACAACAGACAGCATCACGTAAAGTACAATATGGATCATCAGTAAAGGATCATCTGTAAAGTAACTGATATCAGTTGTCATAACCATTGCATTACAAAGCAAAACACTGTGTCACTCTATAAAATGTCCGGGAAGGAACAAACCATGCTGCAGTTTATTTCAATAGCCTTTATTCCTTACTGTAATTACAAAATAATCATCAGTAATTTTCAAAAACCCCCAAAAAAACACTAAAATGCAGTATTTTAGGAAGTACTACAGAAACAAAATATGATGTGCATATACACCCCTTTGTGTATATATACACCCACACACATAAAGACACACTTTCAGTTGGTCCACAACTAGTCGTACCGCTAATCCATGCTCTCTGGATCCAGCCACAAGTTCTCATCTACACCACATGTGATGTCCGGCACCACATCCAGGGTAGCACCTCTGGGCTGGACTTAATGAGAATCCACTGGAATGGATGTCTGCTGTGTTTGGTCTCGTTTTCATTTTATTTATTTTATATCATGTCAGTATTACAATATATTTTGGAAGGGTCTTGATAGTACCGTAAGCAAATTGTAGTCATTCAGTTTTGAATGTATGGTTAACAGTTTTAGGACCAGTATGTAAACATGTGCAAAATGGCCGCTAAAAATGTAAAGCTTTGTTGATGATGGATTTTGAGTGAGAAAGGAATCCATGAATTTTTAAGCATTTATTTGTTTAATGCATTTTGTATGAAAGCAATGAGAAATGACTCCATTTAGCCCACATAATGTAATGTTATGGCAACTATGTGAAGAGTTTTGAGAAAGTGACTTCAGTGTCGCCGAATGTTTCTTAGCAGTTGAAGCTTTAATTTTATGTATTTTTATTTCAAATGAATTGCCACTCTTTATTAAAAATCCAGCATTACAACTTCGATTCACCAGGTTATGCCCATTGTATGACACATATGCTTGCTCATCTTCTGCTACCCCATGACAAAGGCATTCTGAATAGATTGTTTTCATGCGCTGTCCCATTTTCCCTGTGCTTTGGCCAGAATGCTGTGAATTTTACTCCTCTGCTTTTCTCGAATTGGATCTGTGCCGTCTAGACCAGAGGCACGCCTGTCTGGCCTGAAGTATTTGGGACGCAAGCGGCCGCGTGATACAAAATACAAAATGTAACCTGGCAAAAGCTGTAGGAGGCCGAGAGAATGAAGGAAAGCTGTAGGGCGTGTGTGTGTCTGTGTGTGTGTATGTGTGTCTGTGTGTGTGTGTGTGTGTGTGTGTGTGTGTGTGTGTGTGTGTGTGTGTGTGTGTGTGTGTGTGTGTGTGTCTGTGTGTGTGTGTGTGTGTGTGTGTGTGTGTGTGTGTGTGTGTGTGTGTGTGTGTGGGTCATGACCTAACATCCCGCACCCTGTGTGTCGCTGCCTGGCACAGGAACCTGAGCTCCGCAGGGGAGGAGGCGCGTAAGCAGATGCGCTCCTGCGAGGGCCTGGTGGACTCCCTGCTCCACGTCATCAAGGCCTGCGTCAGCACCTCTGACTTCGACAGCAAGGTCAGCCCCCCCCCCACACACGCCACCCCGCACACGCGTCCTCTGGCCTGCGGGCCTGCACACTTCTCCAGCACTTTCACAGGCCATCAAACTGAAACGCGACAATGAGAATGAAAAGGGGTAAACCCCGAGGCTCACTGTGCACGCTCACTGCACACTCACTGCGCACTCACTGCACGCATGTCTAACACATACAGGCTGGCAGAGGATTGTTTCAGAGCATGATTGAAATCGTGTGTTTTGCCTCAAATTTGCTGTTTCCTCAGGCGCAGATGCTGAACAGCTTGAATTATGACAGTATGTCTTCTACATCCTGTTAATCTTACTTCACCCCTGTATGTTACAGCCTTTGTTTACAGAAAGTGCTGTATTTACCGGCATCTATGGTGTGTTCTAATGTCAGACCCTCCCCCCACTCCTGGCAGATCGTGGAGAATTGCATCTGCACTCTGCGGAACCTCTCCTATCGCCTGGAGCTGGAGATGCCCCAATCGTGGTTGCTGGGGGGGCAGGAGCTGGACGGGCTGGTGAGCAGCGACTCCCCCAGCAAGGATGTGGACTCCAGCTGCTGGGGCAAGAAGAAGAAGAAAAAGAAGAAGAAAGGCTCGCAGGATGACCAGGTGACTCGGCGCACCTTGCAGCTCTCTACCACTCCTGTAGGGGTCGCTCTCACCTAGCTGCTTGATTAATGAGACAGTGTAGCAGGTGGATGACATAGCGTGTTAGCAGGCTAGGAAAGACCCAGAGCTGTTTTATGCTTTGCTGACCTGACATGGGATAGTCAACACAATATATTTAGTTACCTAAACTGAAATGAAATAAAATGCTTTATTTGCCATGTGCAGAAGTAGAGTACAGGTACGTTACTCAGGGGCTTAACAGGCATGTGAACGAGGACAGGATTCAACCCATCGACCTTCCAATAAGGCGCAGAGACCTAGCCTGCTGAGCATATAAGCTGCATTAAATGTATTAGTCTTCTGTCAACGTGACCCCCATCTGACCGAGTTTGTGCCCCCGCAGTGGGACGGCGTGGGCCCCATCCCCGGCTTCTCCAAGGCCCCCAAGGGGGTGGAGATGCTGTGGCACCCGGCCGTGGTGAAGCCCTACCTGACGCTGCTGGCTGAGAGTTCGAACCCGGCCACGCTGGAGGGCTCAGCAGGGTCTCTGCAGAACCTCTCTGCGGGAAACTGGAAGGTGACCCCCCCCACCTCCTCACTTTGGCTGCTCTCTGTAGCAGGCCCTCGTGCTGTTGGTTTGAGCCCTTTTCCAAATATTTCTGGTTTAAGCAGGAATGTTAAACACAAACAGTAAACTGGTAAACGCCGCAAGATGACCCAGAGTGACCCGCAGACATCTCACACAAGCCTGTAACCACACATGGCACTTTTACAGTATGTGTTAAAAGTTTATGGGTGTGTTAACCTGAGGGAGGCTGTATAGCCAGAAGTCTCCATGTGTTGCCCCCTTAATAAACATTTAACGGCGACTGAAACTGAGTCCATCTTCAGTTTTATGCGTGATGGTGTCTGAAGCCAGGTTGTTATGGGTAACGGGACCGCCTGAAATATACCAAAGTCAACTGACTGTTTACCGTAAAAAAAAAAAAAACATATTGCAGCAGAAGTACTGTTAAATGTTTAATGTTATTTGTCTCTTTGACATCATAAAAGGGAATATTTTGAATGCGGTAGCATAATTAGTACCGGGTTCAAACAGAGAGCGAGGTTTGATCTGTGATGTTGAGGGGATACAAACAAAAAAATGCTGTATAAACTAGAATATAAGGGCCAAAAAAAAACATTATACTGAAACTGAAATAAAATATTTAATAAGAGTATGCATAAAAACCCAATTGTAAAATGTTATGACCTGGAATCTAGGATGCCGTGTGATTCTGCAGTCTGTTTATGTAGCTATATACCTGCCATAGCCCAGCACAAGCTTGCGGTTTCTGGGGCTCCACTGCCCACCCTAGTGTAGTGACTGTTTGTGGCCAATAGGGGGCCCCACACATATGTCTGAATTGAGTGGTAGTGAACACTGGCGCTGGTTGCACCCTGCTCCAGCTCTCAGATGTGGGTCACAGTTCAAAAAGTCATCCTTCCTGTATACGATAATGAAAAATTCTGTGATTGGCTGGCATTTGCCCAACCTTCGGATTGGCTAAGCAATTTGGCTTGTGATTGGAGGGAATGGGCCCATCCTGGAACCCTGCACTAAACCGTGACCATGTGCCGTTTTATCCCCCCCGACACCCCCAGTTTGCAGCCTACATTCGGGCGGCAGTGCGTAAGGAGAAGGGCCTGCCCATCCTGGTGGAGCTCCTGCGCATGGACAACGACCGCGTGGTCTGCTCTGTGGCCACGGCACTCCGGAACATGGCCCTGGACGTGCGGAACAAGGAGCTCATAGGTGGGCCGCTCACCTGTGTCAATCAGTATCTGTGCATAAGGACCCCACACCCCCCTACTGTGAGATAACAGCTGGAAATATGGCCTCCTAATGGAGGAACCTTAAAAACCAATGATTCTTAACCCAGTCCTCAGACCCTGAGACAGTCCACTTTTTTTACTCCCTCCCAACTCCCAGCCAATCACAAACAGCGAATGCCTGGTATGGGTGTGTCTTGAGCTGGGAGAGAGAAAAAATGTGGACTTTCTGGGGGTCCCTCAGGACTAGGTTGAGAATCTAAACCGATTTCTTTAATGCTAAGCCATTACAGGCCTTCGTACTGGGAGGCATCCGACCGTAATGGGACAGGTCACTGCGTTTCACTCATTTCCCAACAACTGCTGTGTGAATGGGGGGGGGGGGGCGTTTTGCTGAGAGCTGGACATTGTTGCCGTTCTTTTAAGAAGGTGTTATTACAGGGGAGAGGCAAATTGTCCAGGCCGGAGGGTTGGGCATGGAGCCTATTGGCCGGCTGGCTTGGAGTCCGCTGGGGGGGGGTCATCACCATGTCTTCGGGGCAGTAGGACAGGACCTGCCACGCCTCGCTTGTTAAACGTGTCAGCGGCCATGAGCAGGCAAATAACACACTTCTGTTTTGTTTTTCTCCTTAGGGAAGTATGCCATGCGCGACCTGGTGAACCGCCTGCCGGGGGGGGGCACCACGCTGCTGTCGGACGAGACGGTGGCCGCCATCTGCTGCACGCTGCACGAGGTCACCAGCAAGAACATGGAGAACGCCAAGGCGCTGGCCGACACCGGCGGCATCGAGAAGCTCGTCAGCATCACCAAAGGCAGGGGCGAGAGGTTCGTCGGGGCCCACTCCGATTGGCTGGCAGCTGGCGTAGCGCAGCGCTCGATTGGTCGCCTGATCGAGTCCCAGAAAGTGCCCAGCAAAGTTCTTTAGTATTTGATTAAGTTTGGGCCTGCAGGGGGAGTCGTGGATCAGGAAATTAGCTGGTAACCTGAAGGACATGAAACTAGGTACTTAACTAGAATTGACCCAGTGAAATAGACAGTAGATACTGATATTGTATGTAAGTCAGTTTGAATGAAAACAGAAGCCATGCAAGTAAATATATTATGAAATATAATGTATAGCTAAAACAATTAGCAGCCAACTGAAAAGATTAACTCAGTAAATGACATTAGCTCATAGTGCAAAATGTGGTAAGAAGCACTGAATGGGCTAATACATTTTACACATAACACAACAAGGTTATCCTCAGAATAACTGCTTAACTGACACCATTTATTGGCTTAATTCATCCATTTTGCAGCTCGTTATTTAATACAGGAGCACACACTGGGTGGGATGCCAGCCTATCAGAAAGTGTAGTGAAAGTGGTTAATTGTCATTGTTGACACACCACAGCACACAATAACAAAATGTATCTCCATTTAACCCGTATGTGACATAACAGTGGCCGGCAGTACCTTGCTCAGGGCACCTCAGTCATGCCCTACTGCTTGGGGATTCGAACCAACAACCTTTCAATCAGAAGCACACTGCCCTACCTGTCAGGCCGCCACACTATTTTCACAAGACCAGTTCATGTAACTGCATGCTTTGGAGGAGCCAAAGGAGATCCACAATACATGGGGAGAAGACGGGGAGAAGAACTCCGCACACAGGGACCGTTGGCGGGGATCAAACCCCCAACCCTTGGTGCCTGACTTTGTTTTTTTTCTTCTTCTTTTTTTCCTTTTTCTTCTCCCTGACTCAGGTACTCGATGAAGGTAGTAAAAGCAGCAGCTCAGGTTCTGAACACATTGTGGCAGTACAGAGACCTGCGCACCATATATAAAAAGGTGAGATGGTTACAAGGCAGGGTGTGGGAATGATGAAATGTTGGGTTTCTTTGAGGATGGGTTGAAATATCTCCTTTTTGTTGTGTGTTCAGGATGGGTGGAACCAGAACCATTTCATCACACCTGTTTCCACACTGGAGCGAGATAGGTACAAATCACAGCCCACCCTGCCATCCACAAACCTGCAGATGTCACCTGTCATCCAGTCAGGTGAGTGCCTAAAACATGGATCATGGGAAATGTAGTCCCCACTCTCAATAAAACCCAAAGCTTGTGAATAAAATCTGAATACATCTGCCTTCTCTGCTTGTCCCTCAGGTGGCAGTGCGACGTCCTCTCCTGCCATGTTGGGGATTAAAGAACATCGCTCAAATTATCAAAGAACACAGTCATCTATGCAATTCTATAATTATCAAGGAGATGGCAGTGTACATAAATACCAATCCACAAGTAAGCCTGAAGCTATCCTTCAGACAGCCATTCTGTAAGGGGTTTAGTAGCTCTGAGTGACCAAAAGAGGGTGAAAAATGGTGTTGTGAGTGGCAAGGGCCCTGCAATAGTGCTGGCCACCCTGGGGATTATGGGTAAAATGCTACTGGGTCTGGCTACTTCAAGGCCTGCTAGGGAGTGATATTCCACAGGCACCCAGAGCAATGCAGGGCCGAGGCTGAGTTGGCGTGTGCTTCTGGGAGTTTACTTACACAAAAATGTTCCGAGAGCAGAAGGAAAAATGGTTCAGAGACAAGCAATCAGATTGTAGAGGAGAGGGGTTCAAGCGACTAGAGGAGGTGGGGCCAAAACATCTGATTGGTTGGTCCTGACTGCTCTAGTTATTTAGACCCACCTCCTCTACAATCTGATTGGTTATCTCTCAACCAATCATTTTTCCTTCTGCTCTCAACATTTTTGTGTAAGTAAAACTCCCATGAGCTTGGTGCATATTCAGGGTGATGCGGAGTTAGGCTCTTGTTGGTCAGCTTGTTCTGTTCATAAGTGCATTTTATGGACTTTTTGCCCCCTGCATGTGTGTCTCTTATAGCGTCCAGGAAGCCATCGCAGTATTTTACAGGATCCTACTCCTCACCCACGAGAGAGGAGCCCAGACGAGGACAGGTGAGGGAGGGAGGTGGCTGTTTTGTTTTCGATCTTTGTTAACCCCCCCCCCTACACGCACACAAACACACTTTGAATTGTCTGCATAAATTTATTCATTTATTCATTTTTAAAATTTAGTTCTGCCGTTGTTTCAGTTCTAAACCCCCATGATGTCAGTCATGGTACTGTTGTGCTAGCATTTTTTAAGCAGTGGGTAACACTGCAGCCTGAACCTCCAGGGCTGTCGGCTCTATTCCCCATGACCAGGATAAGTGGTTGAAAGACGGATGGATGGATGCATGGATGGATGGATGGAGTACTAATTTATGTGGGAGTGGGGGTGGGGTTGATTTTAAGCATCGCAATAAACAAACACAATCAGTTTATCCCATACATTTTAAGTCATACATGTAGCTGTAATCCACTGTATGTGCAGTGACCTGTAGCCTCCTTGTCCCCCCCCCCACAAACACTCTCAGCAGTTGTACTATGCTGAGGATCCCAGCAGGAGGACCTATGATACCTACAGAAGGTACCTGCAGTCTCCACGCAGCTATGAGGACTCCTACTTCGAGGATGGCGTCCATTACTCCTCCACGGCGGACTACGCGCCAGCGCCGCACTCACTGAAATCCACCACGAACTATGTGGATTTCTACTCGGCCGCACGGAGACCTTCCTACCGGGCGGAGCAGTACCCGGGCTCGCCAGACTCCTGGGTGTAAAGGCTCCGCCCCTTTTCCAGGGAATGGAGTCCCCTTATTGGCTTTTACCTGTACGTTTCATTATTAAATGACTTTTGAACGTGGGGTTGACAGGATGTAGGTGGACAGCAGAACGTCTAGCCAAAGAAAGAGATGGTGGGATGTGCGTTTTGTGCTGGTAAGAAGGATTATGAAGTGGGAGGGGCCTGGGCTGGGCTAATAGGATGAAGTAGGAGGGGCCAGGACTGGGCCTGTATTGTGAAGTGGGAGGGGGTTGGGCTGGGCCAATAGGATGAAGTGGGAGGGGGCTGAGCCAGTAGGATGAAGTGGGAGGGGCCATGGCTGGGCCTGTAGGATGAAGTGGGAGGGGGTTGGGCTGGGCCAGTAGGATGAAATGGGAGGGGCCAGGGCCAGATGTCTCTCTCCTGTGATGTATGTTTTCTTTTTTGTTTGTTTCTTTAAAGTTTGTAGCTGTGCTAGCATGTTGAAGGAGTGAGTAAAGTGAAGAAAGGTACGGGAATGTGACAGGACTGCGTATGTAGGGACAAGCCTTTCATAGCACTAAAAAAGAGGATCTAATGATGTTAGTTTGTACAGAGGAATGAAATCATATTCCTTTCTTGTATTATTGCTGTATTTAATATTGAGATTGTGTACCCCCAAGAATCATGTACATTTTCTTCATTTTATTGTAAATACGGGGAAAAAACTCTATCACTGGTTTTAAGCTCATGAGTGCCCATTTAAGATTTGTGCCATGTCTAAATTACATAGAAATATAAATGCAAAGAAACTAGAGAATAATTTTTGAGCAGTGGGATGCATAACACATGTATTTGAGTGTAATAAAATGACATATTTTTTGTTCTCGTTTGGTTTTTGTTTTTAATGAATGCTGACAGTGGAGCTCTTTTCTGAGTGATGTTGCAGAATCTATTTTTCCATTCGCTGTCCTGCGCCTCACATGGAATGGTTCACTGCCATTTTCTATGCACAGAGAACAGAAATAAACGTCAAAGTTACCTCCAGAAACAGCTGATTTTTTAACTCCGTCTCCTCTCCGTCTTTTTAAGAACACACCGGCATCTTGGAGAATAATAAACATCATCGTTCATTCCGTCGTTTGTCTTCTGCCCTAATTTTATCCATTTATCCTTTTTTGTTCATTGCTAAATTTTCGATTTTAAGAAAACACTTTTGCAACAGTTTAGGAAATGTCAGATGATTAGACCATTGTGAATGCATGTTTTTTGTTTTGCCATGAATTTTGTTAACCAAAATTTTAAAAAAGGAAAAGTTCTTTATGGAAAACCCACATATTCATCAGTCTGCCTGGAAGGGACTTTGGGAATCCAAAAAAAGCAAAAATGATGATGTGATTCTCTTTGATGTATTAATAGATAGACCATTATAATGGGAGAATTGAGGCCAGGACACCTACGGTGGGCGGGGTTATCTAACACTCACTGGCTTGACATATTTCATGTGAAGTTTGCTGGGTTCCCATAGGCTGAAGCAGGCAGTGATTGACAGGTGGGCTGATCACCCTGTAGATCTTGTCATGAAATGGAAAGGTGACATTCTCTTTATGTGTTTCTGGCAATGAAAAATGGATTTTATTTACGTTGGGTATGGATGAGTTACAGGGTAATGACAACCGCAAATCAGTGTTTTTTAAAGAACTAAAAGGGTTCTCAAACGTATTGACCTCACATATTGTGAATTAAATCATGCATGTTTCTATTAGCAATTTTAACCGGTAATTTAAACGTAATACAATGGTAGGATAAATATTAATCATTTTTATTTAATTATATGTTTTAATATAATTATTATGGGATTAGGAGTCAAATCCGAAGTCGAACTCTGAGTCCGAAAGTACTCGGGAGGTGAGCTCAGAATAGTATGGCCTTGCCACTGTGCATTACACAGCTGCTCTAAGATAATGTTCATGATTCCGGAGATCTATCTTCCAGCATAGAACTATATCGATATTAGCTGCGGAAAGACGGACTATTACCTCCAACAAGCAACACTAGCAGATCGGGGGTAAGAGATTATTCGGAGACCCTCATGCGTCGGTCATAAATGCAATGAGAAACGGTGTGTCTAGTGTCGTGCGGGCACGATGAGAAAGTGATATTATTAAAGGGGCCGCACCCAATACTGAAGGTGTTTTGGTTTCACGGTGGGATGACATGCCAGACGCCTGCCACCTTCTGGGTGTATTGCTTCCCGTTGTCACTACATTAAGTGATGTACACGATATTTGTGGGACTTTTTAAACGACTCCATATGAAGCAGACCCCCCCCCCTCCCGGTAACATATGGTACTAACATTAATCCACATCGGCCAGTCTTCAGCTAGCATCCTCCATAAATAATTCAACCAACTCCGCGGATATTGGTGAATTTAAAGGAATAACTATCGGGATGGCGTTGAAACAACTTTTAGGCAAGTTAACTGTACAATGGGGAAGGTATTGCATGTGCAATGTAAACACGGTTGCGTAACCTTTCATAACTTCAGGGTGTGACGCAGTTCATTTAACTTTTAACCACTCCGCCTCCCTCTAAGAAATACTGGACAGTGAAATTTACCACTTTCTGTGTGCGATTTCGGAGGTCTGAAGATGGTTCCGATGTCTAAGGTGCCAAGAAAAGAGATCCCACCGCTAAAGGCTGGCCACCCGCCAGCAGGTAAACCGTTTCCTTTCCCTTTGTGAAGTTACAGCAAGTGTTTAACCACTTGAAGTTACTGCATGCAGTTTTGGAAATTATTTCCCTTACATTAAATGATTAAATCAACAGCATTTTGTTGACGCTTCTTCAAAGCCCGAACCAAAACGCCGTTAATAACTGAGATTTTCACTGGGTTGTGGGTTAATGAAGTTTTTCGTCTGATAAAGAAACTCCGTTAATTAAGTAATGCTTTCTAAACAGTGGACTGCGGTCTTTCGCTTTCGTTTTTGAAAGTACTGCACAGTTACTTTTCATTTCCTTTGCAGAGTAAGATTATAATAACGATCTCAAAAGTTCCTTTGTAGAGTTTCTCTTGTAGTATCTAAATTTCAGTCTCTAGGCATAAAGTTATCATAAAGAAGACCGCTATTATTATTTCTATTACAAAAATCTCTTTTGTGGTTTTCCTGTTGCTACTGCAGCTCAAGTATGCTAATTATGGTTTGCAACAAGGTTAAATGAGTTGTTATGTCTCTCCTTTATAAGAATTATAAATGCACATTTTATCGTATGTAGAAACGCCTCTAATTTACATGAGTTGCTTTCTTTGTTCGGCGGTGAATTAAGTTGCACCTACTAATGAAACTAAAGTGAAGGCGAGGCTGGAAAATTACGGTGTTAGTGAAATATGTCAATTAAGTCAGTGATTCACTGAGAGCATAGACTCTTGCACCCTGCCGGTAGAGGCGTCTCCATAACCGCGATGTCAACAGAACTTTGCAGGCAGAATGACGCGACAGGTGCCTGCGGTGTCTTCCACACTGGGTGGAGATAAATATATATATTTATGTTTGTGTGTGTGTCTGTGTGTGCGAGCAGGTATACCTATTCTTATGGGGACACAATGTCCCCATAACGTGATAAATATCTTTTTTTTCCTTATGGGGACCGGTTTCCTGGTCCCCATAAGGGAAAACTATTTTATAAAAAAACGGTGTAAAAACTGTAAAAATTGGGGGGTGGTTCAGATCCAGAGAATAAAAATCCAGAAAGTCCAGACCAAGATTTTGTCTCAACCAACCAATTGTATACTCTGTGACTGTAAATCTTTGCTGAACTGGCTGGTTGAAATAAAATCTCGGTCTGGATTTTTACTATATGGACTTGGAACTATGTGATCTATCCATTTCTGCTACCTGCTAGCTGAAAATCACACAAATGAACATTTATGGAATTATAGCCCCATCCCCCAGTTCCTACACCCCTTCTTATCATGCTTGGAGGTCAGAGGTGCTGTTGAGGGCTACGGTGTCACTTTGGGCCGGCTTTTCCTCTCCTCAATCTTCTGAAGTTAATTCTCTGGCCTGGTAAATTGTGCCACAGGTGAGGCTTGAGGGACTAGCGTCTGTTTGCTCTCTCCCAACAGTGAAAGCGGGGGGCAAGAGGGTGGCCAAGAAAAGTTCGGAGGAGAATGGAAGTGCTGAGAAGGACAGCAAGAGGCCAGCTGAGAAGCCGAGGTAGCAGGTCTGGGGAGCAGGCACATGGGGGGGGGGGGGGGATAGTGCACTGGCACCCGGATGCTAATGTCTGCGGTCCACCTCAGCTAGTAAACTAACCTGGAGTGGACATGGCTCTTCTGTAGAATAGAGCTCAGTAGATTTAGCTTGGAGAGGCAGGAATTATGAAATGAGCAAAGATTAAAAAGAGTATTGTGCCTTTAAGAAACTTTGCTTGATTGCTATGTCAATGCAGCATTTCTGCATCCTCTTTTTTATGGGTTGTTATAACTGGGTGGGCAAGTGGGTGAAGAGGATTAATGCTGTGGTTATTCACCAGAAGAACATCCATAAAATGTAACTCTCCAGGTCTTGCTTACAGCGATACCATACTGTGCTCTGTCTTGGTCCTGGAGACTTCATTATTCTTGGGTAAAATCCTTATTATCTGTTATTTGGGAGCAGATGGTTGAGATTTGTGTTTGTGTTGGGCGTCTCTTGTGAATTTTAAGGCTTTCTCAAGATAAATATTCTCTGCCTTGGTCACATAAACAGTTTGTGGATTGCAAACAGTTCTACTCTGAGGTGGTGACTCTTTGACACCAGTTATATCTTTGCCGTATGTTGCTGAAGAATCGGTCGAAATGTCTTCCCAGATCTCTCGCCACTTCTCCTGGAATGCAGTCGGTCAATATTTTGTTAGTGGGGACTCTCGAAAAGGTTAGTAGTTTTGCAGCAATGTATCCTGCCAATATTCATGCAAATATGTGCACAACACGGACGGGTCATTTTGTCCACTCTCTGAGAAATAACACAAAACATCCATCCATCCATCCATCCATCTATCTATCTATCTATCACTGTATACATCCTTATTCCACTATTAAATGACTGAAGTATGTAAAACTATTTTTTCTTGTTTTTCAGTTGGGGCACGAGTTTCCCACCTCACCAGTGAGCATCAGGCACAGCAAAGTCAGACCAGCCGTGGAGAAAACACACTCGCCTAAGGTCTTGCACATCCACCAGCCCCGCAAATGTTGAGCCAAGATGGCCGCTCCATTCTGCAGACCATGGAAGTCTACATAGTCCAAAGAGTAAGAGAAACCTGAGCGTTTGTTAGGTTTTCCATGTAACTGGGTTTTAGGGACCTAGAAATTATCCTGCACATGTCAGTCTTTCTCAAACAATTTGTCTGGAATATTAAGATGGAAATTACTTCCATAGAATTCCAATGCTGAACACTGGCCTGCTTGAAAGTCATTAATTTTTTCTAATTTGTTCATACAAAAGCTCATTCATTTCTCTTCTTTTTGTAGTTAGTGTTTCTGGGGTTCAAGGCTAAACCTTTATTATATTAGCATTTGATGTAATCTGTAGTTATGAAAAAACTCCCAGTACTTAAGCTTTGTGATCATATCTGTACTTTATGCCATAAATACAAATTGTGCATTATTTCAAATTATACTGCGTTTTTGTAGATGATTGCCTGGATACTTCAATTTAAGGCTGTGGAAAATCTAATCATTTATCTTCCGTGTTAATCTTAAATTACAGCATGTTTTATTTTCTTCTGCTTCATGCTGTCTCCTCTCAGCAGTTATCAGTGTGCTCATGTTTATGATCTAATAAAACCAAAATTTGTTTATGACATACATTTTGTAGTAGCATCCTTCCTTTTGAAATATATCCTCAAACTGTGTTTCCATTCATGACTGTTCTGCATTGTCGTTGTTGCGTATATCCAGAAAAGGTGTTAAAGACCTTTAACATGTCAAGTTTTTATTATCCTGTGTACATAGTACAGTGAAATTCACACCTTTTTTGTTTCCTAAAGACTATAGTGCTAAATACATATAAGTTTCAAGTTTTATTTTGTTGTGTTTGTTGTAGCATGTTGCTCAGTGGGCTAAGTTGCGGTGCCTGTGATTGGAAGGTTGTGGGTTTGAGCCCAGCCTCAGCACGTCTGTGGCTCCTTGAGCAAGGCCCTTAACCCCCAGCTCCCTGGGTTCTGCTAGGGGTGGCTGCCCTTTGTGAGTGGTTTGCTCCCACAGAGAGCAGGTGTAGGGGAGGCATAAAGCGAATTTCCCTGCAGGGATCAATAAAGTATCAATTATTAGCCCACCATGGATGGACAAAACAGCAATACTTTACATGACAGTGCAGCATATGAAATTACTAAAAAAAAAAAAAAAAACAAAGTAATGCAATATGGGGATGAGGTTGTACAAAGTGTCCATAGTACAGTATATAATATTAATAAGGTGCAGAAGGTGCATATTGAGAGTAGCGGAATACTGTGTGGTGGACAGATCAGCAGGTGGACAGATCAGCAGGTGAGTAGCAGCCTGAAGGCTCAGGGAGAGCGGATGGTGTGGGTGGTGAAGCACTGGTAGCATTTCCTAGGAGGGTGGAGTATGAAGAGGGCGTGAGACAGGTGGCTGGCATCCCTGGTGATGGAGACAGTTAGTACAGCGGCTGATGATAAATAACAGTAAGTAAGAAATAACAGGAACTGACACCAGACAGACAAGCAGCCTTCCCATGATGCTTTACACACACTGTTAAGTCACTAATGGCAAAATAGTCAATAATTCACCTGATTTTTCTTTTTTTGGGGGGGTGGTGGGGTGGGTAGGTAATGACTGTTCCTATATTGTACACTGTTAGAAAAAAGTACAATTTTGTACCTCTGAGGGTACCTATTACTTGTACTGAGACTGTAACCTTAAAGGTCTGCCGATGATAACCTAGCTGTAAGTAAATGTACATATTAGTCTAATTTAAGGTACAGAAATAAACGCTTAGGAACAGTTTTTGTACTGTTGGTAGTACTTTAATGTTGTTTCTACCTTGGGGAACAAAACTGTACCAGGGCTGTACCCTTTTTCCTGACAGTTTAGGACTGATTTCCACATAAATCGTTTCTCACTGGCTGTAGCTATGGAGAATCGTTTCTGACGCGTTAATGGTGAATCTCAGGAATCTAATATGCCGCTTCATCCACTTGCTGAAAAAACAGTGGAATTGTCTCACCAGGTTTCTTGCCACTTTCCGAAATAGTCAATTTTATGCGGGGATGGGTGCGGGAAACGATAGATGGATGAACTTCTCGTATTTCTCTGTTGCGTGTGCAATTCCTTCGTAACCCACTAGATGGAAGCAAAATCTTATTTTGAGTTATTGCAGGCTTTTTTCCCCATTGCTATTGTGTTTATAAAGTCAAAACAATTGAACTAAACTGCTACAATATCCATCCATTTCCTGAAACCGCTTATACTATTCAGGGTCGCGGGGTGGGGGGTGCCAACCAATTGCAGAGCACACTCACACACGCATACCTATGGGTTTCGGTAACCCCAGTTAGCCTCAGGATGTTTTTGAACTGTGGGGGGAAACCAAAGTACCCGGAGGACACCCCACAACGACACGGGAAGAACATGCAAACTCCACATCCATGGATGATGGAGCCCTGGCGGAGACTTGAATTAAAGTGGTTAGCCGGCAGCGCTAAGCACTGCATCCCGTAGTTACATTATGATACCTGACTGGGTATTTTGTTTTTAAATTAGAGGTAAGTATCCTAAGTAATCTTTTCCAGGTAGTTTTTCACAGTTACACTATATAAAACATAATTTAGTGCTATTATATTTTTCCTGTAATTGATATTTATGTGTCTAGCTAGCTCAAAATATTTCCTTTCTCACCAGTATCTGTAGAGGCTACAAATTTTCCCTACTATAAGAAGGAAAATATCTGCAAATTGACGATGTTGTATGGGGAAACCAGTATTCCCTCAATTGTGTTCTGTTTTAGTACGGAGGGGGCGTTGGTGCTTTGATAGCAATCAACGTGGGCAGCTGCTTTGTGGTCTGAAGGAACGGGATGATTTTGGGAATACTTATAAACTTACTTTATATATACACAAAGTTCGTAGGTCTATATAAAAAAAATTGTTGCTGTGACCTGATCCACAGGAATGTGTTTATGCCAGAAGATCACCCTGCACTTTCTGGCAGTAGACGTGCTGATTAAAGTAGCATCCAGACACTGTATTTTAAACGATTTTTAGCCTATAAGTAGCCCGCGTTTGTATTTTGATATGCACTTCCTACTTGAGTGATGGCGAAGTTGACGGCGTGTGTGTCGAAATTTCACGCAAAGCATTTTGCAGAGTAAATATTTTAAATACAGTTAAAAATGTATAACCGCGACTCCAAAAGTGTTTTGTTTGTAATGGGATTTTGGGCACGATCGATCTATCCATCCTAACAGTCGGCACAGTGTTTTTTAATGAATTGTCTAGCCTTTGTGTTACAAGGCTTAGGTTCCTGGGTGGAGGAATGATTTTTTTCTTAACAACTGCCCCCTAAATATCTCCATCTCATTGCCTTTTAGGTAGGTTTTATTATAAACATATACAACATAAATGTTTTGTATTCTGCTGTCAGTGATAGTTACCAGTTCCTTTCACCACCCTGTATCCTATAAGTAGTTGGATGTTACTTGTGGATAAAGGTTTGGGAATAATTGTCACTAGTACCTTCAAAAGGACCTCAGAAAATATCCATTGCAGTTGATTAGGCGTGGTCAGGTCAGGTCAGGTCAGGTTGGGGAGCATGCACTGATACAGTGCATTGCCGCACCCAGCAGATGACAAAACACCTCAGGATCTCAGCTGATAGCCCCCCAGGGCGACACAAGATCCAGTCCCACCCTTCGGAAATGGCCATCTATCTGCCCCAGCCAGCCCTTGTTCTGGTCCAGCCACTTAGGTCCACAGCAATGAGGATCCTGCGAGTCGGATCACCCTCAGGGAAATGCACTACATGGCCATAGTGCCGTAACTGACACTCCCTCACGATGCAGGTAATGTGCCTCATTCAGGACACACTAAGCAACCGCTCAAACCAGCGGTACCCAGTGATTCCCTGAAGAGAAACAGTACCAAAGGAGTCCAGTCTTTGTCTCAGGTCACTGGATAGCATGCATGTCTCACAGCCATATAGCAAGACAGGGAGCACTAGGACTGTAAAGACTTGGACCTTTGTCCTCTTACAAAGATATTGGGAACGCCACACACCCCTTTCCAGCGACCTCATGACCCCCCATGCTCTCCCAATCTGTCTATTGATTTCTTAGGAAGAGTCACCAGAGACATGAATGTCACTGCCGAGGTAAGTGAACCTCTCAATGCGGTCGACATTGTCTCTGCAGACAGACACACTGCTGATGGCTGTGCCCAAGAGGTCATTAAAGGCCTGGATCTTGCTTTTTATCCAGGACATTCACAAGCCCAGACACTCAGACTCCTCGCTCAGTCACTCCATTGACTCCGTGAAGATCACAGCATCGTTGGAAAAGTCAAGATGAATAAATCTTTCTTCACCAACAGATGCCCCACAGCTGCTGGACCCCTTGATCCTGACCCTGCCCAACACCCAGTCCATGCAAGCATTGAACAGAGTAGGACCAAGAACATACCAAACTCCAGAATCAGCTGAGAAGAATGTAGAGGTTCTGCCTCCACTCTGCATAGCACTCACAGTACCTGTGTACAGGCCGTTCATGATGTCCAGCAACTTCGGGGAGATCCTACAGAGTCTCAGGATGTCCCACAGGGTAGCTTGCTCAACTGAATCGAATGTCTTATGAAAATCAACAAAGGCTGCAAAGAAACTCAGATTTGCACTCAATGAGAACCATCAGTGCCAGGAAGTGGTTAATAAAACATCTCAACAATATCCAGGGTGCTTTGCGAGATGAAACTCCTCCTTCTGGGAACACCAGCAACACCAACACAACCTTCAGCAACCTTCAGGGTCTCCCACATCACATTAGAATAAGCAGTTGCAACAAGTCTGCAAGTTCCTCACACAAACTGTTTGCAGACTCATTAGGAACACCCTGATCTTGGAGTCTGGTCAGGTCCAGCCTCATTCTTGTAGTAGGTGGTAGCCTTCTGGACCAGAGTAGCAACAAGAAGTCTGTTGTCAGAATTCACAAACTGGGTGTTTCTGTAGTCCCTGTGGTTCTACCTCCAGTGACTGCCCAGGAGGATGTGATCGATTTGGCTCAGGGCACTGGAGCCAGGATCCAGTGACCCGCAGCCCCTGACCTTTTGTAAAGCCAAGGAACATGGACCCACTTTCACCACAGCCGCCAGACTTGTAGGAACTGACACAATCCTCATAGCCAGCCATGTCAGTGCCAGTGGTCGCACTGAAGTCACCCATGACCAGCGGAGTGTCACCTTATGGGCACCCATCAACCTCCAAGTGAAGTTGCGAATAAAATGTCTTCCTCATTGAGACATCACTCACAGCAGTCAGAATATACACTGAGACAAGAGACAAAACACCCACACAGTGCCTTAGCCTGAGTCTCATAATGCGCAATTGAAAGGAGAGACATCGGACACCATTAGGAGGAGCCGATCTGCCAAGGAAACAGCTACACCCTGAGTATGGCAGCCATCAAAGCGACCAGACTAATAATATGTGTGCCCGTCTAACGAGGTCTGGCCCCTCCCCAGATGAAATGCAGAGTTTATGAAGCACCTCTGACAGTAGAGGAAGATGGTTATCATGCTGGAGAAACAAGACGTTCCACATGCCGACCTGGATGGGCCGCCTCGAATTAGGACCCGGGTGCTGCCGTGCAGCAGGTGACGTCTCAGCACCAAACCCATTGGACCGGCATTTTCGACCCTGCATTTTCAGCCTTTCCCCCATCCCCTTCGTGATGCGTGCAGCCTTCCTGTGGGCGGCTGCCGCAGAGCTACTTCTGCAGAGAGCAGAAAGGAGTCCTGTCCGCTTTGCTGGAGTTGTGTGCAGTGTTTACGGTGGCTGGAGCGCCGGTCTTCCTGTGGCTTTGCAGGTGTTAGTGATCTTCGCTGGAAAGTTGACAGCACAAATGGCTCGGCCAAACCTTAACAGGGCAGCTTAAAATAATGTAATATTAAACTAAACACAGAAGAATAGTAGTGACTTTACATAAAGTAACAATAATCTCCAATGAGATTTTTATTCTAAAACATAGCTAATGTTACTAAATCAGCTAAATGTTATTTAATATGGTTTATGCAACTGCTTTGTACAGATGGAGAGCAATTATTCACAGGGGACAGAAACAAAATATGAAAAGCTTACAGAGGAAAACAAAGAAAATTGGTGCAATGGTCCAAGTTAATGGTTCCAGGTTTCCAATGACCTGGTACCGGACAAGCAGTCGGAGGATGGATGGGTGGATGTAATAACGATCATTACCAGAAGAGAAAAGGCTCTGTTCACCGTGAATGCTGTGAAACGGAGCGTTATGTGCAGTATGGTGGATCTTAATGCATGACTGGGATAAAGAGTTATGCTATAGACCAGGGGCCTGTATCACGAAGCTGGATTTTTGGATTTGTAAGATAACTTGGAAGATTAAAGTAGTCTGGGCTAAACGTAAAGGAATGACATTCAAGTCAATGTAAACTGGGGTGCCTTAAATCTAATTCATACAGGATACTGCAGCTTTTACTGTGACTGTGGCAGCCTAGCCCAGTAAAGGTAGCTCTAATTAATCGCTGCACTCTGAGGGACTAGAAGCTCCATGTTGTATTTATGAATGTCTTATTAATAGTCTACTTAATCCTGAACGTCTTTAATTTCATGTTTGCTGCTATGCTGGCAGATTAATTTGACCGCAGATCCAGCAGGATCACATCACGTGCTGATGCGTAGGTAGACCTCGGCATCCCTACGGCCTTCTTGGGAGCGGTGCCTCAGCCAGATTCCTCACCCCGCCTGTGGGATATTAAGACATTTTGGCTGCACTTTCCCCCTTATCTCTCCCAAGGCCCTTATTATAGGGGGGGATCAGATTTGGCCTGGCTAACTGTGCATGAATACCTAAAGGATACAGGACACCGTGGAGAGATTATTAATTCACAAGCATGTTGCTGGGGACGTCCAGGGCTTGTCTGCATTAGGGTCTTGCTCAAAGTCCTGGGGATTTCATAACTGTAACAGAAATCAATATCGCATTTATGCATGCCTGCCTGCAACAGCTACCCCAGCTGTTTATTATCCTAAAGTCAGAACACATATAGATTCATTCATTCATTTTCCATACCTACTTGTCTGTAGCCTCTTTTCAATCATAATATTGGCAAATGTCATGATATTGATTAGGCATCTGCTTTACTGCTACTGTATAAAGAATGCTTTCATTTCTAATCATAATAGTAATACATTATATAAAATCTATTCTTAGTACTGGAACTGTATATGAACAATGCTTTAATTTCCAGCCATATTACTAGCATCAATCTTAATAGCAGTAATCTAGCACATCCTTGAAATGTTCTTGCCTTTTTAATTAAGTTGTTTTTTTATGTTCAGATCTTCAGTTTGGCTGGTTTATTGGTCAGGCCACATTTCACAGGTGATGAAATCCACAGGGTGCCCTCAACCCGAACACGGTTCCATGTCACAGCATGAACAAGGAGGAGGGAGGTTGTGATTTCGGGATCTGCGTCTGTTTTTGTTTGGGTGTGAGCAGAGTTCAGCCATCGTAAAATGCTAAATGCTAAAAAACAGCTTGTAAAATCCACAAATCCTGCAGAGAGACTGTAATATAAAGTCGTTCCGTTTGGGGGTGAGGTCACCACAGGAGTGACATTAACCAAACAGATTTTATATCGTCTTCTCCCTTTGGACTCATATTTGTGAGGCTGTTTGTAATTTCCAGCGGGATAACTTTGCTCAGGACACCCCTCAACACTGCGTGCATCCCCTGCTCTCTGAACACTGGCCAGCCACCCGGCAGGGATCTATCAGGCAGTTCTGCAGTGATGTGCTTAACTGACTGGGAACACACTGCAGTCCAAAAACAGCCCAGAACCACACCCCGGGGAGATATGTGACACGGCACTTACTGAAATGAGTCATTGTCACAGAATCACATTTGGTCCGTGACCCTTTCTCTACCTTCGGATTGGAATCATAGGGTCTCATTTCTGCCGTTGCTTCCAGAAATGATTTTCTATTCACTCGCTTTGATCCATCCGCTTATTACTGCTCATGCTGGTCAAGGTCATTGGGTCATTCAGTAAAATGTACAATGCATTATTTATTATACATGCACAATAAAAAAAATATATACATCAGAATAGTTTTCAAAAAATACATGATATGGAATACATAATGGTAAGGTTATATAGTCAGTATTGTTTTCAACTGGCATTCGTTTACATTTCTTTAGTTCCTAAGAAAAAAATAAAGATGGTTTTTATACAAAAGTTCAACTTTTTGAGTTATTAATACTTGCTAGTTGCTCATGCAGAGCCATGAAGATAAATTACTCCCTACCCTAGATCTCCATTTTACTCTGCATATTCTATATTACATTGCATTCAGGGTGGATGCTCTTGTGCTAGCCCAGGTTCCTAGCTACAAAAGAACTTAGATATCAGGTTTCGAAGTCCTGAGGATAGAGCACAGCGTTCTGTTTGATATCAATATACACACACAAAATATCAGTCATTTAAAATTTGTCGATATCAGACGTGTCCAGGCAAATGTCTTGTTCGTAAATGGAATATGGCTCCTTTATAAAGCCTATTAACATAGCTGTCCAGTCTTTCTTCCATTATTCCATCGTCCAAGCATCTTATCCAGTATAGAATCGTTTGAAGATTTGAGTTACCTGGAAGCAAATTACAGAGGGCAGAGGAACAGCTTGGGTAGGATGAAAGTTCATTGTAGTGCGCTCAGTAATGCTTGTATAATGAAACGTACAAAAGACGATGATTCCTATGTAATGAGAAACGAGACTGATGGCAGCGTTATTCCATTCCTTCTGATTGTTATGAGGTCTTTCTTCCTCGCGGTGTCACTGCAGATACAACTCAATGTAATCTATCTGAGCGACGCTTCGGTAATTATTGGCTTCAGTTACAACACTTCACGTAACAATTCATCATACTTAAGACGGCAAGGTGCAATAGTTTGAAATACAGCCCTTATGTGCCGTCTGAGCTACCTGATTTTGTTTGCTCGTTTGATCTATTCACACGTAATAATATTATTCATGCATAATTCCATAATACAGAAAAATGCTTACCATAGATTACTCTAAAAGCCAGGCATCACACATGTTACGGTTGGTCTAATAATTCACACACTGAATAAGATAATTGTACAGGATAATACACGGGCTCCAATAGAAAATACAGACTGGTGCGCATTCTTATAAACAAGTACATATTATTTATTTGAACCTTACTGACAATCTAAGAAACAAAACGCCTAACTTTAACGATTTGAACATGCATAATTATTTCCATTCCACACAAACAGGTTACTTAACCCTGCGACGCATATCTAAATGAATTTTCTGAAGATAATTTGCTATGTGTTGATGTTAAAGTTTATTGTAAAGATTGTTACTTAAACTAAACAAAATATGTGATTTATTTGTATGACATTACAACGCTTGTTACCTTGTAAGGGGAGCGTAGCGGGCTGGTTGGGCACAGGGGGAAAATATTTCTCATTTTTGCGCCGCTTTGAGGGAGGAGCGGGCAGTTCTTTTGCCAGGAAGGTAAACTGGGGTGACTCTTCGTGGAGCTTCGCGGTTGTGATTAATGGACCGCGCGCGGCACGAGGGTGTGATGTGAGCTGGTGCCCGTCGCCGCGGCTGCCCCGGTATGACCTCACGGCCGAAAGCGCCGCGAGGGAGGAGCTGAGCGGCGCCCTCGCTCCCGTGCGGCCATTCATGTGGAGATAAGCGCCAGGGAAAAAAAAACTTTTCAGCCGGCGCTTCATGACTTAAAACAGGTAATATATGTCTTTTTTTCATATAAATGAGAAAAAGACAAGTTTTTTTATCGAGTTCTATGTTCTACTGTGGATGCGCTGGTGAGACCGAAATGAAGCAGTTTAACGAGTCGCTGGGAAGTTGGTAAATGGTGTGGCTGAGACGGGGCTGAGGTTTTAGGAGGAAAACGGTTTAGACAGATACGTTTTAAACGGTTTAACTAAAACGACTATTGGTACTTCTTCGTATCTTAAAGAGCATTAAAGTTTTTTTGGAAAATCAAGCCCTGAAGGCTGCTGTTATGTGGCGGTGGGACTGAGTGCCTAGAAAGTTTGTTAGACATGTCAAGGCATTTCACTCGGACTCCGTCCTTTATTCAGTTTTGTGCGGAAAGAAGAAGCGTCTTTTGTGCATTTCTCCATCCTCCCATGTGAAGGTTTGTTACCCCGTGACAGCAAAGGGAATTGCTTTCAATGTGAGGTTTAGCTACAAGTGTCCATATTGAATTCACCGCTTATTTATTTCGATGTTGTTAGGGGGGGAAAGTTTCATAAATACTTCGTAGCCTAACACGTCTTGTACCGTGCGGAGAAACGCTTTTCGCCTTTCCGCTGTGTGTAATGCATTTATACTAACTTTACATATTCCTTAAATACATATTATGCCTTGTTTGTGATGTTTCCCCCAGTATAGGCAACGATAAGTTAATTTCCACTCAATGTACCTTTTGCCCCAATGATTCATGCTGCTTTGTGTTAAATACGACAGTGAGTCGTGTAACTTTTGTAAATTAAGTACAAATCCCAAATCCAGGCATTTTTACTCCTGTCCTTCAGTCTAGTCAAAGTGTGACTTTTAGTTTTATTACAATTATTACTTCTTTGGGTGTTAGTTTTAGCAGTCAGCTGGTTTATGCTGCGATGTTTTTTTTTTTTCTTTTTTTACTGGGCTTGGGGATGCTCTGAAAATGGCTTGCAGCTAAAATACACTTTAAGAAGTCCTTTCTAAACGTACTGCTGTTCATGCTATGTTGCGGCGTGTGTGTTTAGGAAGAAGTGAATTCGATGTCAAGATCTGTGTAAGCCAGATGCTTCGTTAGATTTTTTTCTTCCTTGACGGGGTGCAGGCGTCGGATTTCTAACCCAGCTAAAATGTTCTAACATCACCCATGTCACACTGGGAGCATTATGTGATTTTTAGCTTTGGTACAGCTGTCGAGTCATCTGGGTGCCTAACCCCACCCTCGAGAGGTTAGACTTCACTGTAAGGTACACGGACAACTGTTGTGCTTCTGTCTGTTAGCAGTATTGTTTTAATCTCTTGGGGTACATGAGTAGGAACTTTTGTGGCAAGACAAGTGGGATTTTGTTACTGTGTCTTAAGCCTCCACTGTGGGCAATTCGGACAAGGGTCCCAGCCACAGGGGAGATATTGGTTCTAGCTGTTCGTAGTCAGTCTGGAGAGGGGACAAGGCGCTTTGGCAAATCAAGGCGGCAGGCAGCGGGGAAGCTCTGATCCAGCAGCACCCAGGAGTCAGTCAAGTAAGCCCATTGCTTTGGTTAAATGGGTCAGCCTGATACCTAGTGTTTTATTACAAAGCTAAATGTAAAGTGTGATAAATGAGTAAGTTGTATTTGTGCTGGTGTCTCCCGAAAGTAACTGTGACTGTGCAGTTTCATGGTTTACTCCACCTCGAAGCAGGATAACACCATGAGCTCTAGCTTTGTATGGAGTTGGACAGCTCTCTGTATGTCCCCTAATGTTTGTTAGACCCTGGTTTCATCTTTGCATTGATAGGCTGCTTGTGGGTGGTGGTCTATTAACTGCAGTCTCTTTGGGTTTTGATGGACATCTGAACCAGAAATGCTGTGCTGTGAGTCTTCGATCTCTTACAGCAAGTTCACCAGGTTGTTCAAGGTGCTTTGGGGAGGGGAGGGGAGGGGAGGGGAGGGGGGGGGGTTGACACAGCACTCAGGGTAACATGTAGATCATTGCCCCCTCCCAAAAGACTAAGCAAGGCCACACAACACAAACAGTTTCAGTACTGTTGCTTCTCATGTAACCTTTTCTGACTTTGTTTTTTATACGGCTTTTGGATGTGGTTTGAGTTTACCTGTTGATTTTGTGGTGCATTTTCTACTACTAACATCATCCTGAACCACGAATTTCCTCTGCCTTTGGTTCCGCACTGGAAAAAGATGGCAGTGCACATTCAATAACTTGAGTTGTTTTGCTCCTGGGACATCACTGTAATTTATGTGCGGGCTTAGGTTTTTGGCCACAGAGCAGCTTGAGTTGGGGGTGTGGTGTTGAATTAAGAACTAATACAACTACTGTACCACCTAGGGAAAAATTGTTTTCAGAGCCAGTTTAAGAAAGTACCACGTAACCGCAGTATGTGAAATATTTTGGCCGGTCGAGTATTTGAATGCTCTGACATTTGGCACATTCTCTGTATTAACAGCTTAATTTTGCGTTCCTGGCAGGATCCCTGTGAAACGATCAGACCATTTTTGCTGTGGTACATGGAAATGTGCGTGCGAGTAGGTTTCGGCTAATTTCACCACACCTCTTCTCTCGGTGCCGGTTTGTGACGAGTGTTTTGAAGGGATGCTGATGTGCAGGCCTCAGCTGTGATTTCAGAGTGATGTGCACAAGTGTGGCTGAAGTGAGCTGACCTTACAAAACATCACGCACAATTTTTTTTTTGTGACCCCCCCCCCCCTTTGCTATGCAAGCCCATGACCAATAACTATCTTAATGTATTTTTATATGCATTTAACTAGTGTCATTTTTCCACCTGGTTTGTACTTAGCTGTCATCCAGCAGGTTGATTTGTTGCACAACCCACTGGTAAAATATACTAGTGAATCGGATGTGATTTGTGAGGCTAAACCCTGGGGGTGGGTTGAGAGATTCTGTAGGTTTAGGAGACCTGCATAACAGGATGTTTTGTTTACTCTTGCATGTGAAAGTAGATGAGAGCTGCTGAAACTGGAAAGGTGTCCAAGAGCTTGAACCATTAATGTCAACAAGGGCTGCTTGTCAAGTGAAAGCCGAACTTTAAACTTTGCAGGTGAATGCTTAACCCTAAACAAACAAGAGGTAGCCTGCGGGGCTGCCAGCCTGGCCTTTGTCTACCCCCCCACCCCACCCCAAACACCGTTCAGGTTACGGCGCTTTATCGAAACGGGGTTTGCTTTCGGTATCTGCTCTGTGTGGCACTTCTGCTGGACTTTGCGCCCTCCCCTGCAGAGCAGAGCGCAAACAGGAAATGACATCATGTATCAGACAGCAGGTATTGGCAGTATGCTGCTCTCATACGAATGCTGCTGACTTGTCCTGTGACAGTTTAAAGAATTGCTTTCTGAAAGGTATGTTTAGGTCCATCAGGATAGCACCCCCAGGACTCAGACAACCTTCAGGTCAGAAATGTGCTCCCTAAATCTTTCCACCATGCTACTCAGGAGAGATTTAAGCCTGGTATGTTCAAGGGAGCAGTGGTTGGTGCCCTACGGTAACCTAAACCTGCCAACGTCTGCTCCTCTGTGGCTTGGATGGAAGCTGGAGTTCCTCAAAGTGAATGTGGTGTGTGCGTTTCAGCTACGACAGCGTGGATAGTGGTGCCGTCAGGCAGGGCGGATGCTCTCCAGGTGAGAGGAAGCAGTTTATGAAGTGCCTTCACACCTTTTCCGGCCGAGATCCATTTACCCAATGTTTCCATGCCGGAAGGCGTAGCGTAGCGCCGTGACGGCTGATGAACGCCTTAAGCCTCCTTTCTCCCGGGACGTTTGGCAGAGGGGACAGCAGACAGCGCACTTTCGGCGGATCTCTTTACGGTGTCGTGGCGTGCCTTCCCAGTCAGTCAGGCCAGGTTAAAAGGAACATTCACCTCTTGTAAATGCATTTGGATTTGTATTTGTTTTGCTGTGAACTGTCTGTGAAGGGTTATGGAAAACGCTTTGGCCAGACAACACCCGTGAGTTAATTTTGAGTGTTGAATGATTTTGTGGTGTTAATGGATTGGGATATTAATTTGCTACATTAGGGAATCTCCCACGTCTTTTTCTGTTCCGTTTCTGTTTCTGTTAAGATGGGGGTGGCATGGTGGTGCAGTGGTTAGCACTGTTGCCTCACACCTCTGGGACCTGGGTTCGAGTCTCCGCCTGGGTCACGTGTGTGTGGTGTTTCCTCGTGTCATCGTGGGGTTTCCTCTGGGTGCTCCAGTTTCCCCCCCCACAGTCCAAAGACATGCTGAGGCCAATTGGAGTTCCTAAATTGCCCATAGGTGTGCATGTGTGAGTGACTGGTGTGTGAGTGTGCCCTGCAATGAACTGGCCCCCCGTCCAGGGTTGTTTCCTGCCTCGTGCCTGTTGCTTCCGGGATAGGCTCCGGACCCCCCCGCGACCCAGTAGGATAAGCAACTAGCTGCACTGTTTTGGAGGCCTTTCAGTATTTGATATAAATAAATGTGATTTTTTTAAGCAGTGTACCATTTATGTGAAAGATTTTAAAGGGGGCTTGGTGAGGTTAAAAGCTGAGGTACAGTTGTGGTGTCTTTCATCTCGAAGTTTTTACGGTTTGCCATAGAGGGTGGCTTACCGTCCTGCGTGACTGAGATAACCCGGCTGCGATATCACCGCTGTGGCCCCAGACACTCTGCCTGATCCGTCGCCGTAGATGTCATCTGCGCTTTCCTACTGTGGACTTCAAGGCCGCCACATGCCGATGACATCTAAGGTTCAAAGGAGAAGCACACATGATGTGTTTAAAATGGACTCAAGTTCTGCATGGTGGACGTCAATCATGCATTAATTTTAAGATCTGGCCACTAAGAGATCCTTTTCAGAGCAAATGCTAGGAATGTTGCCGCATGTTCTGCATTATGGGGATTCTTGATGGCTTTGCTGCTGGCTAAAGACTGCCTGTTGGTTCATACATTACCTGCAGATCCTTTTAATGCCAGGGTTTCTGTAGGATTCTGTAACCCTCCCCTGTTCACAGCTTGGCAGACATGCTGTTAGCGTGTTTCAGTTTGACTTTATTGCCTGGAATTAACACGTTTAATGAGATTTCCGTTCCTGGCTGTCGCGCCAAGATTTTACACCTATGCGAGGTGACCTGGCATTTTCCCGTTTGGAGCAGGAAGGCGTTACCTAATATTTAAATGGGTTTTTCCTCAAAGACTCGTAAAGGTCAAGGCATGGAGTGTCTGTGGTTGCCATGGAAACCGCAACCTGCCAACTGCGAATCCAGTCGATGAGGCGTGTTTTCTTGGGGGAGGGGGGATTAGACAGCCCCGTCTGCTTGGTTGCTCATCGTGTAGCTCTGTCTGTTGGGGCGGGGGTTAATGCTGACACGTTGGGCGATGGGTGGCTTTTAGCCAATCTACCGAATGCTGCCAGCTGATTGACCACTGCTTCCATCACTGCTTCTTGCCTGGTTTCCTTCGACATGCCTAGTTCAGCCTGCTTGAGATCCGCCACCTCGCCCCCCCCCACCCCACCCCTTCGTTAACTGAACATTGTGAATACTCTCCCCAGCCGCTTTCGTCTGGGACTGAGGCGGCACGCTGTTAAATCAGAGCGACTTGCCCAACTGCTGTTGATCTTCCCCGCTGAGTGTCTGTCCTGTTAATCACTCCACTGACAGCTCTCAAGGAAGCCTGCGATTGCGGGCTGTCATGCCTGAGGCCTGTTAACCATTGAGTTCATCCTGCCACTATTTCCTGAAGCATAACCCAATTGTTTTTGGGGTGCGCTGGCAGGGAAAAGCAGTATTTTCCTCCACGTTTCCTCTGAGGTGCTGCCCTCTATGGCTCTGGGTCCTTGCTGGCTCTTGTACCTTTTAGGGAGGTGGGTGTCCCATCATGCCTCATCGGGTGCTCTTTCCTAATCTCCTCTCCACATCAACTCAGAACTTGCCCGCTTCTTGTTCCCAACATCCCAATGCGTGTTTTTTTTCATAGGCTGGGCAAAGAGATTTCCCAGCATGCACCATACATACGTTTCCATTTGCGTGGTTCGTGAATAGAACCATATATAGGCAGTTATTTAACTGTCATATAAAGGAGTAATTTAACCAATAAACTTTTACGTTGTGATAAATGCATTCCAGTGCCGTGTGTCAGTAACCTGTCTGTAACTGTTTAAAAAAAGTCATTACCTCTGATTTGAGTACTGTGTAAAAACTGCTTACAGTAATGGCTTGTACTCATATAGCTTGTACTTGTATAGCTATAAGTACAAAGCTAACATTAATGGCATGTACCTATAATTTAACACATTTTATTTAAACACCTACTTTTTCTTTTTACATTGTTTACATATTTATTCTTTACACTCCTTTTATATTCTATTTTGCATTCTGTTTATATTTTGTTAAATCCCATAATCTTTTTCTTTGTATCCTTCATGACTTGTTCTTCCTTGCACTGGAAAGGATAGTGTCCCAATTTCATTGTACCTTGTGCAATGACAATGAAGCCATTCATTCACATGACTAATTTTGCACATTAGTCGGTAATTATGTGGTACTCAGATGTGTGTGCAAGTGTCACCCTGTAGCTTGGCGTTCTGTTGTTAGCATGGGTGTATCTTGAGGTCCTGGAGAATTTCCATAATGTTGGGTCATGGTCCTGGCCTGTGCATCATGACCTCCCAGAGTAAAGCTCTCTTGAACATTTTTGCTGCTGTTCATGTCTGTCCATGAACCTTGGGGAATGTTAGTGCGGTCCCTCAGTGGCTCCGAGGTCACAGAAAGGTTCTTTGAAGATCTGCAGAGATTAGATCCAGGAGGGATTGATACTGAGTGCTAAGATTTCTTTTTTCCTTATCAGGTTTTTTTAAGTGATAGTCAGACATTCCTCACTGGAACTTAAATTAAGGTGCCATTCGATGCACAGTGACTAAAGCCAATTTTCATGCTGATACTTTTTTTGGGTTGATTTATATTCGTATGTTTTTTTTCTTGTTCTGCCTTTTGATCCTTAAGAGACGCACCGATGGTTTAATTAACCTTGGGATCAGTTGTCGGGAGCCTTGCAGCGGCAGGTCTCCCTCACCTGCCATTTCTCCTGCGCATGCGCCCTTGCATTCCCTCCGCAAATAAAAATGCGATGGTGGTACTTATCGGGTTCAGACAAGTTGATGGTTTTTAGGTGGATTACCTTTCCATAATCCGATGAGGCTGCTGTTGATGAGAACCCCCCCCCCCACAAAAAAAGGGATAGATCTTAATGTTTATTGGACTTTTGTGTGGGGAGTATAAATAATTACTTTGGGGGGGGGGGGGTACATTCTTCTACCAGATGGGAGTATGCTTGTCTCCTACCTTATCTTGCTGACGTTCGCTGTGGCGGGGGCTCTGTCTGTCCAGTTCGGGGTGATCTCAGACTAGAAGCATACTGCTGGTGATCTCTGAGAGACACACGCGATCTTACCTCGTGGTCTTTCTGCCCTTCTGCTGCTTGGGAGGTCTGCCGCCACTGTCCCGGGGACCACGCACTGGACACCGCCTGTCCTGTCTTATCTCATCTCCGGGGGGGGGGGAATGGATGTCTCCGCTGTGCCCCAAGCATGCATGAATGCTAACTGCACAGCTGCAGTGCTGTGGAATGTGGGGATGGTAAGGGTCAGGGTGGA
>JAODJW010000001.1:41778901-41794592 GCA_026777045.1 Hyperopisus bebe | reverse complement strand
CCTTCTTCCGCATTTCAATTCGACACAACAATATGCACATTCAGTGGCAGTGCCACATAGAGAGCCCTCTCCTCTGAAGAGTGTGGCACTCTCATAATGAAAAGAGTGCTGTGATTTTGGAAAAATGATGAATTATGCATGACTTCTGTTATATTTATGCAATGTGTATACAAATGAGGTGGAGCAGCTCCTGTGAAGAATGTCTACTGCCCTAAGCCAAGCAAAGTTCCAGGCTCTTTCGAGTGTCGCTAGCCGCCGTTTGTGTGCATGTATCCCGCGTATCATGCTAAGCCTCGCATAAGCAAAATAGTCAGCTTCTCCTCTCAGTCTGCCGGCACTATCGAGAGGTAGCCCTTATCCGTCCATTCTCCATTTGCGGTGGGATGAAGATCACAGCATAAGGGTGTATTGATTTTTGGGGGGGGGCGTGAGGCTGTATTTCTGGGCGTGCGCAGCGGTGGCCGCCATGGGAGCAGATGTATCCAAGCTGACCCACCTCCTGGCCTCCTAAACGTTTGTGAACACGGCCCCCAATGAGCTATGGCTGCCATCTGATGGCTGACACCATGACATGAACTAGCTTCCTTATTTGTTGAACCACTGGGGGAAATATCGAAGGCTTCGGTTGGGTGGATGTGTCGTGGGAGGGGGGGTTTATTTACATTTTCAGTAGAATGTGTGATTGTTTACTGAGTAACAGTTTGTCCTAGCTAGGCCATTAAAATGTGTGAATAAATAAATTTGTTTTTGTTTATTGCCGCACTGTGAATATAATGGCCTATTAATCCCGGGCAGGATATCACCAGCTTCTTGCCGTTTTCCCAAATCTCCCTGGACGACTTCCCAGAAAACAAAGAGATCAGCAGTGACCTCAGCGCCTACGTTCAGCACCGCGTCAACAACAGCAAGGAGATCGTGAACAACATCTCGCTCAACGGCAAAGCCGACCCAGTCACGGTGGGCAAGCTGAGCAGCCACCTGGTATCCCTGAGCCATGGCTCGTATCTGTACCTGAAGCTGACGCTGGACCTGTTTGAACGCGGCCACCTGGTCATCAAGAGCTCCAGCTACAAGGTGGTGCCTGTCTCGCTGGCCGAGCTCTACCTGCTGCAGTGCAACATGCGCTTCATGACCAACTCGGCGTTCGAGCGCGCCCGGCCAATCCTCAACGTGGCACTGGCCTCGCTGCACCCGCTCACGGATGAGCAGCTGTTCCAGGCCATCAATGCGGGCGGCGTGGTGGGCGAGCTCGAGTGGGATGACTTCCGCCAACGCATGGACAGCCTCTCTGGCTTTCTTGTCAAGCGGAGGGACAAGACGCGCATGTTCTGCCACCCGTCCTTTCGTGAGTGGCTGGTGTGGCGGACAGACGGGGAGAGCTCCGACTTCCTGTGTGACCCCAGGTGAGCACGATGCCCCAGAAGCGCAAGACCGAATGTAGGAGTTCACGGTAAATCTTAATCAAACTCTGTAATGCCTGTAATACCATGCCAATGGTGGACTTCAGAAAATGCAATCATTTCTCAGGGTGGTTTTTGAGGCCAGACCGTACCACCGTGTTTACATCATTCATAATGTGGCTGTTTACGTCCTGCATTGGGCGGATTTGCTGCTGTGCTTAGATGTTGAGATCTGGCTCGATATCCTGCTACAGTGCCAATGGACCAAGGCTGTTGAGGGGAAACAAGTTTTTTTTTTTTTTTATATTGCAGTTCAAATAAACAAGAGTGATGATAGATGGATGAAGTAAATAGCTGAGCTAAATTTGAACTTCTCGTGCTCGGAGAACATACTTTCCCATAAAGTTTGCTGACCAGCAGTAAAGAAACTTCCACTTGTTATATCATAGCAGAAATATTTTAATGAACTATCCTAGTGAAATAGTGAATTGGCTGCTTCTGTTCATAATTGTTTGACGGCATCATTCCTCGTTTGGGCCCTTAACCCCAGCCATCTGGCAAACTGTTTGTGGAGAGTATCTATTTGGAGCTGGTTGGCAACCATAGAGCAAATTTCAGAGACACACTGCTGTCCTTCAGAAACCAAAGCGTTTAAAGTGTACTCTTCTTGTTGGCACAGTGGGAAGAAACATTAAGGGTACGGTGTTCTGTTTAAGATATGTATTCAGCTGAAAGCAATTAAGGTCTCTGTGAAGGGAAAAATGCAACTGTTGATTTAAAATCCCCCCACCCCACGTAGGCATTTTAAATACATTCAGCAAACTATTTTTACAAGCGTGTTTTGTTTTGCTTTGGTGGCTTAAGAGTGTTCCAAGGAAATGGTGATTGCAGGCGCTCTTTGTTGGCCCCTTCTGATTGGATGCCATGTCACTCCCATTTTCTGACACGTGACTCGTGCAGGGGTAAAAGCAGGGCTGGCTGGCTAGGGGTTTATATTTTGACCGTAGAGGAGGCCCCCGTAGAGGATGGATCCAGAAGATCACCATTTCACACTTCTCCTCCGCCTCAAAAGAAACTGGGGCTCGGAAGTTCACCTTGACGGGGGAGGGGAGCACCTGCTCGTCAGAGTTCCAGGACGTTCCTCATTAACTAGTCAGAGAGGAGCGTCGTCGTGCCCGAATACCCTTCCCCTCCGATGAGTCTCCCTGTGCCTTTCTGGACCCCCCTCCGCCTCTCGCTTCAGTGTGTGATTTCAGAATCCCCAGACATGATCATTAGACAGAGAAGAAAAGGCCTGGCTTTTGAGCTGCGGAGGCCAGGGGACAGAGATGCCCCCCCGAGCAGCTTTTTATGCGCAGGCCGGAGTGCGATGGCTCGCCACTTTAATGGAAATGCTTGGCCGCCCCCCCCTCACTCTGCCAGTCATGTGTGGCCCTTTAATGAACTTCTCCGTTAATTAACACCCAAGCGAGGCTAGCTGGGCTGTGCAGGAAATACATTCCCAGGCTGCCACCACCCTCCTCCCCGCTCGTCCACACAGGGTGAGGCGCCTGTCTAGACGGTATTTAGCACAGTTTAGTCAGTCAAGGGGTACAGCATTAACGAGTGAAGTAATATCCCTGTCTTAGGAAATGTTGCAAACCTCCAAGCAGGGAACTGATTACTGTCGTTACCTGTGTCTAAATCACTTAAAAAAAAAAAAAAAAAAAGAAAAAGAAAACACATTTCTCTGAAAGCAAGATGTCCGATACGTTACAGATGTTCATGCCAATGCTGCAGGCCATTGGGCTGGACCTGGAACGTCCTGCCAATTTTCCCTGAAATGCATCGACTTTGCATCTTTGAGTCTTTGAGGTGTGTCGATGGAAGAACATTCCCAAGGATGACACCTTTTTTTCTTTCTTTTTGGCAGCCATTGCCTTTTGCTGAGCTTGTCATTAAAAATGACCCTAGTGGTTGGCGATGATGTCATCCTGCCAGTCGAATGTCCGAAGGGAATCTGCGCTCTGTATCTTATGACAAGGCCCAGTTTAAGCCTGCTGATTCCTGTCCCCTGCAGGAGTGGCCATGCACTGATGGCCTTCATGTTGTCCCGGCAAGAGGGGAAGCTGAACCGGCAGCAGACGATGGAGCTCGGACACCATATCCTCAAAGCACACATTTTTAAGGTATGAGGACCTGATCACAGCAGGAGGTATCCATCATCCTTATGGGCCACTGAGCAAAAAACCTGCAGATCATGAGACGCTGGTCTGGGCAGCATGACGGCTCAGTGCTATAGGGGGTGCTCACAGTAGGCAGTCCTTACCGTGCCGGGCATGTTTGACCCCCAAAGTCCGGTTCGTTTGACTAGTGTGATCGCTCTGTACCATGCCCGGGCACGATTGAGCGTACCACTTAGAGGTGTCTGAATCGGAGCACAGTGCACGTCTAGTGTGATCACTAACCGTGCCCTAGGTACAGAATGACATCAGTGATGCACCTGATGCATGCATGCATACATACATGTACACTATACATGAACTAGACCCGGAAGGAACGAATCGGATAAGCTGTACAGATGGCATCATTTTTTTCACAAAACTGTGTTGTGACGAAAAATGGCACATACAGATTGGATAGGGACAATCATTTAACAAACGTGTCAGCAAAGGATCACTTTGGTCTACTTGCTGGAAATTTGGGCTAATGAGAGTATCCTGGAACAACTGGATGCAACACACCAAAACTCAGAGATATTTGGTAAAATAGGGGACGATCTTATTCGTGCAGCACAAATAAAAAAAAAAATCGCTGCATTGCATGCTAAATAAGTCTGTGTCATTGCGCCCAAAATAAGCCACAAAATAAGGGATTCATTAATCAGGAATTCCATCATGTCCTTCCTATGTTTTCTTCAACACAAAAAGTTGTACAGTGAACCTGGTGTGTGAGGGCCAGGATCACTGAATGTGATGTGAGCATAGACCAGCGGGGGCAATCACGCTTGGGCACGGTACAAGGCCACCGTGCTGTGTGAGTACGCCCATAGACCTTCAGGGTGGGGTGTTTTAGCCCCAGTTCTGTCTGTGGAACAGCCCAAAAGCATCAGATAAATCGGTTCCCTAAATTGCCCATGATGTGTGATTATGTGTGTGCCGTGGAATAGCATGCAAACCTGCTCAGAGTGTTCTAAGCTTTATGCCATGTGATGTCGGAATAGGCTCCAGGATCACTGCAGCATTGTACTGCATAAGTGGTTATGGAAAGTGGGTGGATGGGTGAATGGAAAAGACAAGCCCCTGCTGTAAAACTCCTTCGATGGGTGCATAGAACCCTCCGTAACCTTGCTGTTGTTGGGAAGGTGGCCTCCTCCATATTAAGGACGCCGGTCTGATTGCAGGGCCAGAGCAAGAAGACAGGCGTGTCCTCCAGCGTGCTGCAGGCCCTGTGGATCAGCTGCAGCACCGACGGGCTTTCAGCCGCCCTGGCATCTTTGAGGAACCTCTACACACCTAACGTGAAGGTAAGCCTGCCGTCCCGTCCCCTGAAGCCAGTGTCTGCGGCTCAAGCTATTTACAAAAGGTGGACTTACCTCCAGTTTGCCCTCATACCACTGGGAACCCAAACACCGACCAGTTTGCATCGTTTAGATGCGTATCGATGTCAGTGTTTGCATGACTGCTGTGTTAAGTATTCTGCTGTTGTCACGAGTTCACCCAAATCACGCCTGCACAGATATACATCACGTTTTATTGCCTGGGAGAAGGAGGGAGAAATTTTACACAGCTGACATGTGTGCGTGTGTTTCACTAGATATTCCACTAACAGGATCATATGGGTCTATAAATGCTACCTCGGTGACTTCATAATAGTCCCTTCTTAGCTTTAGTTGAGTTCCAAGAGCACTGGGTTGACGTTCCAAAACTCACGAGGGAGACATCCACCACGCTTCACCAATTCTTCTCCTTTGGGGTCTGTTAGTGGTGGTAATTTGACAGAAAAGACTGCATGCAAGTGGGAAATAAGATTGATTTTCTTATGTTGAATGAAACTGAGTGAAAGTATTTTTAGCTTTAAGGAAAAAATGTTTTTTCCTCCTTGGATTTTTTTTTAAACATTTTTAGACTATTCATTGAGTCTTTCCTCCTAAGCTATGCTGTGTGATGTTAACTTTCATGGAATAAGGGAGAATAATTAGCCAATTGTACTCTTGAATGCCCATAAGAAGTGATCCTGTTCCGTCATATTCTGGTAAATAAAACCGTTATATTTCTAGCTTTTCTCTAGCATTGAATTCTGCAGTCCTTTGATTAGGGATTTGTTGTTCATGTCCTTATTGAGGGGAAGAATGTTTTCATGTTAAAATGCATATCAGGGCATTTAACAAACTTGACGTGCAGTCTACATGCTCAGAGGATCTGAAGATAAAAATGCAATTTTCCTCGAAGCTGGAATTAATCGTTTAAGGAAAAGGAAAAGAGGAAGAAAAGCCCACAAAGGTACCATGCTGGCTGAGAGATGTTAGGGTTTGTTTTGTGGGGGGCAGTGGGTGCTGTGTTGCCTGGGTGAGAGATGAGGATTACAGTGGGTGGTCTGCATTTTGGCCTTGAAGCCTGGAGGGGGGCCGGCTAGGAGGTGGGGGCACAGTGTAATCACAGAGCTGCCCAGCAGTGAAATTGACACTGAGGGCCAGGAGTAGTTTCACCTTCCGGCTACAAAGCCTTTAACTGTTAGAAACTCGCTCCTTCCATCCAAATGGGCTGGTGCAGGTGAACGGATTGGCTTTGGATTCTCTCCTGGTTCCCCAAAGGTTTGTAGGTAATAACAAAAATAATAATAATAATAATAATAATAATAATAATAATAATAATAATAATAATAATAAAATAGTTATTTATATAGCACTTATGAGTAAAATAGATGATAAATTAAGACAAACAAAAAAGCCAAAATGCACGAAATTGCAAATGAAATATAAATAAGATCCTGAGACATCGTTTGATGCACAGCGCAGTTCCTGATTTCTGGCAACGCTTCCTGTGTAACGGTAACGCTTCAGCCCACAGAGGCGAACTGCTCGGCGTTGGTCCTCGAGGGCCTCGTGTTGCCGTGGGTGCTTTGTGCGCCATGTTTCTCATCGCGCGTTCTCTCAAAGCGGATCGTTGCACGTCCTTGGCCAGTCCTGCTGGAACAGCTCCAAGTCCTTTACCTGTAGCCCAGAAATGACGACGTGCCAAATTGAGTGATGTATCGATTTTGAACCAGGCAGGATGTTCTGCAGTAATGCCGTCTGTGTGGTTGCCAGGGGTCAACGTTGATTCAACGGCACTTTAATATAATCATTGATTATAATGCAGAATTGAATCTAATGGATAAAACTTTACAGTGTAAGATACTGTGAGACATAGTGATCATCTCTGAGGACCTGCATTTGAGCCAGAACCCACTGATAATGGTACAGAAGCATATCTGGGCAAAGGTTCCCTCCCTCAAATCACTGTGTTAGGGTCACTCTGGGTGACGTACGGGACAGTCCCAATGGACCCGTTTGAGATGCTGCTTGCATATCTCCCTCATTCTTGACTTGAAGCTCCGCTTTCCTCTGGCACCAGGTGAGCCGTCTTCTGATGCTCGGCGGGGCCAACGTGAACTATCGCACCGAGGCCCTGAGCAACGCACCCGTGCTGTGTGTGCAGTCGCACCTCGGCCACCAGGAGATGGTCAGCCTCCTGCTGGAGTTTGGGGCAGCTGTTGACTGTGTGTCAGAGAACGGGATGACGCCCCTTTGCCTGGCAGCGGCTGCCGGACACCTGAGCCTCGTCAACCTGCTCTGTAAACGCGGAGGAAAGGTGAGCAGGAACTGGTCTGCTCGAGTGACTCGGTCTCCTACGTTGGAGATGACCTTTATCATGCTGCATATCGACCTGTTTGCTGTCCACGTAACCTTAATCTGGACCTTCCTCTAAGGTCTCCTGAACGATGCTCCAGTTAATAATTGACATTTCTCAGGAATAAGCTTCAATGCTTCGCCCATGCAGGTTGACCATCTGGATAAGAGCGGTCAGTGTCCCCTAGTGCACGCGGCCCTGAGGGGCTACCCTGAGATCATCCAGTACCTGCTGGAGCTGGAGTGGAGCCCTAATGGCCAGCAACAGGACAGTGAAGCAAAGGGCACGGCCTTGCAGCAGGCCCTCATCGCGGCCTCCAGCATGGGCCACACCCAGGTGAGCTGAGCAGCCCTCTGGTAGGCCTCTGTTACACGGAATGCTAAGCTAATGGGACTTTGACCTTGTGAAGAAATGCATTATGAAGAAATACATTGTGAGGAAATACAAAGACCCTTGATGTGAAAGTGATGGGGAGGGTCTTGCAGTTGTTTTGCTCAAGGCTTCACCCAAGGTTTATTGGCGTGTGTTTCTGTACCCACCAAGGTCCATAGGCGTTTACCTTAGCCTGCTTGTTAAAGTATGACCCAAAATTGAAGGCAAAGGATTGGCCGTATTATCGACCAATGGGTTTGGTGGTCTGTCATTGACCTATAGCGAAAGAGATGATGTAATGAGAGAAGATACAAAGAGTAAAGAAGAATTAACAATGCTGGTCAAGCGGTAGTCTGAAGGGCCGCATTTGTAGTGTGTGAGATGCTGTCACCATGGGCTTTGTTTGATCAACTAAATGAATTTTGTTGTGGTGATGTCAGGGTTATGTACAGTCTAATATCTGGTGTTTAATTCACAGCTGAGTGTGTGTACCGCTCAGTGAATGCAGCTTCACCCCATGCAGGTTTTCCTTCGGTGTCATTAATCACCGTTTGTCGTCTGACAGGTTGTGAGGAGCTTGCTGGCGTCGGATGATAAGCCCGCCGTGCAGATTGATGGCCATGACACTCTCTGGGGGGAGACAGGTTTGTCTGTGTTTTTACCCTCCCGTCACAGAACACTGCTGTGCGGATCCTCTTATTTTGTCATCGGTTGTCATCAAAACTGCTTCCTGTTGCTTTCTGATGGTTTCCGGCTGTGTTATTTTTTGCAGCATCGCGTCTGTTTAAAATATTCCATTGTGGACAATGGAAGCCTGTTTCCGACACTTTTTGCCCCCCTCCCTAGCATCCCAGCATGGGAATCCACCTTTGTCTCCAACCTACTGTAGCCTTTGCCTCAATGGAGAGCCGCCAGCCCTAAATGTTTAGCCCTTGTGAGTGAGTGGATTTGCAGGCATACGTCCCTCCCAGGCTCTGGCTCCCAGGTGTCTTTCAGTCGAGGTTCTATTGTGCTACGTACTTTAACAGACGACATAGATCACAGTTAGTGGCAGTGCAACCTAAGCTTTGCTCCTGAGCTAAAGCCATCAAGCCACAGCTGACCTGTGATCAGTCATCAGGCAGCCGGTGATGGTGTGAGTGGTGACTCGGGGGGGGGGGGGTTTATCTGTCCTGGGGGGCTCCTTGAGTTCCTCTGTAGCAGGGGTGGTGGAGCCAGAGATGACATTGGAACATCTGTGAGAATGGAGGTGATCTGGACTGCTCCAAACGGAGGACCTTAGGGAGGAAGTCCCAAGGGTAGGAGGCCATGTTGTGTTTGTGCTTGGCTCATTTAGCAGAGGAGCATGTGGCTGGGAATTAGGAACATCTTGATTTGAAGGATGTTTACTTTGATCCTTTTCTCAAAGAAGGGCACGCGCTGTGTCACCAGATACCGAGGAGAAGCTGAAAATCGCTTCAGAATGGAAAATATGAGCGCGGTCAGGTCTATCCTGGCACTTCTTTCCATGCACTGCATTTCAAGGAGTCGGCCCTGCCGTCTCTTTTAGGGAGAGGCTGGAGACGGGAGATAAACAGAGCTGGAAAGTAAGGCCTCAGTTCCCTTTGGCATTATGTTATCAGCAGATAAAATGCCAAACGCCCTGTTGAGTGTGTGGAATGACTCCGGGCCCTAGTCGCATGGCCTGGAGCGGCACCGTCTGGGCTCGGTTATCACGATGGCGGCGGTTCTGAAATGTCAGGCTGCGTTCCCGGAGCAGAGCCTGCAATAAAACCACAAGACTGTTTCCAGCACGTTACTCTCAGCTGTATCCCTGTTCCTGGATCATGTGTGTGTCAAGGTCCATTAGGTGCTGTAGGTCCTGGATTAATGACTGGCATCGGTGATAGTTAGATCGTCATCCTGTAATGAACTGGCAGCCTATGTAACAACTAGCTTTGAGATGTAGGTCAGCCCAACAGGAAGGAAGCAGTTTGTAGTCGAGCCTCACCTTCCAGCTACCAAGCATTTGTTAATGGTTAGAAGCTCGCTGCTTCTGTCCAAATCGGCTCATCCTGAAAAAACCTGCTAAGGTTTTGGGGGATCAAAGGCATTTTCATTATAGAAAACTGCCTCTGGGGGGGCCCTAGTGGGGGGGTAAACAGTGATTCTTTCAAAATGAGTTAGCGGTAGTGAAGATTTAGCATACAAGTTCTTGCTGCCATTGGGCTCCACTGTCTTATGGCCTGATGGAAGGCTGTGCTTAATAGCTTAACCTTGACTTTGTGGTTGACTTGATATGCTACACTACACCTATCATTTATCAACATGCACCGGCAGGTGTCCCTTTGCCCGTCGAGCCGCAGCCGCAGCTAATGAATGCGAGCCGAAAGCTAATTGCTCGCATCTGGCACTGGCGGAAGAAAAACTAAAAACCTTCTCGCGTTCAAGGAGACACAAAAGCATAAATTGTGAGCCATTCAGCTGCCACTGGGAGGGGGAGGGAAAAAATAACCTATTGCTCATTGCTGAAAGGTTTGAAAAGAGGCAGTACTCTGTATTCTTGCGTGTAATTTTCTATATCATCTACAATTTGATGTGATTTGCGGTGAGGCAAAATTTAGGCGATAATGCTGGAATTTAAATGGCTGGTCTCAGGGCTGGGGTTGCAGGAGGAATGGGGAGGATTTTTCCATTTCCTGTTGAATTAATCTAGCAGAAAGTGACCAGGGTCAGTACTTTATGAAGTTCGTAAATCTTCGTCGCTGATTTTTACGGATTCGGCGATGCATCACTTGTGAAGATCCAGGGTGCCTCTGCAGGATGTCACGGCGCCTGGCAACGAGAGACGCAAACTCCCGATGGGAGCCGGTCCTGTCTGCCGAGTGTCCCTCTCATTTTTTTCCCCCATGGGCAGTATCTATGCTAATAGGACAGAATGGCTGTTTCATTAGACACATCTGCTGGGTAGCTGTGCAATCAAATAAGCTGGAAAAGTCACATGACATGGAAGAAGGGGAAAATGCCCAAGGATAACTTATGAACTTTGTCATGCTGAGTGTATTTAAATATAAAATATTTCCTTGCTTGGTTGTGCTCTATTTGACAAGCTGTATTTATTTTCTAAATGTACGTTAGTAGTTTTCAGTATATAATAAAAACTGGCAGAGATTTTATGTGAAGCAATAAACAGCATGTGATGAAAATCAAAATATCATAAAGTGCACACTAGCCCTGGAGGGCAGTCCTTATATTGCTTTTGTCCATTGTAATTACACAAGGAATCACTTTAAATGATAAAATCACCCATTTGCAGGCGCTGTTTAATAAATGTAGTGTTTAATGCTCTAAAGTGTTTTACTCTTTCATTATTCGGTTTGTGGTCATCACACGCGGGGGCCGCAACATCGATCACGCACGAGGGTGTGCATGCTTAATGCGCGGGGGCCGCGGTGGGTCAGCGCGGCGAGGGGGCCGCAGGGGACCCAAATCCCGTGGGACTCCGTGGCAGAGAGAAATATGGCGCGCCACCGATATTAGCTACCTCGCAGGTCGCCTCTGATTTAGCCAGCCGCTAAATGAAGTGGAACTGTGTGCTGGGCTCGCGCAGTGCACGTTAACTGGATATTTGGCATCCAGTTCGGCATCCAGCTCGTGCCTCGTGCTTCCTGGGATGGGCTCCAGGTACTCCACCGGACAAGCCGTTATGGAAGATGGATGGGAGATTTACGCTGGGGTGGCTGGGGGCTGCCATGGCCTCTGCCAGCCATTAAATACAAGCTATTACCATACGAGTACCTTCACGGGCGTGGGGGACGCTGGGCATGATTAGTGCAAATCGATGCCGTTAAGGATCATTTAACTATTAGTGGTTGCTTACCTGGTTATATAGATTATATACTGCAGTGGTTAAAAGCCCAGGCCTCCGGTCCCTCATTCCACAGTTTAGTTGTGGTCCAGCACCTGCGGACTTGGGCTAGTTATCAGAGGGCTTTATAATTTGTCAAGTTAAAATTGGGTGTGTAGGTACTGGGGCAGAATGAAAATGTGAGCCGAGAAATGGGTCGCGAACTACTGATGTACAGCTGTGTCTGATAGTTTGTAGGTTTTTTTTGGGCATCAGTGGTCCAGCGGACACCACAGCGCATCCTGGAGGAGAATGTCAAGGGCTCGATTCCGTGCATGTGCACCGTTCGAGTTTTATCGCTCGGCCGGTGATTTACGAGCCTTGGGTCGGGCCAAGGACAGTGTCGGCTCTGAAGATTGCCAGGCCGGGAGAGGAGGATTACGGTCAAAGAGCGGGAGGAGCGTTCGCTTACAGCGCAACGACAAAGCATCAATCTGCCCATGTCTGTGGGGGACGGGGGGGATGAGTTAAGAGGACTCTAGGGCTTTAATAAAGATGCTGTCCAGGAGCTTTGAGGACACCGTGTCGCCAAGGCCACCCTCCATTGGGTTATGATTCACAAGGGAGAATTTTATTGAGCAATGTACAGTGTTTTTTAAATTATTATTATTTATAATGGTCTCAAGTTTGTTGCAGAAGTTTGCAACAAACCACTTTCGCTTATTGTATTTCTGCTGGTGTATAGCATTTTGCAGTGCACTGTATCGCTTCCAGACCTGGAGGAACTAGCTTTTTAAATTGTCCTTTTTATATATATGTATTTGAAACTTGTATGGGAACTCAGATGTTTAAAAAGGAGAGAGATCTGTGGGTGAGATTTCCTGGGGGACCATATGGAGAGTGGTCTTGATAGACCGGCTCTATAAAGTAAAACTTTGCTATCCAGATGGATCATGCGGCTCAGCTTCTCGGGGGCTGGGAGGCTTCAGGTTGTCTCTGGGAGCAGGATTATTTGCTCCGTGTGCTTTTTTGCTTTATCGCCTGGGGTGATGTATGTTACGGTTTAATCCACCGCAGTCGATGCAGTAACACTGGCCACATTTGGTTTGTAGCTACACAGCCCAGTGGTGGAAATTATGGCTCTTTTTTACGGCAGAAGTAAAGGGATCCTTCATCCTTATGTAGTAATTTTAAGATCAGTGGTAAACGGTCATGAGAACCTAATTTAAACTTTCACAGATATTCCTTGACTGCCATTAGTTTTAGGTAGAAAGATGCTAGATAGCTATTAACAGTTAATGTACGATTAAATTAGGTGCTTTCTAAGAAAGGAACTATGAACTGTGACTCAAACTATCTTCATGTTTATGCATGAAACATGCATAAACATTGTCCAGATGGCTCCTTAAAGGGAAAAAAAAATTAACGAGCAATAACTGTTAGGTAATTAAAACAACACAGTGCTGTACATGGTGTTACCCTGTGCACTCATTTTTTCTTTCCAAATGCCGTTGTGCTCATTTCATGAGAACTGGAAACCTGGCCCCGAATAGCTAATGGCTTTACATTCTTTTGTAGCGTGAATTTTCCCTCAAAGGACCAAATAGCATTGCATTACTCAGACTTTGGTTTGCGAAACGACAGAGTTGTGCTTCAAAACAACGCAGATGTGTTATGATCAAAGCTCAACGACTGCAGGGACCACGTAAATTCTCGCTGTCTGGTCTATAGGATGTCGGAATCTCGGTTTCCGACACCAGTATGCGATTGTTTAAAAATGGTGTCATATCCTGACCTGTTAACGCAAAGTATTTCTGGAGTCCCGAGTCAAGCACATGAGGTTCAGGCCTTGTATCTGTGAGATCAGGCACCTCTCCTGGCTCAATAGGCGGACTTCCCTTTGCTGTGACCTCCAAGATTTCACAGGGCAGCTGCCATTCCCATTCCGCAGGATAACAATGCCACTCACCCGGAGCTGTTTCCCATGTGAACGTGTGCAGTCATTGGGAATTGTTCTCCTTATCAGTAGAGCATCCTGTTCTGCATTCAGACCTTGCCTGTGCTTTTGTAGGCTGTATTCTTGAATTCCTAAAGGAAATGTCTTTTTTTTTTTCCCCTCATCCTATAAATGCAGCTCCTGTCATTACCTGTTGATGTATTATGTTATTTGCCTATTATTCGAGGGGGGGGGTCAGCTTTCCTATGGGCTGTCTACATATTTAATGTGCAAATTACTGCAACATGCCAACAACCTACTGACACCTGTGAGTATAAAAGCGGTAGCCAGCCAGGGGGACTCCCTGGGACTCCCTCCCTCCCATCCCTCACGATTGAGGTGTATGTAGATGGTAGAACATAAGCTAATTAACCTTATAGTCCAACCCAGGGAACCCTACCTATTTGATGCTAATATTCTCTTTAGCAGATGATTGGATGTTTACTAATCTTCATAGTTGTAATGGATTTCACCAAGTGAGCCCTTTAGTGACGCTTGTCTGCCATGCCATCCTCAGCCCTGACTGCCGCCGCTGGCCGCGGTAAGCTGGAGGTCTGCAACTTTCTGCTGGATCAAGGGGCCTCAGTGCAGCAGGCGAATCGCAGGGGGGTCTCGCCGCTCTTCTGTGCCGTCAGGCAGGGCCACTGGCAGGTGAGGGAGTCCATTGAAGTTACCCCAGATTGCGTGCTGCAAATATGCAGGGGGTTCCTCTGATCTGATGAAAAAGGATCCACCGCACCCGATTAGCTGAGAGTGATGGCCCTCTGGAAATTCTCTTTTTGCATCAGATCATGGACGTGCTTCTGGAGCGCGGCGCAGACATCGACATGTGTGACAAGCAGGGCCGCACGCTGCTAATGGTGGCAGCTTGCGAGGGACATCTGAGCACTGCCGAATTCCTGCTCTCGAAAGGTGAATGGCCACACCTGCGAGCTCCCCGCCCCACGGCTTTATCTTTCGTAGCGATGCGGTCCTTCATCCATGACCTTGGGACAGATTAATCCAGAAGTTCGGCCTAACCTACTTAGGCAAGTTGGGCAGCGCAGGAGGTGCTGTAGACGCAAGTAGTAATCATGGGTTTTGGCTCAATTCTCAGGTGCTTCTTTGACTTCGGTGGATAAGGAGGGATTAACGCCGCTGAGCTGGGCATGCCTGAAGGGACACAAGAGTGTCGTGCAGTTTCTGGTGGAGAAAGGTGCAGTCATAGATCATACGGACAAGAACGGACGTACTCCGCTGGACCTGGCCGCGTTCTACGGTGATGCGGATATTGTAAGTAGTACCTCAATAAATAGGGACTTGTATTTGGCAAAACCTTAAGCTACCTTAGCCCTCATATCTCAGGTTCAGCGAATTTGTCAATGATTCTTAAATGTTTCTGGCCACTGCTCTGCAAATATGGGAGGAAGCAAAGCATTCTGGTCCTGCTGTCGTGAGCTTTTATTGTCTTCATTAGTTCCCAGCTGAGCTCTTCCCATCTTACTTGAAGGTCCATTACTTGGTGGAGAAAGGGGCAGTGATTGAGCATGTGGACTACAGTGGCATGAGGCCTCTAGACCGCGCTATTGGCTGCCGGAACACGTCAGTGGTGGTGACCCTGCTGAAGAAGGGGGCGAAGCTGGGTGAGATCTGGGCTCCATATCACAATTCAAACCACCAAAGCATATGACACATTTGAAGTGATGGTTTTGGCTGCATACCTCTAGAACTAGGATTGTATTGACACGAGAATCATTTTCCTTCTGCTTTCATCATCAGGGTTGGCAAACGTCTTCCATACAGAACTGCTGATTTCATCCTTAAATGTTTATTATTGTTATTAATGCAGGCAGGACTCTGAGGGAATTTATTTTAGCATGCTTCTGACGTGCTCAGGAGGCTTCAGATATCCTGTGCTAGGTTGGATTGCTGGCTTTTGGGTCGAAAAATGAAAAAACGCTTTGCTTGTTCGAAGCAAGATGCACAAAGCCAGTCTGGGCATGCGTCACAACATTTCCAATTACTGGAAAACAAGACAAGGCTACGGAGATGGAATATGGTGCGGTACTTGTTTCAGGGTTGAAACGTGACACGCCCAGATTCATGTGGCTTGTTTTTCCTCCTGTCATTTGTGCTTGTCACTCTCACTTGGGTGTCGAGCCCAAGCATGGGGCTTTAATAGCGATTACTAGACTACCGAGGCCCTCTGCCTATTTCCCTCCACTTTTAAACCTTGTCTGCTCAAAGT
>JAODJW010000001.1:41767043-41777439 GCA_026777045.1 Hyperopisus bebe | reverse complement strand
TAATGGAGGAAGGCAACCTGTTGTATAAGGTACTGGATTGGATAAGCACACTTTCACAGCAGTTTTGTGGAGAATGACTTGAAGTCACCATTATTGAAGTAGTTTGGCTTCCTTTTGTTGTGCATGTATTTTGTGTCAAGATCTGAGCCACCAATATTTGTGTTGCATGGAGTGTGTGGGATGTTTCTTTCTTTTAATACCACAGTGTAGAATAGATGAATTCTCAGGCATTAATACACAGAAGTGAGACAAGCACTGGACTCTTGAAGACTCCTAAGCCACTGCTTCTTAAACTAGTCCTGAGGGACCCTCCAGACGGTCCACATTTTTGCTCCCTCCCAGCTCCCAGGAAATTAGGAGAGAGTAACAGCATGGACCATCTGGGGGCCCCGAGGACTGGTTTGAGAAACACTGTCCTAAGCCACCTGTTCTGCTCTCTCAGAAAGGGAAGATGAAGGAGGCGGCACAGAGGTACCAGTACGCCCTGCGCAAGTTCCCCAGGGAGGGGTTTGGGGAAGATCTCAAGGCCTTCAAGGAGCTGAGAGTCTCGCTTTACCTCAATCTCTCTCGCTGTCGCAGGAAAACCAATGTGAGCTCAACCTTTTGTTATTGTACCTTGCATATAATTGGTATTCAGCTATTGCACCAATAGAGTATGTTGCGTATTGTTTGGTTTTATGGTACTGTAATTATAAAGGGGCGGTAGGGGAAAATGTCAAGGTCGATTGGGGAAAAAATATGTGGGAGTGCCGTTCAGTAAAGTAGAGATGTGTAGTAATGAATAATCAACCAGTGCCGATGTGTGAGAAGGAATGGTTTGCAGTTCTGCTGTAGGGACTTTTGGATGAATTTACCCAAATTCTTTACTGTAGGGTCTTTGCTCAAAGGCAAGCTAGGATGTCACTGACGAAATGCGCAGCGAGCTCTGACCCAGGCAGCAAATTCCAAGCCCAGATGAATCACGGCAGCAATTGTGAAACTGTCAGCTGCCTTTTATGGTGATCTTTTGTGTATGTCGCTCAAGGACAGAATCTCTTTGTTTGCCTTGAGTCAGTCTGAGAAACATCAGAATATAAATATCTCATTACTGGCTTTGCTTTTATATCCATAAAAGATGCATTCTTGTTCCCGCTCCTAGTGTATCACCATTAACAAAGTTACTCTTTAAGCTGTGCTAGGGATGGATGTCACAGATGGACAGGTGGACATTTCTCTCTCGCTCTCGATTTTGATAAAATTATTATTCTTTAGTCTTGAATCATACGTTAAAAATCACACTGCACAAAGGCTGCTGGCCCCTCCAGTGAGCAGCTTCTGATGACCTCATCGCATGCCCCCTCGCATGGAAGAGCGATAATGGCGGGATTTGGCGGTCTGCTAATGTCACTGAAGCTGTCCCCCCTCCCTTGCGAAACGTTCTCAAAGCCAATCGTGGAGTGACGGCCATTTGGCCCTGCCTTCTCTGGGTTGATAATGCCGGTCTGTGCCTCCTGACAGGACTTTGGCATGGCGGAGGAATTCGCGACAAAGGCTCTCGAGCTGAAACCCAAATCCTACGAGGCCTATTATGCCAGGGCCAGGGCAAAAAGGAGCAGCAGGTAAGACTATTAGTGAAACAGCCCTTGCTTTGTGCCGCTCTCATTTTCCCCCGACGGATGTTCCAGGCTCCACTGGGGGGGTAAATCATTTAGCTGTGCGTGAAAATCCCGCCGCTTAGTCCACTGCCTCCTCCACATAAAAGGGTACCTTAGAAAAACTTTGAGGTTTCATTTTTCTTCAGAATGTTTATTGAATATTGACTACAGATGAGGAATAGTACATCACAGCAACGTTAGGTCCCTTTTTTTTAATCCAGTGGTAGACACTTTCTTCACTTCAATGACACACTTCAACCTACTTACCAAATTAAATAAGACTTCAAACTGCAAACTGTGGGGTGGTTTGTGCGTAGCTCCTTGGGACTCAAGACCCTGCAGTTAAAATGTTAACGTTCCATATTCCAAGCATTCCAAGTTCTTCAACATGTCACTTTGAACAGTTACTGCAGTTTCATGAAATCCAATGAATTTAGCACTGAATTTTGAGCCAAGTTAAGCATAATTTAAGGGGCTCCATGGAGGGCTTGCCAACAGCAAAAGCAGTAGCCACTCTACTGGTATCGGGTCTTTATGGACGACCAGAAACTTTGTGGTTGTTTACTGAGCACAACAACAGTTCCATGGCAGAAGGTACTTCTGTAACCCCGAGATGTTTAACTGGTGACACTAATGTCGGATCACCCACATATGGAGGAAATTTGTCGAGTGCAAGGATGGAATCTCGAAGTTGCTCCAGCAGCCGCCTTATTTTGTGGAACGAAAATGGCATGTTGGCTTTGAGCCGCCTCACTGCATGGTCTGTTCTCGACCGAATACAAATTAGCCTAATATAGCGTGTGTGTGTGTGTGTGTGTGTGTGTATGGATTTGGCTTATTTCATAAACAAGGTGTGGAAGATGTCCTAGTGCCAGATTTAATGAAACTCATTCCTGAAGTCAATGAAGCATGCAAAAATACACAACCTCTTTAAGTTCCACGTTTGTGATATTGTGATATTGTGTTATCGGTTGTTCAGCATTGTCAGTGGAAAGACAAGGCATCATTTTGTTGTCAGGAAGACCTACGATTTGGCATGGGGAATATAGCAGAAGTCGCTCCTCCTCTTCGACTACTGAGAACGTGTCACGTGTCTCTCCGCAGGCAGTTCGCCGCCGCGCTGGCTGACCTACACGAGGCCGCCAAATTGTCCCCCAACAACCGCGAGATCCGTCGGCTATTGGCGCGCGTCGAGGATGAATGCCGGCAGCTGCAGCGCGCGCAGCAGAAGCCGGGGCCGCCCGGCCACGACTCCGACGATGAGGAGGGTTCTGCCGATCACATGCCAGAGAGGGAGCTACAAGGCCAGAGCCCACCAGGGCCAAAAGACGGTGATAAACAGGAGCCTTCCCAGCAGGGCTGGCAGCAGAACAGTAGCTCCCTAAATAGGACTGTAGATCTGGCAGCCCCTGCGGCTCAGGACTCTGGGCCCGCCTCGCCTCCCAGCAGGCCGGCCCACAAGTACCTCCGGGAACCCGTGACCCAGCAGGGCCTGGTGCTCCAACCTACCAAGCAGGCCCAGATCATCAAAACCAACCAGCACATGAACTCCCTGCAGGCCGGGGGCAGGTCAGGGAGCAAGTCCCATTCCCAGTACCCTTCCTCCAGCCCCCTGCCCAGCCGGCACCTCTCTGGCGCGCTCCAACTGAGTCCCGGCATTGACATCAGCCCACTGTCCCCAGATTTCTCAGGGTTCGCAGAGAGCCCAGCTTCATCCACCCACCACCACGACGGGGAGAACTGTGGCTTCCCTAAAGCATCTGAAAGGCTTTCTGCTCTGTCTGCATCCTCCCTGGATGCACTGTCGGGGACGTCCCCAGGCACATCAAAAGCGAGCCAGGATGCAGCAGCAGCACTGGGGCCACAGGCCGGGATGATGAAGGTCTCCAGTTCCACTGGCAGCCTGGCGTCCAGTAGCAGCCTTTCAGACAGCGGGAAGCCACAGGGCGCAGACGTGCGTGCCAAGACGGTCGGGGACAAGGTCCGGCAGGCCCAGAGTGGGGGGACAGAGTACAAGCCCCGCCCATTCATGGGGATCACAGACAAAACGGCGAGGTTCCAGCAGCTGCAGCAGCAGCAACAGATGCAGCACCACCAGCAAGGCCGCAGCTGGCAGAGTCAGTCCTCAGAGGGCCTGGTGGGCCACGCCACAGGCCCGCAGCCCCTGAACTGTGAGCTGCCATTCAGCAGAGTGGGGAGCGCCTACCACGAGGCCTTCAGCAGCCCATCTCAGGGTCCCACAGGGGGCCTCCACAATGGGACGCATGCCAAGGAGCTCGCCGAGAGGTTCTGCTACAAGGAGCCCAAGCTGGCTGTGGGTGGGCCGCACCCTCTCTCAGACGGCAAGCCCAGAGAGAACCCTGCCATTCATGTTGCGGCGATGAAACCAAAGCGATCCTTTATAGAGTCTAACGTTTAAGTCATTCATCCGATTTTTCCTGGGTGGCTTTAGTCTGGGTTTTGTCTCCACCCTGTTCCCATATACTTTATAGTAGATTTAAAGCTTCTAGGTTTGTTTATATTTCTCCAGTCATCCTGTCTGTGTCAGGTGAGTGACCAGGCCTCCTCAAGCTTCTATTTGGAGCTGCAGGCCATCCTGGTATCCAGCCAAGCTGGAGACCCCTGCCAAGATGTTGGTAAGGTACACACAGGAGAGAGAAATGGCAACGGCACTTTAAATTGGGCACGGGACAGGCATGTCAGCCGTGTTGCCTGTTGGGCTGTGGTGGTCTCAAGGAGCTGTTCCTGTTTGAACACATGGTGCTCACTGTGAAGAAGGACATTTACAGCTGGGTGCTGCAAATCCTCACACATGTACATAAGCTTCCCCTTAAGTGAAGGCTGTCATTGTGAATACCTTTGTCTGTTTATCCCCCCCCCATTTTGCTTCAGATGGTGTTGAAGGTTCTTAATGTTTGTCTGTATATTGTAAAGTTGCCCTAATAATGCTTAACCAAGTCCTTTCTCTACCTGCTTGTCAGTGCTGTCTAGGTTAATTTATTTACAGCTTCATCAATTGTAAAAGCAATATTTTCTATAGTTATTTTTGCACAGCTACTCCCACCTTTCCAAGGACAGGCTCTGCTGAGACGTGCATGCTACAGGTGCAGTTTATAACAAATAAAAACATTTAGCGGTGGGCCCGTTACCATCATACAGCTGTTGACATTCTTCCACCCCCCCCCCCCCCCCCCCCCCCCCCCGTCCAAAACTAATAATTGCCATTGCAAAGGTGGTTAAGGGGCCTTTACCTATATGTCTCCCTGTATGTTGTGTCTCAGCTGCCATGGTCTTGCTAGAACAGACAAAATGAAACCAGTCATGTAACTGGACACTTTCCCGTATCTCTACTACTCAGTATCTCGTTTGCTTGCCAGTGTGGGTGTTTTTCCGATGCACCAATGCGAATGTAACTATTTGTTGAGTTTTCACTGGTGTTGGAAAAACTGGTAACTGCACAATTGCATCATCACAAGGCAGGGTGCTTTGAATTCAGTAAGAAACTGGTTTTTGATCACACCGTACTGTATCATAGGATTGGGTGACATGGAAAAATTTAATGGTAGGTCTAGAATCCATTGAGCTAATTTTCAAAGCAACAATGAAGACTGAATGTTACAGAAAATGGATGGAAGCAATTTGTCTACACTTACACCAAGTTCATCACTATACTGTTTGATCACTTGTATAACCGATAAGTACCCCAGAAGGTTTACTACCAAAGAATTTCTACTTAGTCCCAGTTCTATACCTGGTGCAATAAACACCCCATGGTGTCCATGGTCTTTAGGTAATTGAGCACAATCAATCTAGAATCTTTACATACATTCAACCTTTCCAGCATGGCACAGTGCTTAGCCCTATTGCCTCATACCTCTGGGACCAGGGTTCAAGTCTCCATCAGAGAGTAGAGTTTGAATGTTTCCCCATGTCGTTGTGGGGTTTCCCCCCCCACCCCGAGTTCAAAAACATGCAAATTGCCTGTAATGATGTGAGTGCGCTCTCTGAAGGGTTGGTGCCCCATCCTGTGTTGTTCCCTGCCTTGCTCCCTTAGGACCCCCTGCAACCCTGAATAGGGCAAGCAGTTAACTAACATGCATGGATGGATGGATGCAACCTTCCCTCAAAGCTGTTAGGAAACTGACAAGGCAACGACAAAGACCAGCATCTATGGTTGACTGGCCTTCCAACGACCAATGGCCATCTTGAGTGTCCTGTTTGGAGTCAGTACTGTGGTTTGCAGAGGCAAGTTTGTCATGGGACTGGAACGATTTCTGCTGCTGATCCAACCTTCAATTGCGTCTCTCTCGTAGGAATAGCCATCTGTCACAATAAAAACCCACACAGTGACTTCACTGTATACCAGCCATTTACTCAAAGGTGCAAAACACTACTGACATTAGGGCTCCCTGAAATGTACCTACCTGCTGCTATGACTGGATCCTTCATCATCTCTCTGGTGATTGGACACAGAAACTCATCAGGGACACCTGTACAGACCATGGACATCTTCAGCTCCTCCACCTTCCTCAACAACTTGTTGCGTAGGCCAACAGAATCTAAAACAAAAAAAAAAGAAACCGGACACTAATCACTGATGCAAAAAAACTGACTAATGCACCATCTACACCAGACTTACTACAGCCCTCAGGACTCACTCTCGATTAATGACATTTCATCTCGTACTGAAACGGCCAGGCATAATTAGCTGTTTTGTGCGACAACAAAGGACAAAAGGCTAAAATAAAGCTGTCTCGCTTACTCCTAACTATTCTGCAGGACCCTCTGAAAAACATACAACATGGTTTCAGACTGCTTTCCTTTATCAAACCACAGCACAATCAACCATTCAGAAACCCTTCTTCATAAACACCCATGAAAGCCATGCCCCTTTACATAAATGTACACCAACACCATACAGTTCTGGATTCTTCAGTCAACTTATCACAATGCCAGCTATATTCATGTCAGCATATATGCATTGGTATTAAGAGATTGAGTAACCAATAGGTAAAAGCTTAATAACTATGAAATGTTAAACAGTTAATCTATATAAGATGCTCAGCATTCAATAAAAAAAAAAAAATCAAAAAAGCCTCAGGCTTGACGTTACTTAACCGCTTTTAAAGAGCCCGTAAAATGATGCCTTTGCCTAAAGGAGTTAAAAGAAGGACAATACAGTAAAATGTGTTTAAAAGCAATTTTACATGTGGTAAAACCTCTAAGTAAAAACATGAGCCTTTCTGGTCTGCCCCATAGGAGACCATGTCTACATGACCAGTGCCCTGTACTACGAAGCGGGGTTACTGGCTTATCGGGGTAACTTGTCGAATTTAAGGTAGTATGGGCAAAATGCAAGTGAACGAATATGAAGTCCATTCAAACTGCGGTACCTTAAATCCGACAGGTTACCCCGATAAGCCAGTAACCCCGCTTTGTAGTACAGGCCACAGGTCCCACAATTTTTAAAGTTAACCCTTGTCTAAACAAGAGTAATTTCCAACATAGTACATGCCAGCGCTCATGTGGCTGGAACAAACACCGTACGGCCTTTACTTCACTCTGCCCTTTTGCTCTGCAGATTTACATTTAACTTGACCGCCCATCCATGCTACTTTGACTATACAGATACACAACCCAGGAACAGAGCATTCCTCTGATATCCTTATATCCCCCCCCTTTTCTCATTGTTGTATCTTTCCACTAACGAACATTCCAGTGGACATACAGTCTGCTGTCCACTTATATATATATATATATATATATGTGTGTATATATCAAATGAGACGCACAACTCTAACAACCCAATTCCCTTACCAACTTTGAGCTCCGCGGTCAGGGTCTCCTTCGTCAGGCCAAGGAGCTCGGCGCCGTCGATGTTGTTGGCCTTAAAGGTGCTGACCAGCGCCTCCAGCCCCTCCTCGCACAGCCAGGCTGAGACGTCGTCTTCTGACCAGTCACTCGCCAGCAGCTTCATGCAGCCCCCGGATTTCCTCCCTGAGAAGAGAGCAGAACAACAAATACCTTCCCAGCAACCACCAAACCACCCAGCAGTCTTCTGCAGACACCCCCCTGCGCTGCCAAACTACCACAGAAAAAAAAATCCATTAGCATCAAGCGAGGACTAATTTGATTCTGCATTACTATGCATCCCATCCTTATCTACAACTCCTCACAATGACATTTGTGCATCCTGTGAATATGCATCACCCCCCACTCCACATCAAATACGACCTTCCAGTGACATTGCTCAAGCCACCTTAATTTTTCAGAGTAGCGCACACACACACACTCCGCCATCAGGCCTGATGAGAAAGCTTCCCAAGGAACATCTCATTAACCAGAGCTTGTATCCATTTTCCACTAGCACTCTCCACTGTCTGACCAGACACATGAAACAAATTCTAAAGCAGCGAACACTACGGCTGTTCATCGAATTCTAATTTCAATTACGATTTTGGCTTCCAACGATTACCGACACAACGATGCTCCCGTTTTATCTCGTTAATCCAGTGCCCCCCTTTCCAGCCCCTTTTTCTTTCTCAGTTGAGTTATATGTAGAGTTCAAGGAAATCCACTGTTACAAACACTGTACACCACAAAACCATACTAACAGAAACTGTGCCGACGACAACCATACAATTAAAGAGGAACAAACATGCTTGCAGGCAAACTGACAATTCAGCCAGTCACCTCACCAGCACTCGTGTTACTCTACTGCTTCAACGCACAGCTTCCCTACCAAAGGCAGGCCGCCAGTTCTCATTTCAAAATAACACAAACTACGTTGAAATTTCACTCAGTCTTCTCCACACTACACATCTGCTCCAACTCTGCTTTATCAAAAGCGAAGGTTTCTAAACGACAGCCAATATTTCATCAGCAATGGAGAAACCCGCTGAAATACTAATGCCACTGGCATCTTGAGGCGCGTCATAAATGTCAACAAGGATGCACAAACAGACCTTTCATTTTCCCCACTAGCGCAGAGCAAAGCAGCTTCAGTCACTCTCGCCATCTGCTGAAGCCTTTAAAATTACTGCACAAATGACTGGCGGAGAACAGGACAGCAGAACGCCTCCCATATCTACGCATGTGACAACCCGGCTGACAACTAGGCTATGAAATATTGTATTACTTCAGAAAATATACGACTTGGCATACTATGATTTCTTAGACAAAACCATCCTGAGCTGTTACATTATTCTATGGAAATACAGAATGCACTCGTGATGTACATTTGAATTACGCCAATAACTGCATCTCACACTATATCACATGACCTATACATCCTTCAATACATCTGTTTATATAGAAGAAAAATGAAAGAATCCATTGCCTCCACATACTGTCAACACTTCTGTGCCATTTACTGACACTAAAGCCCCTTCAGGTCCTTCCGTATAACATTACGGCCATCCTTCACACGGCAAAACAAGTCAGGGACAAAATGACTTCTCAGTTACCAGGAGGGATGTCACTTCTCATATCCCAAACACAAGACCCTTAAGTGCCTGATCCCTTTTCATCTCCGCTCCACCCCTCCTGCAATCACAGAGTGACCAATCACAAATGCAACGGCAGGACTCACCAGGAACGGCCTGTTCCTCATTCCCTAGGGAGTCACAGCAACAAGAAGGAGAAAAACCATCAGTGTGGGCAATAACAGACATCTGTGGCACTGCGGGCTTGACAATCCTCAGCTACAACTAAGGCAGCAGTCTGTACACATGCTGTTCACTCTGTGCCCACTGGAGTGGAATAACCCTATTGGTCAGCTGTCCTGTGACTCTTCAGGTTCATCAGAAAGCCACCCCCACCCCCATCACACTTTGTACCACCTGACCCCCTAACGAGACCTGCTGCTGTCATCTCTATACATCCCCCCCGCACTCGCCAGCTGCAGTTAATTGCTCTGCAGTCCACTAGGGGGCGACCTCCTCACTGCATAAACCAGGGGTCACCAACATGGTACCCACGGGTACCAGGCTGCCCCCAAGGACCACGAGTCGGCCACGGACCTGTGTCTAAAAATAGCACAACTTACCAGTGAGCAGTGTCTACAATTTAATTTTATCCTGTTGCTATTCTTCTTCAATCGCATTTGCATTTATATAGATTTGAAAATGACAATATAGAAAAAAAAAACAAAAACATATAACTAAAGGTAAGAGTGTATCAAACTGGTAGCCCTTCGTATGGCTCAGTACCCGTGAAGTAGCTCTTGGTTTCAAAAAGGTTGGTGACCCCTGGCTAGGACTGGGCGATATCATATTGATATTATATCGCGCATGTGCAATAATCACCAGGACTTCAGATGACAGACAAAGCATTTGGCTGGGCGCCAGCTTTTCGGTGCTGTACGGACATTAATTTACATCCATAATTTAGAGTAGTAGTATGGCTTAAATATTAATGAGATGCGTTTTGTGATACCCAAAAGTTAGTAATTTGTATAGACTTTAAGTTTCTTCATTTCGATTAGCGGAGCACCCCACATAATACTGTTTTGCTATACTATGGTTTGTATACCTCAGTGCAATATGCACTGAAGTCACGGTGAAGGAGAGCAGCCACAACATCTTTTAAAAGAGTAGATCTTCTGGATAAACAAGATAAAAAGATGTTGGTGGTGTGGTGGTACTTTTTACAGTTCAAAGTTTGACATTTATTAAACATAAGGATACAAAGCCTGAATAATATTATAGCCATACTACTAAACTGCTTAAATTGTGGCCGTAAATAAATGTCCGTATAGCACC
>JAODJW010000001.1:41722399-41739559 GCA_026777045.1 Hyperopisus bebe | reverse complement strand
GGGGGGTGTCCTTTATCTTCCTACGACCGAGTTACCAGTCCTGTGTCAGTGTTGACAAAATTTACATGACAGTGGAATTAAACCAGGGAACACTGGATGAAGGACACTGGCCTCTGTAAGATTTGACCTTACTGGCTATAACCAGGCACTGACCCTGACTTAGGATATACGGTTGGAAGTAGGATGGATAGGTGATCCAGTACCATGTCCACCATTACTCACGGTCACCCCCCTCCCTTCTGGCACTCAACCATTTTAGTTCTGATGTGCAGCAGGTCCTATATGCACAGTACCAAGGGCATAACTATGGGTTGAGGTCTCCACCCATTTAGGGGGTTCCAGGGGGTGTATTAGCTGGTTTAGATTATTGGGAGTTACAACCTCTCCCCCCCCCCCCCCCCCCCCCAATAATTTACAACCATGCATACTCTGCAGTGGGATGTCAAGACTAGGTTCAACTGGGACACACCCATAATGGTATGAATAGTCAACAGAGAAGATATTAAGGGCAGCAAACACATTAAACGTGGTATGTATGTGACCTCAATACAGGTAGGTAGAAAGGATGTAGATTCAGCATATGGGAACGAAAGGAGAGATGTCTACAATAGAGTATTGAGATACTACAGCAAAGAGGAGAAAGATGATGAGGACAACAAACTTGCAAACTGCTTTTGGGGTAGTCCAACACTAAATAAGGAGAAGTGGATTTTCTCAGATAACTCATTCCAAGGTGAGAGAGCACACACTATCCGGGAGATACAAGTCAATGAGTCAGATACCATTATGCAGCAACATTTTGGTGGGTTTTATAAACAAAAAAAATACCGTTTGCTAGCCTGTCCAAAATATGTATACAGGCTTCTTAATTCCTGCCGTTGTCGTTTCCCTTAAAAGACTCACCGCCTCGCCGTCAGAGTGATTCTTAATCCTAGTGTCCAGATGGCTATGAACCATCTCCCCCTCCGCGTCGATCTGATGCACAAGCCGTCTCGGTTTGGTGACTTCCCTCGATGCCGCGGTGCGCTCCCCCCTGTCCGCCGGCGCTGCCCAGTCCCACAAACCCGCATCCCGCAACAGGGATCCGGTCCAGCCTGCAACGGCGGGTATATAGGGCATGTGCGATTGATCACTTTGAATTAACGGGTGCATCGCTATTGCAGCGGCGACAGCAGCCCAGTCTCACGACATGTTTATTGTGATGTCTGTGTAAAATATACACTGCTTTTCTCAAAGCGCGATTTACTGCATGCAAGCACCGTTCCAGATATCGAGCTCAACAGCCAGACTGCGGGGGAAAATCCTGCTGATGCAGCAGGCAAAAGGTTTCTGCAAAGCACGAGAAGGGTAAAAAACTCGACCCAACAGACTTGGCAGAGACGCAAAACCCCAGCTGCGAGTTACCGACACATCACTATTGCAGACGGAAAAGTGATTACAGGTGCAAAACGCAGAATACGTCTTAAGGGAGGGAAATTTGCCAACGAAAAGGGAAAGGCGCTCTCGCCCTCCTCCTAGCCTTACCTGTCATGGCAAATCTTGCACCCACTGCAGCAAACATTAGGCACCTCACCGCCAGCATGATGTTCACATAGTCCCCTGGATTTGTATGAAGTGCGTGAAATATTAACGTATAATGCGGAAAAAATGCGGATGAACAGCAGATTGCGGCAAGAAAAAACCCGATCGCCAATTACACCTTTTTTTTTTTTTAGAGATCCCCTCTCAGTCTCATTTCCCCTAGAAGCCTTTTTAGACCTAAAAATGCTCGCTGGCTGATAAATCGAGCATCGTTATGATTCCAAAATGGGCGAAAGGATCCATAAATAGAAAAAGATGTAAGCATAACGTATAAAATGGTGAGACGATGTTGGGACGGCAGTGTACATGGGCATGTTTTTGCTGCCAAGCGGTGCGTGTTTCATGCGCTCCTCCGTCCGTGCGTATCATCACCCACCGGTGATGGAAAAGGAGGAGGGGGAGAAGCCAGGGAATGAACAGAATGGCATTAAGTCGGCGATGATGAGAACACGTGGGTGCTGATGCGCCCTCCCTCTTTCCGCCTCGTAGCATCTCCCCGTTTTTCCGGTGGTCTCCTCCCATCACAGCAAAACCGGTGGCGGCAATAAGCTGGAGGCCCTGCAGTATTTTCACATTTCTCCGCCGCCGAGCGTGTTATCTAAAGCGATCCTACTCTCGGCAATTATTAAACGCCGTAAGGATTTATGAATAGCTTTAAAGAGGGTTTTCTTTTTTTCATTAATTACAGCGACAGCAATGAGAGAAGTTAGGAAGATACTTATATTCTAACACAACTCGGCTGCTATCACGGTCACAATCAGAATCACAAAAACTTAATCGATGCCGGAGGGATCAATGCACAGATAGACAGAGACACAAGTGGACACGAAGAACACCGTATAACAAAATGAAAAACAATACCAAAATAATTGTTAACAGTAATAATGATTATAGTGATAGTTATAATTTGGCTCATACAAACATAATTTCACCATAGCTGCGTACATGATATTCCCAGGATTTCTGGATGGGCATTTCCAAAAGCAAGCGGAAGTTTGGAAACCCCTGAGCTGAAACCTGATCTCTTCAGCATAACAGGCACCTGTAGACTTGCTGCCACATGAAAGGTAGTGAGTGTCACTGGTGCTCAGAGCAGGGCGTGGTAGGTGAACACTGGAGCAAACTGCGGGCAGGTGGCGTGGTGGTGGGGGCATATTCCCAGCTCTTCGCCGGTGACTTCTGGAAATCACGACTGAAGAACAACTTGGTTTTTTCTCCCAGCCTAAATTACCTCAAAAAAGCAATTCTGGATGATGAGAAGATTCCGGAACAGGAATGGACAAGGTCGCAGGAAAATCAAGTGGTCAATATTAGTTAAGCCTGAAGTTCTGCCAGCCGAGATACCCTATCACTGTAGACTCTGGTCCCCATAGACAAAGTCATTCACACATCATTCTATTAATTAACATAGGGCCGAGAGAAATCTGTCTGCATTCTGGTTTAATCGAGCTTATAATATGTGGGATTTACAGAAAGGGAACGGCTGTTATAGCCTTACACCGTGTGTGTACAACCGCGTGGGTGTAAAAAGGTGCAGTTCATTTGCGTAAATGGTTTTGGATTGAAAAGAACCTTCAGACGTATAACGAACGGTATAATAATTAATTGTCTTCTGAACAACAAGAGCTAAGTTTCCGCCGCATTTTACAGCTCGCAGGGACTTATGGATTGGTTGGCATCGGAAGTGCATCGTTTGGACATCATAAATTTGATCCCCCGGAACGATCACTCTCCCCCGCCCACCAGCGACATCTTGCTGGATTGCAAGATCGTAGTTGATGTAGCGGTGCTCCGGCGTCGTAGCGATCAGCACCGTGATCCCGCTGCATCGCAGCCCGAAGCTCCTCTGGCTTTTACACGAGCAGCATAATTGCGTCCACAGTCCCTGCATCGGAAACATCCGGGGCTGGCTACTGATGCAGGGTAGATTTCTCGGGCCCCAATGACAGAGAGAAGCTGAAAGCAGACCGGTACTTAATGTCTGCACAGAGAAATGACACGTGACATCGCCGTGAAATTGGGTACATTTCTACATTTCTGTACCATTCTGACAAAACTGCGGTTCCCCACTACTGGTTCTCCGTTATTGATGGACTTTACCTGGGCGTTTCATCTTCCACATTTCATGTTAGAACTCAAATAATGCCAAATAATGCCTATATATACATACGATATGCACAAATAAAATGTCTGTATTTTATATGTAATATATATAAAAATATGCAATATATTGTGAATAATTACACAGCTATGACTAATTGTCCAGTGAGTGTTTCATTCTTGCTTCTCATCCTCTTTAAATCGTTACTCATTAGACAGGTTAACCATTACAAAGGCCATTCTGATAAATTAAGCTTACTTTATCCAATTACAGCCTTATGTGTTAAGGAGCACAAAGCGGATTAAGTAATTTAGTCAGTTGTAACATTGATACAATTAAGTAATTCTTAGCCTGGACAGCTTTCTGATCCAGGGTCAACGGGGCTGTGGCTGAAGGGGACGAAGAATAATGACACACCTACCTGGGGCTCTTGTATGCACTGTGGCTATATGGCCAGAAGGGGGCAGCAAGCACATGCGGAGTGTGTGTGCAGCAGTCTTAGCTGGGGACAGTGGGTATTACATAGGAGCATAATTAAGGTCTGCAGTGACTGGCACGTCTGTGCAAAAACCTTGCAGTTTGAAAAAAATCAATAGGTGATGCACCTATACATACATTCAGAGAGTGACACACTCCAACAAGAGAACATTTTAGCCAGCAGATTGCAGGTAATGGAGGGGCATGGCCAAACCCTATTGGCTGCTTCCTGGAAAGCCTGCTAGTGATGGTTGGATTAATCCTGCCCTGTCTGGTGGAAGCAGTGGCAATAATTTGGGGGTTCTACCTACCAGAAAGCAGGAAGGCAACATTGCCATGGATCAACAGAGTGCTGGATTTGAATCTCATTCTTCATATTTAACATAGCCTGCCTTTCACCTCTACAATGGGAACAGCTTGAGCGAGATTCGAGAGCGTCCTCGATCCAGTTACGGCTGTGCGTGTTAAGAGGACAGGCCCGAAATGTTTTTCAGTCAGTTTGCAATACAACCATGATCATTCGCTTCCTGCCAACATCGAGCCCACGAATGGGTCTCTTCTGCGTTTTGGTGTCGGTTGCTGGAGAATCTCATAGACTTTATAGTATCCCAAGTTAAGCTGAGTAACAGACAAGCAGCCTAGTAAAGGGAAAGGCCCTTTGTTCTTGTGTGCCAAGGGCGAGAACCAAGATGATCATGGCCTGAGACCTGCAGCTAATCATGCCAGGGTCTGCATGCCCAGAGAGGGTGGATGATAAGATGGGCCACATATGGCTTTGGCAAAAATAAAGCAGGATAATACAGCATAAGCTTAATCCTGTGGGTTTTTTTTTATTATTTATTTAAAAGAACTAGCATTTGATCCACACTACTGCAATAGAGCTACAGAAAGACCGCAGAAGATCTGCAAGCACTTGAGAAAAAAAGTACATCAGAGAAATATAACTTAGCAGGCATAAGATCAGACATACGGTGATTGTCTGCAATCCTACTACAGGCATCAATATTAGGCTTTTTTTTAAATGTAAACCTCCTCTCTCGCAGCTTGGATTGGAGGGAATATTTCTGGGGACATTAAGCTTAGTTCTGCTCCCTTGCATTCTTTCCAGGAGATCTGTATGCTGCCCTCTGCTGTCAGCATGGGCCCATTGCTGCTCTATTAATTAACATCACTGCAGTACTGGGGGTACAGCCAAGGCTACCTGGCCTGTTCAGGTGGATGTAGGCTACTTGCACATCACTTCTTTCTTCCTCCAGACTATTAATTCTTAGTTTTTTGTCGTATTGATGTTTTACTTATGTAGCAGATGCTTTTATCGAAAGTAACATTTTTTGTTGTCAGTTAAGGGCCTTGCTCAATGCCCAAAGGTGAAATCACTCTACCAATGGTAGGATTTGAACCTATGACCTTCCAGTTATGGACAGAGTGTCCCAACTTGTTGAGCCAAACACTTCCCCTAACAGAACTCTGAAAATTATGTACATTTATGTATCATGTATATGTGCATACACATATTTAATAAAAGACTTTAAATATATGAAGCATTTACTTCCTGTACAAAGCAATGAAAGACCTTATTTATATTATGCATTAGTATTAATGATTAAATTACATATTTAAACCAGGGGTTCTGCCCATTTTGCATCCCATTTGAGCCAAAAATGTCTCAGAACCAGGCGCTTCAAGTCCAGCAAGAAATAAATTCTACTAAGTGGATGACAGAGGAACAATGGGACCGAAGCGGACAGCAAGGTATATGACCCCAGCATCCAGCTGTCTCTGGGGATCCCGTCGCATGCGAATTTACAGGACGGGACGGAGGCACTCTGCCCCCCCGGAACATCACCAGAGACGCACAGCATATTCTGACCGGCACCACATACATCGCTCGAGTCTGAAGCCAGGAGATAATGGGGGGAAAAAAAACCCAAATCATCTGGATTGTACCAGAAGGATAAATTTATTTTTCATTTTCTTAGCAAAATAACTTTGAACATGCATTTGAGGATTTTTTTTTTTTTTTAACGCATAAAAAATTTTTCAAAAGTGGAAACATTTGTCAAAAAGTGGAAAGGTCTTCCAACATGACACAACAATATAAAAGGAAAGGTATTTCAAACACACATACAGTAAACTTGCTGGTTAGGGTCAGATCCCTGTACATACCTTAACACGGGACAAACACATCAGCTGACAAGCACTATTCATCTGGCAAACCGGGGGATATTCCACAAAGCAGGATTTTTTTATTAGCCAGATAAGTTAAGCCAAATTGTCTAACAAGAATGTCACTTACCTCACTTCCTATTCAACAGTTTCACTTTTGGCTTAAGTTATCCAGCTAACTGGGAAATCCCACTTTACAGAATACCCCCAGATCATTTTTCCCCATTGTTTGTAAACAAGTTTGGCTCCTATAGCCACACTGACTGTGTGAAAGAGGTCCAGACCGCAGACAGGTCTTGCACCCACCTTGCAGAGTCTTCAGGGGGAATGAGGATTCAATTCATCTGGTAAGAAACACGCTGTGAAGTATTTAAACCAAGGCTGACGTCTCAGAAATCAAGCACTCACCAGTAGGGGCATGGATGCCCTGGCAGATTCTGGGGGCCCAGCACTTTACAGGGGCCCCTGAATGCACGAAATTGTATCATTTGTGGGGGGGGGGGATTTGTAGCTACTGGGCTCACGGAGCTCCATGCTTGCACAGCCTCACGGTAGTGAAGACTCACACTTGTTATCAGAGCAAACTCAGTGTCCACTAATATAACAGGAGAAGCCACAGTCATGGTGATGGAAAGAGCGCTGAGATACCGGGACAGATATACCATGCCAGTCAAAAATCTGGACACATCTACTGAAAATCATTTATTTTTCAACATGATACTGACCCTAAGCTCACGTCGGGGTGGTGTAGTAAGTATTATCTTGTGAACAAGGAAAGAGATAGAGTGCTGACAGATGGCTATTTGGAAGAGTCTAAAATCTGAGAAAATTCTAAGATGTGGAACATTTCTCTTGGTTGTTGCAATATTTGGTACGTATTACTTCATCTCCTCAAGGCCATTTACTATAAAGTGAATAATCAGCTAAAATAGAGACAAATGCATCAAAAGCAGGTGCGTCCAGATTTTTGACTAGCACTGTATATAATTATTTATTTGAAATTGGGCTCCCCCCCCCCACATCTGTTATAAAATTAGAGCCCAACAAAGATGTCCTGGGCCGTGATATGCTAGTGTGCCTGACTGTACTCCCCATGGACCTTGGGATAGGACCTTAAAGACCCCCAGCTAATTCTGGAAGACCTCAGCTGCTGGGAAGAGAGACTGGCTGGCAGGGAGGACCTGTGCGAATTGAGCATTGACACCAAAGACCTGTTCTGCAGCTTCACTGGAGACAAGGTCGGCCCGCTGAGCCCTGAGCGACAGCGACAGAGCCGCACGACCGACCCACATTACAGGGGCGTCGCTACCCATCAAAAAAGAAAAACCAGACTGCCTGACAAACTGCAAACAATGTGCAGCATGACTCTCCAAGCCTGATCCAGTGCCTGCATGCTTTCATGTCATTAACGCTTTTCACGTCTTACAGTAATTCAATGAGTCGACACCATCTCCTGCTACGGCTTTTACAGCCCAGCTCCCTCCAGGGCTGAGGGTCTGGTTGATTAAATACTTTAATAGCTTAATTAACACCTGACTGATCCTAAAATAATTCCAATTAAGGAAATAGGTACTGAGGTTGAGAGAAAGTCAGCAAGGCCTATGACCTGTGGTGGTTGGCCCCGCATGTGCCAGTCTGAAGATCAGTAGCATCCCTAAGCTCTGGTTATTGAACGGTACAGTGAACTGCGAATGCCACTGTCAGCACTGCATGATATCGTGGACACCAGTTTCCAAACTAATAACATGACCTTGTTGCTGTGTTTTCACTGGACCTCCTACAGTCTTTGGTGTCACAATGAAAGCCAGCCTGAACCCACACACACGCACTCACAGCATTCTGGGATTTTTTTTAAACCATTGTAAATAAACTGAATTTATCATACCAAACTGAGCATACAATATGAATGAAAACTATTTTTATGAAGATCTATCCGACATCATTTATTGATACTTTTTTTTGTTCCTTTGAATCTTAATGTAATCCTTCATTAATACCAAACACACTCTTTTTGTTGCAACCCTTTCAGAAACCGTTTCTGAAACATGCTACACTGAAATGCACAATCCACGACAATTAAACCATTAGCAAATACTGAATGAAAACAGGATTTGAAATAGGATACATTTTAAGCCTATAATAATATAGCTACAGCTTTTCTTACCAAACCACAAGACAACGGAGCTTCACAGAAGTTCATTACCTTGCGGCGTAAGCTGTTAAAATGAAAACAGTGCCTGGTCTTTCGGTGTCAGACATTCCAATGACCCCTGACAATTAAAAAAAAAAGATAAAGAAAGAAAAATGAACGGAACACTTTGAAGACAGTGTTATTTCAGTGGTCTTCACTTTTGCGTCAGACATCACGTGGAAGATCCGGAAAGTCCAGAAGCCCTGAATTGAGGAAGACTCTTCACGTTGTGCGAAAGAAGCGGCGCCACCCGCTGGCACAGATGGAGACGACACAAGCTGCCAGCCTCGTCTGCATTAACAGTACTGGCTAACTAAGGAAATCACATCGTTTACGGCCTGACTGAACACTCTAAAAAAGGGATTTTAAGAAAGATCAGTCCATTTCACCACAATGATTATTAGCCCCTAGCTAGGCCAGAATCAACTGCGACTGGCGCATAGAAGAGTAATATTGGTAACACATAATGGCCACAATCAGGAATAAAAAACCAGACCTTTGTTCACTGTATATTAAAAGCAGACCCAGTGATGCATTTAAAGTACTGGGGATCGAACCCATTGCAGAACAGGTACCAATCTAAAACAAATGATATTTCATTTTCTTAATTTTTTCGGCTTTATCATCACTATTTACTATTTTTGGCTGTTTTTTATGCATAACAAAGACCAAGTCACTGGCCCCTGAGTTCATCCATAAAAATGTCTGCATCGATGTCTTTGACCATTAGGGGGCAGTCAAGAGCCAGAGAGGTTCTACTCACAACTGAAAGCACTGTAAACTTACAAGAAGTAATCCGAAGGGAGGAAAAGAAGTAAATGACATTTTAACTCCAAATCCTGAAGGGGAGCTTTATTGACACATGCACGGCAAAATATCTATCCCTGAGGCAACTTCTTTGTTAATTAATCTTTTCATCTTCCTCTTCATGGAATTGATGCGATTAGCTGGAAAGCATGCCCTGGGAGATGGTACGGGCATAAGATAACACAGGCTTTGGCCCAGATCCTCCATCCATCTGCTACAAAACAGTATTCAAAATACCCAATGATGAGGACAGAGGGTAGGGTCATAGGAAAAAGGGTCACCGAGCGCAGATCGTGAAAATAGTGATGTAGCCATGTGGAATACACATCCACCTGAAATTCGCTGATCTTGGAGAATGAAGAAAGTGTTGAAGTGTTTGGTCTCCCCAGAACAAGACAGAGATGAACAGGATTAGCATGTAGATGAAGCCAGAGACTAAGGCATCATCGTTCGATTCCCAGGTCCAATACACCGCGTCAAAAACAGCACCTCTATGCTCTTGGTGATCTTCTGGACTCTGTTCCCTACAATTGTTTCTCCCCAGTCCAAGTGATTCCATGCCTTCCTCGGTCACCAAAGAGCATTAGTCACAAAGCACAGGTTCCCGGGCCTGAGGTCCCCAGAGAGTAAGCCTGAGGTGAAAGTGGCAAGGAAAATCTCCCCTAGAGACTGGAAAAAAACCTAGGGAGGAAGCAGACCTCCTGAATCACTTCAAGGCACTTTGTTTGCCACTGAAATCCTGTCTTCCCATCACTCTTTCTCATAACCATATGCCCTCCTTCAGGCTGAAGAGGGTTTAATGTGCATTATTTACTTGTTTCCTACAGGGGAAGTAGCATATGTCAGCACAGACATCGACACAAAATTCTACCAAATGCATCTCCAACTTTTTGAATAACACCATGGAACTGAATGTCAAACGGAATACGAAATCAGAAAAAAAGGATCATGCCATTTCAAATCCAAAAACCACAAGTTGAAAAGTCCAAGACAGATACTCGCATCTTGAAGAGAAAAGATGACTCTCTTGTGAGTGACACTGAGGTACACTGTCAGGAGACAGCAGCATGGAAACTCATCTGTCATCTTCTCGTCATCAAAAAAATCTGGGTGTACAGTATCGGTCTGTTCTTGATTGTGGCGCTCTAGGAATTTACTCGTATGGGCTCGGTCTTCTGCAGGTTCTGTTTCCGTCGCATCAACTTCTGTGAGGATACACAAGCCTGCTGGAGATGACAAGTCTCCGTCCTGTAGCCCAGAGTATTAGGACACTCTCCTAAGGTAAGATTCAAGTGTCCAGAGATAGGAAGCGTAGCTAGTGTGAAGGTATTAAATCCACACTGAAGGCTTACCCTCCACAGACTTGCTGCTGCTACCACTACTATTACTGCCCCTACCTGCCCTGCCTTTACTGCCCCCATGCTTTGAGCCAGGGTGGTGCTTGTGTTCCACTGGGGGATGGCCAAGGTTGCTCTGGTGCTTGTCAGCCTCCTCATGATGTTGGTGGCTGTAGGTCTGGACTGTGGGCTCCAGGTGATCCTGGGACTGCCGCATCTCCTTCTGAATGGAGACCCGTCCCTCACCCAAGGGGAAGTTGTCCTCATTGCTGCCAAACTGCTGCTGCTCCTCTTGAGCAATGTTGACCCGGTTCTGCTTGCAGGCCATCTTGGTGTTGCTCAAGTCTGTGAACTGGATCTGTTCTGGCTTGACTATGATGTTGTAGCCAGGTGGCGCCGATGGGGCAGTCCAGGAAAAGGGGTAGCTGCCATAGTCTCCATCAATGCCAGCTGCCCCGGCTTCACTCCCAGGCAGACCGGGACCCCTCACCGTAATTCCTGGCCCCAAGGAGCCCAGTTGATACTGTTCTTCTTGGGGTGGGCAGCGACGGCGACGTAGGATGTCGCAGATGGTACCCACACCCAGGTGCAGCATCTCCCAGACATTGAGCACCAAGCACAGCACGGTCACGCCATACATGATGATGAGGAAGATAGTCTTCTCCGTGGGCCGTGACACAAAGCAGTCCACTCTATGCGGGCAGGGTTTGCCCGAGCAGACAAAGACTGGCGGCACGGCAAACCCATACAGGGCATACTGGCCCACCAGAAAAGCCACCTCCAGCAGGGTGCGGGACACCAGCTGCAGCACATAGATACGCATCAGCCCATCCTCTTTGATGCGACGCCGCCCGTCGTGGCGTGTCTTGGTTTTTGTCCGTAGTGGCTCGTTGCGTGTCTCTAACTCGGGAACCTCGTAGATCATTGGGTCCTCCTCCTGGTCATCCTCGGTCTCCTCCAGGCCACGGTGCTGCCGCCGACCACCGAAGAACATCTTGCGTGGCCTCCGGTGCGTGTAGCCGCCGCTTCCGCTGCCCACCTTCCCCTCCTCCAGCCGGGCGATCTTGTGAATGGCATAGCCTAGGTACATGAGGGAGGGCATGGCCACCAGGATGATCTGGAACACCCAGAAGCGCACGTGCGAGAGTGGGGCAAAGGCGTCGTAGCAGACGTTCTCGCAGCCCGGCTGGCCCGAGTTACAGACGAACTTGCTCTGCTCATCGTAGTAGATGGACTCCCCGCCGACGGCGGTGAGCACGATGCGGAAGACGATGAGCACCGTCAGCCACAGCTTCCCCACGAAGGTGGAGTGGTTGTGGATCTCCTCTAGCAGCCGGGTGAGGAAGCTCCAGCTCATGATGTCGGCGGATGGTGGATTGGACGGGATCCCTCGATGGCCCGCTCACAGACTCTGTGGGAGAGACAGGGACAAAGGAGAGTCAGAACGCATTGTTCGCGCCCACAGATGGGCTGCAAGAAGAGGCATTCATATCCATCTGTGACGTGCAAGCCATCTCACCACAACTCAGATAAACCAACCTCAGGTCTACCCGAAGCAATACACCATTAAAACTCACTTCATGAAACAATAATTATACTGAAACAAAACGGATAATGCCAATTCAGACCTAGTGATCCTTGTCAAATGTCTAGCAAACAGCAATCGCTAAGATATAAACCATAAAGCCAAAGTCAGAGACGTCATTACTCTAACAGGCCAGTAACCTAGGCTTCTCTCCACTGCTGGGGCGAGGAGATGGGTGCCTGTTTGCAGCAGCAGTTGAAGCCATCTGTGATGGTCAGCTGCCATTAAACTATTAGAGCAAAGCGGAGCCTCACAGACCTCCAATCCCAGGACCAGAATTCCAGCATGCAGTTCCACCAAATTCAGTGACTTCCTGTAGCCGATTTTCTATTTATTTATGATTTGTCCTTTTAATCACCTTTAAAAAGCCCAAACTAAAAATAAGAAGGGACAAGCGTGATAAATGCTCGACATTATCCTGCCATGACAGAGGATGATGAACAGTTTGTTCTCCATTTCATCAATAGTATTTTGCATAAAAAAAACCACATTAAGTGCTGTATCCTAGCCTCGATGAACATTAAATGGTATTCTTCACAGTTCTTACTGGTTTCGGTATTTCACAAATTTAAATTCTTTTACTAAACATATAGATATGAAAGCCTGTGCTTTGGTATTTGACCATGAAAACGACCTGGTTCCTCTTGAAGCATTTGCATGACATGCTTCCTTACACTTCATGTGGTGTCAGTTTGCTTAATGCTCCGGTGCTCTTCACCATTGAAGTGGTGCTTTTTTACTTAGCTCTAAAATCTCTTCTACTCCCTTCTTGTACTGTTATTACGGTTCAGAGTTTTCTGAAGCAGTGTTTCTCAAACCGGGTCCTCGGGGGACCCCCAGTCAGTGGACGTTTTTGCTCCCTCCCAGACAGTCCATGTTTTTGCTCCTACCAGCTCCCTGCCAGACAGAGGGGGCATAAACATCGACCAGCTGGGGGGTTCCCGAGGACCCGGGTAAAGAAACACCGTTTTTAAGTATTTAAAGAGGCAAAGAACACAACAGGGAAAAAGTGAGCAAAACAGCACCAGCTTCCGTTCTGGAGCAAGGACAGTATGTGGGTTAGTTGGGTCCTGGAGGCTGGCTGAGCAGAACTGGCACTGGGGCCGAGTGCCCGACTCCACACTTAGAAGGAGCCAGGAGCACCAGAGCTGGCCACAGGAGGGGTGGGGGTCGGGGGGGGAGATGAGGAGCAGGTGTCGTGCACAAACCGGCTGCCGCTCGACCTGCTGGTGCACCGGTATGACTGCAGTAGGCAGAACGTCTGTCCAGATCTCACACAAACTAACAGGGTCGCATTCCATAGGCGGCTGAAACTTTATCATTCCATCATTTCCCCTCATAGTCGTTCAAACTGGTAAACTCCATCTTTAAGAGGAAGGACTACAGAGCACAGGTAGATTGTTCAGGTTCAGAAAGCAAAAATCCAGACCAAGATTTTGTTTCCACCAATCAGTTGAGTACTTTCACTCTTTATAGTCAACTGGTTGGCTGAAACAAGATCTTGCTCTGGATTTTTACTTTCTGGACCTGAACTCTCTACCTCTGAAGGACAGCAAATATTAATTTAGAGTCCAGGAAGGGGATTCTCCATGCAGTATACAGACAGGATACCACCCATGCACATCACCTCCTAAGCTAACCGAGCACTAGCTTCGGACCAATTTAGCTAATGCGTCCATCCCTGCTCATCCTAGAGTCTAACTGCTACTGCACAAGTCTTGCAGGGGCTCACTTCCAGTTTTTTTAGCTTGGAACCTGACCAACTAAACACTAGAGTTGCAGGCGCCATCATTCTTGGAGCAGAGAATCACTGCGAGGAACTGAAATCCCACTCCATATAAGGCCGCGGTTTGGCCGGGGGGGCAGAATTCCGGGAACATGGCTTATCTAAAGAATGAGAAGGATTGAGAACGACTCTATCTCTGTGCTCCTCAAGTTAGTCACATGTGCTCTAATAGTTCAGAGACGGACAAACGATGAACGTATGGGCGAGTCTTGTCAAACAAGCTGGCATAAGAATTCCTCAAAGAGTTATGTTCATCGGTAGACTGGCAAGTCCAGATGGTGTGGGAATGATTGAGTTACCAGTGAGAGTAACTGGGAGGCATAATGGAATAGATTCTATATCTAGGGAATACCTGCATCGATGAGTAAAAGTGTAAGACTTTTCATCACAAACACGCCTTGAGGGGAATCGAAGTTTCGAGCAGAGGACGAACTGGACCGCCGCTGCTTGAAGGTTGCCTTGAGTTGACTTTTCCATGCAAGTCCCACCATCCCGCCCAGGAGAGGACAAGGTGCTCCAAACAGCCAGACCTACTCGTTGGCAGCTCGATGGATCACTTTAATTAGCCTCCAACTGGCACGGCAGATGCAGCCAGGGAGGGGAAAAAAATACTCCTGTAAGGCTTCCTACAAGTGGAGCTAACTCATTAAAAACAGGTCCTGCAGGTGAATAAAAAAGGAAAGTGTACGGAGACCCCCCCAAGTAACATTAAAACATATGAAGACATGAAAAATACACATGTAAAATGAAGAGAGTCTACAGTAAACAAACCTGTTTAGACCGTTCCTCATGAGTGTCCACCATCAAACCCCACTAGATCACAAGGTCATTCCACAGACAACCCTCTGGTTAGTTTACTTTTATATTAATTACTATGAATTATTGCAGGTCTAATCCCTGCCTATGCTGCAGTTTTTTCAAATTTGCTACAAGACTCCCATAATTCCGAGAGCACACAAATACAGACACTGCACAGATACTGTGCCCAAAGCTTGATTGAGGTGTAAAATAAATGGCAGACCCTTTCGGGAATATTTGTGTTGTCATGGATGCTCTATGGTTGTCACAACAAGCAAAGGCTAATTGCGTCGCTCATCCAACAAGTTCGGGGCAAAATCTCAGGTGGGTCATCGCCCTTAATGAGCTGGACGTGCAAACCTGGCTGTAGCCCAAAGCACCAGAAGTGACAGACCCCATGTCGTCACGATCCACTGATTTAGTAGGGCATCGGGCAACGTGCAACATGTATAACCAAGTGTGCATTCTGTCGATGGGCAGAAATTTATGCAAAATGACATCTGCACACCCCTTTCATCTGCCGCTTTCCATTGCGTTTTTGTGTGGCAGTATTCTTTGGATAATTGTATCTGAAATCACCATTTTTGTTATAATAATTATTACTATGCTTATTAGAAGTACGTATTCATATACCACATACTATACCATTAATGAGTGTAAGAACATTAGATCCATCTATCACGATACCAGCCCAACCTTGAAAGCTCCTAGCATGGTCTCCTCATGTTTACAGCATTTAACATGCTTTCTATCATTCCTTTTCCACACTGGCGTTTAAAGCTTTTTCCACCGAGTTTGTGATTCTAACCTAGAGGCACGCATGCCTGAACCTTAATCCAGCCATGTCCTTGGCCGGTTTAGGCGAAATCTGAGAGGATAAAGGCAGGCAAAGGTCAAAAGGGACAGGCCAAGCTCAAGGCTGCTGTCACGCATTAGAGCTGACCCAGCGAGAGGACAGTACAGCCCTGGACGGCAGGGTCAGTCCTGGAGACGGAAGGGCAAAATGGACGATGACATAATCACCCCGTACAAGCAGAGTCTGACCTGGGGTAGACTCTGCTCCATACTAGTAAATAGGAGACAGTCAAATTCCCTGCATCATGCTTCTGGGGGGGACAAGGGACCTTGGAACAAGGAGCTTGATGCCAATGACCATAAATCACCCGCATTCAAGGGCCCTTATATTTATATCAAAAGACAGGGCAACACCAAAGTCGCAATATGAATGACCTTTGGTGTGGTGCAAGACATGAAAAAGGCCAGAGCTAAAACAATGAAGGAATATACCAACAGTAGTATAAAGGTCTGGCTGAGAAGGAGGTAGAAGGAGAATGGAGGGGAGGGATCTGCTTTTGTGGAGAACACAGCCGTTGAGGTTAAGAAGAAGTTCCACGTCAAATCTACCCCGGAGATACATTAGCATCAAAAAAATGAATTGAAATATGGAACAACTTGTAAACGCTCCCTAGGTACAAACCCACGTCTGAAGTGCTAAATGTAAAGCTGTAAAGCTCTCGTGGATGCAAGTCTTTTCATGTTTTGAGGACTGGGAGAGGGAGACGTGAGCCGATTAGAAGCGAGGGCTTTACGAGAAAGGAGATACGCGGTGTCAAGTGTTCTAGAAGCAGAACTCCAGAAAATTGCAATTTTTCTTGAAAAGTACTAATTGTGACCTTAAGCCAGATCTTATCCAGTTCCCATACTTTCACTTGTTTAAAAGCCCACTCACACAGTGCTATATTCATTTTTTTTCTCTCTGGCCATCTAGGGGACAACATAAGAATGACATACTATTGTTCAAGACAGGAACATCCATCCATCCATCCATCCTCCCCTGCTTTTTGCCCTATGTTGCTAACTGGACACCTGTTTATAACCATGTAAATACAATAATACAGTAATTCAACTATGGTAATACAAAGCTGGGGAAAACTCAGGTTAAACCTCACACCGATTAAAAAAAAAAATTGGATCGATCCATGTTGTCAGGCTGTAGAATTTGCCAGCAGAATTAACGCTCGACTGCAAAGTGCAAATGACTCCCCAGATGAGGGCTTCCAAAGGGACTCGGGCCTCGCACTCTGCAAAGCTGAAGCGGTTCGCGTCGATCTGCCGGTTTAATTACAGCAGCCCCCCCGGCCCCCCAGGTCTGAATGCACTCGCAGCCCTGAAGCCCAGAGCGGTCACCCAGGTTGAGCTTATCAGCTTCCCACTCGCCCCCCCGCCAGCCCGCCCCCCAGTCACACACCAGTGGTGCCGTGTTTCGCGAGACGGCAGATGTCGTTCGCGGCTTAACGTACCCCCGCCCCCCCCCCCCCCCCCCCCCCCCCC
>JAODJW010000001.1:41608980-41627486 GCA_026777045.1 Hyperopisus bebe | reverse complement strand
AGCACGGCACGCAGAATAACCCGACCAGAGCTGCGACCGCAGGAGCACGGCACGCAGAATAACACGGCCAGAGCTGCGACCGCAGGAGCACGGCACGCAGAATAACCCGACCAGAGCTGCGACCGCAGGAGCACGGCACGCAGATGGCGGCGAGACACCGAAGGAGCTGGAGCCTCTCAGCACACAGCAGAGACATCAGTCTGACCTGCGGCTGAAGACAAACACAGACGGTGAATCCCGGAGACGCGGCCGGCCGGACAGCACAGCGGAGGGCTTACCTTTCGGATAATCCTCCAGGAGGAGGCTGAAGTGGCCCAGTTGGCAGAACAGCTCGGGATCGACCTTCCCCTCGGCCTTCAGGATCAGAGAGTCGTAGCAGCGAATGGCCTGTGGTGAAGAGGGACAGGAGAGAAGGGTCACACGACACACTTGCCGCCATGTGCCGCCGTGCCGAGGAGAAACGCCAAATGTGAGACACCACTGGAAGTTACACACAGGTAATGGACTAATGCAATTAAAAACCAGTACCCAGCTCCACAAATCAGCCTCTGCACCATCCAGCAAACACCCCACACACCCGGCGCTCTGACCCAGACTCTCCTACCACATACGCACATTTCCTGGTTCTCAGCTCAAAATGGCCTGAACACAGGCACCCTTAGGACGCATTCAGGGGTCAGCTGACCTCACCAACCGGCACTGTACACAACATCTGAACACCAAGTCCCGGCTTAACGTGGGTGGCACCTTAACATAAAATCATTTCAGATAAACATCCTCCCTCTAATTGTTCAAGGGCTCATGTTTGTGTGCAGTGTAGAAAAAAAACTTGCCTGATGCTTGCAGATTCTTAAATAGCAGTTTTATGGTCTCATTAATACCCAGGAATTGTACACAAGTCCATATTTTTGAAGGCAAACAGGCGTCTTGCACTCACTGGCGCCAGCTTGCCACGGAACTGGCAGTTACGTCACTGACAATCACTGTAGCATAAACGGTGCAGGAATTATAGTAATAAGCCACAGCCCCTGCCTCAGCCAGCCACCCCCCCGGAAAGCACACGCGAGTGCGTTGACAAAAAAATAAATAAATAAAAATAAAGACTACACCAAAACCACAAAGAGAGGAAATGTCACCACTGCAGGATGTGCTGAAGTGAACAAGCCATCTAAGGCACCTATTCAGAACCCCCAGTCTTCTCGATTGGGGGGAGGACCAAGTGCAGGGGCCAGCACAGAAAATAAACAGAAAGGGACACGGCGTCGTGAGCGCGGGACAGACGGTGTGGCGAGACCCGACTTTAAGCCCCTCGTCACACAGACACGCGCAGGGCTGCCAGCGACTGACTCCTCACCTCCGAGCTGCTGTAAGAAACTGGGAGTCACTCGCTGAGCAGGGCCACCCATTCTCACGCCGCCGGCCGGGGGCACTCCCACTCAGAGGAGCGGCCGCGTCACCACGGACCTCCGGGAGCTCCTCGGACACCCCCAGAACCCACAGCTCTGCTTCCTCCCAGCACAGCGGTACCAGGTGAGCCATTCCTGATTGGCTGTGAGCAAAAATGTGGACTGTGGGGATCCCTGAGAACTGGGCGGACTTCCGCGTACAAGACGACCCGGTGGCCAAACTGAAGGGGCTCACTGGGTAAAACCACAGAGGACTGAGACGGGGTGTTGGGGGGGGGGGATCAGGGGCATGGGTCAGCTCTCAAGCCCAGACCCCAAGCAACTATTCACGTAGTCAGGAGGAAAGGGGACTTCGCAAGGTGGAGAAAGGACTCGCCACCAGCATCTCATGGCTTCCAGCCTAATTACAATGTGTCGCTTGAAGATCGCCATCAGAAAGCTCAGGCACAGAGCTAAGAAACTGCTCCGCACGGCGCATGGGTTTAGAGAAGCGTCGCTAGCTGGCCAACTACTCTAGCGGGAATTTTTCCAACCATTCCTCATTAGGCTCTGTTTGTATGTTATGAAACGGCCTGATCTTTTGAGTTGCTGCCGTCTGACGTCAACTGGGAGGATGGAAGGATTCACTCGTTTTTATTTTCAGTCACGTGACAAAGAAGGTAATTGAAGATATTCTCTCCAATCAGAGTTGCCACGCCACTGGTGCATGGTGGGACAGGGTGGGGGGGCTGTGCACGCTCCACTGAGCAAGCTGGCAGGTTATGGACACCGTCTGTTACGCCACAGCGAGATGCGCTAGGTGGACGTGGCTAATTTCACTGCAAACTGCAGGCAAAAGCACGTTTGCTGAAAAAAATTCCGACAAAACTCGGAACCCCAAATGGAAGAAAATGAATTACCTGTAATTACCTTTCCAATCCTCACAGTTTAATTAAAACTGGGCTTCATGCTGATGGAAATGACAACACTACAGCATTAAACGCTTAATATCCGGGGCAATAAACATCCAGATTAATCAACGCCAAATGCAACCAAACAAAAAGGCTACAGCAGTCCTGCTGGCAGAATCTGACCCTGCAGGACAGCACGGTGTCATAAGCAGCTGGAAACGGCACTGACCTGTGCGCCAGTTACCGTGGGGGTGTGCAGTGAGCCCACAGGCCTCCTCCCAAATAATTCAGCACCTCATACACTTTGTTTGCTTACTAAACCAATCACGTGACTCCCCGCTTATTACATAACTAGTTTCACGAGAGTCAGATGTTCAAAATCAGCTCCCAAATCTGTACGCAAATAATCATGCTTGTGATCAGTGGTCCGCCCGTCACATGACAGAAGAGACAGCCTCTCAGAAACTGCTCCCGCCTCTTGCCAGCCATCATTCCAGGCGTGGGTGGGCGTGTCACATGACCGGTGTGGGGGGGATTTGGACCTCCACGCCCCGACAGCATGCTCCCTAATTAGACGGCAAGCAGGGCTGCCATTTCTGAATTTCTGACGAGGACACGCAGTGAGTTTACCGTTTACAGCTCCAGTCATACACTCCTCCCCCCACCCAACTACCCTGTACCTGACTAACACGTACGTCTGGTGAGCTGCGGAAAAAGAGGAAGCCACAAAGGGGGCAAATTCAGGCCAATTCGGCGGGGCTTTCCTGTTCACCAAGTAACACAGCGGTGCTCCGAGGGACCGGCCAGGCGGAGCAAGAAAGGTAGAGAGAGAACAGCCAAAGCGCTAGTCGACACCCCCCCACGGGAGACCCTCCACTCACGCCATCATTCACGAGAGATCATGCATCTTCAGCTCAACTCACATGCAACACAAACTCCACAGCAAACATTTAGGCGGGAGAGACAGCTGCAGGTAGGCAGCGTGTGGCACCTTGGTCCATCTAACGACTGCACCGTGCAAACCACCAGGCACACGTTAAACAGCGAGGGCAGTAAACAGAATCAATCAATTCCCATCCATCCATCTTCCAAGCGGGAAGTCAGCGTCAGATGACAGGGGAATCGTTCACGGGTAAACCCGAAATAAAAACAGGCGTGTTCCGCTTGCCTTTCTGTGAGCCCATGGTACAAACTGCGCTTCTAAAATACATACAAGGTCAACAAGACTATAGTTTTTACATTTCCAGAAACCGCCATTTTTAGAATCAGTCCCAAAAACAAGGAACACATACTGGACAACAAAGCATCCCCCTGGTCCTGATAGTGGGAGTAAATGCTGTTGGAGGAGGTGTCGATTCCCCAGACCGACGCTGGCAGCTGATTGGCTATTCTGCTCTGAATCTCCCAACATGCAGACTCCACTGCAGGCACACAAAGTCACATCCAGCCACTCAGGTGACATTAAAACAGCCAAATAAACACTGAAAGGCAGAGGGGTTTTCTAGGGAATCACCAGATTCCCGAAGGTCCAGCCTCGTCCAGCTGAATCAGCAGTTGCCAAGCTGCGAGGACGGAGGAGGATGGATGTGAAATCGCGTCACACACAGTACAGCCTGTGGCCACGGCTCCTGGGTCACACACTCCGAGGGACGCTGTTTAACGATGCAGACATTCACGAAACACCGAGACACCGTGTTTAACTACTGGGGGTGGGGGATGGACGAGTTTCTCAATTTTAAGATGGCCAAAAATCACACTGTGATCGCAGCGGAATAATACACATTTGGGGGCTCCCCACAAAGAGATGCCTGGTGCACAACCAACACGGAAGCCCCTTCACTCCAGACAAGAGGCGACCACGTTATTGCGCTACGAGCCAATTTATGGGAAAAGCACAACCCTCTCAAACGGCTGCATCCAAGCTGCAAAGCCGCGGTCAAAACCTGAACACCATCGGCGGAGCCCAGGACTCGACTGGGACGACTCGGGAGCAGAGAAATGGCCGTAAGAGGGAACGGTGAGCCAGCCTTTTCCGTGAGGAGGCCATCAAGACCCCCGAGAGCGATGGATGGCTGCCGATTGGTGAGAAGACTCAACCTTTCGCATTCCTGACTAAGCAGCAGCCAAAACACTACAACTGTATCAAAATGGTCACCATGAGCCGATATTCCCCCAGACTGGAAGTGCTACAGAACACACCCCCCCACCCTAAGCACGCCCCAGCTCACAAGGCGGCCCGGCTACAAAGCCAAGGCGGGGAACGTCAGGCACCCAGCAGAGGGGGGGTCACATGGCTCCAGCACAGCCGCTGAAGCTGCCTCACTTGAAACCTGCGGGTCGTTTACAATCTTACTATGTCGGTGTGATTGTTCCTCAAGACGGACGCTATGGGAAATGAAACCACCTTTCCAGGAAATCTGGATTATCTGCGGCACGCCAAAACACACGCGCCGTGTCCGGCCAGCTGTTACCAGTCGCAGTTCTTATGACCTACTCGCAGGAGTAGTCTGCGGACCCCGAATTCGACGCACCATGCCTTGGTCGTGTGCAAAGTGTACGCTGCTGAAATCATGGAGATATAAATGCATTCGGGGGCTGGGGGGGGGCTTGCCAGGCTGCTCACCCCCTCCCGCAGTCACTGGCCTCATTTCCGCCCCAGGGATGTTCCTATCATCACCAGCAACCACATAAATGTCCAGCTCCTCCGCAGACAGGCGCACGATATCACAGGTTTCCTCTAGAAAACACCCGGCACTTAAGTTCACGAGAATGCCTATGAGAGTCACCGAAAGCAAAGCAAATCTGGACAGAGCAGCCTTTAGTCCCAGGTACACATGTGTGACACTGAGGTGCACAAAGGGGGGGGGGGGCATTCAGACATCGCAGGGTGCAGCGTACACTGGCGATCTCAATTCTGTCCCTGCAAGGAGGCCCAAGACAGACAACTGTCCATCAGCCACTGCCAACTCCCTCACGCCGTCCACCAGCTAGGGGGGCCACTTACAGTGGGATTAACAGGCACGTTTCGGAAATGGGGGCCATCTCTAAACAGCTCAGAGGTACACTGACTGCCTTTTTACTGCAGACATCTGAGGCACAGCCGTAAATATCACTTATGGCGAGATTCAAGGATTATTTGCACCCACCAGCACTGATAACACGCCCTCCCCAGGTCAAATACAGGCCGTTCTTCAGCAGACCACACTGGGGGGCTGCCCATTTGCCCCCCAGGGCGACATGTCACCTCAACAATCCAGCACAAAACAGCACCCAATGAGTCACATTGTAAAAGGCTGCATTCAAATTCTACCCATATGACAGCATCTCATCTGCATATGGGAGGTCTGCTTAGGGAAGAAACACTGGAGGCTTGGAATACAAAGCAAATGTGACTGTGACACAGACCCTGCCAGTCCAGACATGACCAAAGGCCTTGACAGTCAAGGAGTAGGGGAAAAGCAGCATTTCAGCAAGATAAACTTAAAATTCATATATAAAACAGAGTTTGACTATGCACTTTGCAAGATAGCTTAGAAAGGGGGAGCTTACAGACCAAGCAGTCCACACACATAACATGGAAATAGCACTGAATTTGTATTAGACAGCTGGAATTCCACATAAATCTGTCCTGTAATAATTCATCATCAGGATAACGGGGACTATAGACCGGATGCTGTTTTAATGAGCAATATTGGTTTTCTGCACAGGTAAGGGGGCATATTATTAAAAACTACCCATAGCAAGCAAGCAAAGCAAATACTGACATCCACTTTCTTGGCCGCATTGTGAGAGTGCAGACGAGACAAGGCAGGAAAACACAGACCGACACGTGTCACAGAGCCTCTTGTGACGGCATCTGGAATACTACAGAACGACGATTATGGAGCAGGGAGCAGAAAGTCACAGGGCAAGAGAAAGACAAACACATTACCTGCCTAAAACCAACCTTAGAGAGGACAACACACCAATAGCATTCTGATCCAGCACCAATTACATACTATTCCTTCAAATGATAACACAGCACACCCATCTTAGACAAACAGGCAGCATACTCCTTGTAATAAATAGGATTACAAACACGGTCACCCTTCAGATTCGCCCCTAACATTGTACCCACATGCACACACATACACACAGATACATAAACACAAAAATAGTCAATGGCAGAATTAAGATAGTCATCTTGGCGTGCCACAATATCTACTGTTAAAAACCAATGAAGCATTCAGAAAAAACATGTGGCTTACAATTAATCAGAAACCACACAAGGAGTTCGCAGTAAATGCGAGTCACGAGGATTATTAATCTAACACAAACTCTACAGCGTCCAAGCGAGTGTAAGCGTTTCTTAATGTGCTCTAACAAACGCAGGGCCAACTACAGTCAAATGGCATGTTAACTGAGGCAAACTATCCACACCCAGCTCCTACAATGGATCATGGGTGATGTCAGCACAACTAACAGGTTGCTGGAGATGCAACCAGTGAAGAGCAGTGACAGCAGAGGCAGGCAGGTTAATGCTGATGTTGTGACGACTGTCTGTGTGCACGTTCTGGTTGATGCAAAGAGCAATGGTAGTTAAACTTATTCTTATATACATCGGTGATGATATGGATTCCAGTGGGACACTGATGCTAGTCATGTCCACTAACGGGCGGATGCTGATGGGTCCCAGTACGTGGAGGCTGGTTCTGACCGTGTCCGCTAACAGGTGGATGTTGATGTAGGTGGTGTTGCCCGCGATTTACGTTTAGGAACGGTGGAGTCCAGAAAGCCAAAATCCCTAAGGGCGACACACCCCTAGCTGAAGCCCGAGAGGGGGTCAATGCAAGGCAGCCACCGGTGGGGGAAACAACCTGAGTGCTAGCCGACGGTCGCATTACATAAAGCATGACAAATTACATATCTGGTTGATTTAGCTAGCTCCCCCACCTAGACTCATTTTTTTCCTCCTCCCCGTCCCGCCATCTTGGGCCGACTGCAGCAGCCATTACTAAGTCAGCTAACTAACTGGGTGCGTTTAAAATAAGAGAGAAAAAAACAAACCGTAGCAACTTGATTTGATAGCGAAATGCCGAGCGGCTGACAGGAGGTAACGAAGGCCGGAGCCGCAGGAGGCGGGCGAGGCGCCGCAGAAGCGCGCAGGTCCGGGAGACGCAGCGGGTTCCGAACCACGGCGCTTTCAACGCAGAAGCAACTTAACAAAAATACATATTTACACCTGCAGACACGCAGCTATTCAGACTGATATCTAGGCGAATTAGCTTGCACTAACCAGCCCAGAAGATCACGGCCCCCGCGTTCACTCCTTAAGTCGTCGTTTAAAAATAAAACTTCCACGTCAAAATGCAGTTTGCGCCATCATCACCATCATCTTCATCTTAAGTCGATCCGCAGCGCTGCTTGAGGAATCGGCGGGGCTTGATGCAGCCAGAGCCGTCATTTGTGCAGCGCCTCGCAGCCTCCAAGCTGTCATTACCTAGGTGGGCTCCTCATCTGGCGGCCGCTGCGGCTCCCCCTTGAGCAAGCGCTCCTCCCGGGTTTATTTCACAACTCATCGGGAGTACCAAACTGCACGTTCCGGCGCAAAAATCCCAACGATACCACGGCCACTACAGAAAAAACAAACCGAGACCACTGTGGCGAGCCAGCAGCCTGCACAAGGCGATGTAAATGCAGCGGGACCGCTATGCGCACAATCACCCTCCGCCTTCCCCGAAGTGCAGATGGCCGATTTTCTGCACAACTTTACGTTATCCCAATCGCCCAGGTGCAAAGTGTCGCCCCCCTCCCGCACCCGAGGTGTGAAACGCACGGGGCACGACTGTTTGCGGGAGAGTAGCGGCTCCCTGACGTACCTTTAACAGCAAGGCCTTCGTTCTGGCGCCATCTTCATGAAGCCTCTGAAATCCAAACAGAGAGCTGCAAGGCAGAGGGGAGACAAACACAGGCGGCTCGGCGTTAGTCGACGCGCTGTAACGCCGTGCGGCCACAGGCGCCGGTGCGCGGCCGAAAGCGCGAGAAAAGCGCGTCGCCTGGCGACTCTGACCTGTCCATCCCGACCAGGCGGTCCCTCTCCTGCGCCGTCAGCCTCGGGAAGTCCTCCTCGGTCTCGCTCGCTTTTCCCGCCGCCATTTTCTTTTCCTCATCACCAGCGGCGCCGAGACTCCGAGCAGAAACGCAGGCGACGGCGGCGAGCGACACTCCGCACGATTTCATGAAAACGCGGCTGGAAAGTGGGCGGGAGACTCCGACGATTGTTTAAAAATCGAGCGAAAAAACAGATACGAGGAAAGTAACTTTCCCCCCCCCTCCAGGATTAATACGTGAAAACAATTGTAAATCCTCTAGGAAAAAGAAGCCTTCCAAATGATTTCCCTTTACATTGTTTTTTGTTTTGTAGAAAATACTTTATGCAGTCAATGCCATGTGATGCATACAGCAGTTTTCGCAGAGTGTTTTTAATCAGGATTTATTTGGTAATATCACAAACTTCCCCCAACCACCAGCTCAAAGTTGTTGTAATTGTGTCACACAGGCGAACCCACGCCGCCGTCGTTGGAACGCCCTCTTTCCTCCCACAGCCAATAGTAGCACTCATACGTCAACACGTGACTAGCCAGTCTTCAGATTCCTTTCTCCAGGGCTTCGGTTCTCATATAAACTTACTAGGGGGAGGACAAAAAATACACAGTCAACTTTACGCATTTCTAAGATCTGCTGCGATTGGTTGTATTTCTGCATTTATTATGATGTAATTTAGTTTCTATTGTCTCATTGGCTAAATGTTAACTCTCATTAGTGTAAGTTGGGTGTGAGACATCAAGTTAGATTGCTCCAAATATAAATACACAGTTGCAGCGTCTAATGCCCTATTTTCTTAGCGAACTTGTCAACTCTTGTGATGTTCAGCTGAGTGTGGTTATTATTAGTGGGAAATTAGTGGTTAATGTATATCTACTCTTTTCCAACAACAACTGTGTCTTGAAATATTTATATTAATATATTGCTTGTATTTTGACCACTCAGAAAACAATCACCTTTCCTCCTTAAATTGTAATGTGTTTTATTTATTGATGTAGTAAGTTTTTTTTTTTTAATTAAATTCCAAATTGTTAAAATTAACTTAGCTGATGGAGAATCCCCGTATTTATTAATTTGTTGATTTTTACAGTTGTCATTTTATTAGCGACATGCAACAAATGACATATTAGCTTTAAAGTATAGATGATGTGCAATGAAAGTAGTTGAGTGTTTCGCATATTAATCAGTCAGTTTTGATAATGACTTACCTAAATAAACGTTTGACGACAGAGAGTCTATCCCGGGAATGCACAGTGCATCATAGACGGAGCGCCATATACGTCAGTGTGCAATTTAAAATGGCCGATTTACTTGAATAATTCTTACAATGGTTGAAAAAAAAAACAACCGAGCCAGCCCATGTTCAAGCTTGTACAATTTGAATAATTTTCTACCGGTACCTGATGAGCCGCTATACCACTCCTATACGAAATGTGTACATGTCATCCCTTTGGTATTTTTTCTATCGAAAACATTTTTGAGTTACATCTGAAGAAAAATATTATACTCACAACCCAATTGTCGCAGAGATATTTCAGACATATTTGTGTGCCGTGATAATTTATGATAGGTTTACTTTGGGAGAAACTGGTCTGCTATGTGACAATGCTAACAATATTCCTTTGAAAAATCCATATTCCAACAGTTTATCAAGGACAGACTTTGACTTGATGGCATTTTAGCTTTGTGATGTATACCAGTCAGCCATAACATCTCACTTGTACTGCCAAAACAGCTCTGACCCATCGAGGCATGGACTCCACAAGACCTCTGAAAGTGTCCTGTGGTATCTGGGACTGAGACATTAACAGCAGATCCTTTAAGTCCTGTAAGTTGCAAGGTGGAGCCTCCATGGATCAGATTTGTTTGTCCAGCAGATCCCACAGATGCTCGGTCGGATTGAGATCTGGGGAATTTGGAGACCAAGTTAACACCTGAACTCTTTTTCATGTTCCTCAAACCATTTCTGAACATTTTTTGCGGCGAAGCAGGGTACATTATCCCATTATCCCGCCGAAAGAGACAACTGCTATCGGGGAATATCGTTACCATGAAGGTGTTACTTGGTCTGTACCAATGATTTTGAAGGGTTGAATGCATCAATGTAGCATGAACGTGAATACCTAGGCCCAAGAATTCCCAGCAGAACATTGCCCAAAGTGTCACACTGCCTCCGCCAATTTGCATTTTTCCCATAATGCATCCTGGTGTTATCTCTTCCCTAGGTAAGTAAGTGACACACATGTATTGGATATCGTCAAAAAATGTGACACATCAGACCAGGCCACGTTCTTCTGTTGCTCCATGGTCCAGTTCTGACATGTGCTCATTATAGGCACTTTCAGTGGTGGACAAGGGTTAGCATGGCCCTCTGACTGGTCTGTGGCTATGCAGCCCATTGGTGGAAATGCATTGTGTATTCTGGTGCCTCTATATTACAGCCAGCATTAACTATTTCAGCAACTTGTGCTATAGTAGCTCTCCTGTGGGATCAGGCTAGCCTTTGCTCTTCTGTGTTTCCAAAGAGAATACTAATAATAATTAGTGAAGCCCTCTCACCCCTCAAAACGAAAATCTCCCATCACAGGTACAGAGGAATTTGGTTTCTAGTCACTAGGCACTGCGTGACACTTGGCATCAGTTTTGTCCTCATCCTCAGTACTCCAAGCTAAAACTTGTGTGAAACACATTTTTAAAAGCGTCACTCTTAGAAATGTATTTTCTTCAGTCATACAAAAACTAAATTATACATAATGGGCAATATTTACGAAATTTTCAATTTTGGTAGAATTGTGTCACTAATTTATTTTGAACTAAACGTTTTGCTTGTTGCTGTTATTAAAAATGTTATTTTTGATGAGCTTTTCCAGATTAAGTAAAGGTACAGCTGATCTTACATGGGAGGAAGATTAAATCAAGCTATTCATGTGCTGATGATGAGTAATATAATAATCCCTGTAGCCTTTAATTAGCTGTACTTTGCCAAATGAGCGCAGGGTCTCACATCGATGGGCGACAATGGAAACATGAATTGAGTTTCCTCGATCGCCATGAAGAGCCCAAAGACGGATCGCCAGTGCGGCTTCCCAGACAGATGTCCTGGCAGATTGCATGGTTACCATGTCATTCAGCTACAGTCCTTATTTTATGGCACATAGGGCAATTGTTAACGGTAAAGGCTTATTTTGAGCAAGCTCCGTTGTGGTAAAGGCTTCAGCCATGTGAAGATGATCAGTGCCGCTGGGCTGGTGCCAACTTGCTTCCTCCCAGCATTCGGTCTTTCAGCCCTCATCTCCAGCCTAACTAAAATAAAACAACATAAATTCACAAGAACATATATGTAATCGTACACTCACAGCTAGATTATATGTTGATGCAAACTATATTTACAGTTTATTCCACGAGCTTTATGCAGACAAAAGGTAAGTTAAAATAACTGCAATTTCTCTTAAGCAATTGGTGCGAAATGTAGGCTACAGGAGATATTATTTTTCAAATTTTGCATAGTTCGCTTAAATGAAATTTACATAATTTGTTATTGTTATTTTTTATTGAGGTGAAATAGTCATTTATCTAAATTTGTTACGTGTTTATTGAAGACGACTTATTGGTATTAATTATTGTTAATGCAGTCAGAAATGTTTCCCCGGTGCGTCTGTGTACACATTTTTAATTTGCAAACGATAACAATCGCTGCTCCTTTAAATGACGTCACACGGTGGGCGGTGCTTACTGAGAGACTGACCAGGTTCCCACTGTTTACTGCAAAATGGCGGAGCGCAGGGAAGGTGAGTGTTTGTTTGCTTGATTGATACGCACATGGATACACACTATTATAACTGCAGAGGTCATACGGTTCAACAGCACAAGTCGCGATGAGGTTTACCAATCGGTTAGCCACGAAGTAACAATGCTGTCCGACACGGTTTCTGATACCTTTGCATGGGTAACACTAAAGCAAGCTAACTAGCTGTGGAGATAAACACAGCTCGTGGTGTTCAACGGGAAAGGACTCCAGCCTTAACTAGTCCGCTTGTCAAAAAGCAAACTATCTGTAACTGGAATGTCTGTTAATACTTCTTAACGTCTTCCGTATAATGCTTAGCTCCAAATCGTTAGTTACCTCTCCATTTGATCCACTGACAGCCTGCTTTTCAGAAAGAAATATATCAAATTATGTAATATTAATATTTAAATGGTTATATTCGTATTCGGAATCATTCGAATGTGAAGAGCTATTATAAGATGTCAAAATTACAGGCCTTCATAATGCATTCCATTACATACAGTATGGATTTTATATTTTCAATCAATTATTCATTAGTGCGCCCGCATTGGAAGAAAGATTGACGTGCATGCATAGGCTATCAATTTGACACTGTCAGCAAAGCAGGCATGAGGATACTGCTAACATCTCACTACTGTCTGGAGTAGATCCGGAGAGCGATGACGAGTCCTTCGAGGTGATGGACCTGACGGACTACGCCAGGCGGCACCAGTGGTGGAGCCGCGTCTTCGGTAACAACTCGGGCCCGATCGCGGAGAAGTACTCGGTGGCCACGCAGATTATGATGGGTGGTGTGACTGGCTGGTACGTGGTCTGCACAGAATGAGAAGTGATTTCCTGAACAGAGATTGCATTTAGCCACAAAGTGTGTTTTCAGTTTCAGTCATTTCAGTTTTTGGCGCACAGTTGGTAGCAAAGGATTACTGCATAACAAGCACCAGGTACACTGCATTATATTTGTTTATTAATCCTCATACCCAGGTGATTTACATGTTTTTTTGTGTTTTGTATGTAAAGGTGTGCAGGTTATCTCTTTCAGAGGGTTGGGAAAATAGCAGCGACAGCTGTTGGTGGAGGATTTCTGTTATTACAGGTAATCATACAACAGATAATCACGGGAAAGCAAACCCAGCCAGAGTTTTAAGGGATTTTAAGGGAATCCTGCTGGAATCAGTCTTTGATTACATAAGATGTCTTGTACTGTGTATCAGGTTTTTTTTTTTGTGAAAGTGGAACCCATCGCATAGTGGTGGTAACAGCCCTATCACTCTTCGCAGATCGCAAACCACAGTGGCTACGTACAAGTCGACTGGAAGAAAGTCGAGAAGGATGTAAATAAAGCCAAGAAACGGCTGAAGAAGAGGGCCGACAAAGCAGCCCCCGAGATTAACACGTTTATTGAAGAGGTGAATCTTATGCTGCCCACATCTAAATGTACCTGATTCTTGTAATGCGCATTACACGTCACCATCAGTGACTTTGTGAAGTGATCCATTTTTTGGATAATGTTATTGTTCATTTTATAAAACCTAGAAGGTCAGTAATGCCAGATGTGAATTTAGCTATTTGATACAGTATACTTTTCTTCTTATGGATTATTGTGGAGGAGATTCTTCAGTTTCACACTAGTCTTTTGTTCCCTACATTGTTAAAACAGACCTATGATTTGACATTTATTTCAGTTTCTAGAAATGAAGAAGCTTCACTAATGTTATTGCAGTGGTCAGTATTCAGAAATGTTCATACTTCCAATAAATCCATAACTTTTAATATTGGTTTTGGCTGTGATGCCTTTTAAAGATGAATAATTACGTTGGTGGTCTTAATTTTCACTTTAAAATGAAAATAAAAACAGGAAATCAGAGATGTTTTGGAGTTCCACAAAGCAAGATTTCTCAGTTAGCAGGGTTAACTTAAGCTAGAGGGCATGATCGTCCAATAGGAATGCTTCTTACCAAAACGTTTATTAAACAATCAGTATTGTCCAATCGGAATGCTCCTTATCAAAACTTTTATTGGGCAATCATGACATATAGCTTAAGTTTACCCAGCTAACTGAGAAGTCCTGCTTTGTGGAACACCCCTCCCTCCACTCAATTATAAATACCCCCAACAAATGATTGAACATTCAAGAGAGGAGAGGAATGATACAACACAATAGAATAGCATTACGTATCTCGTATCAGTTCAGTTTTACCCAGTGACCTGTTTTATCGCATATCACATTAAAGGCTGTAGTTATTTCTGTTTTCTGTATTGAAGCCAGGGCATTTCATGCTGTCTTGCTGACTGAGACTTTGTAGTCCACAGAGTTTGTGAAGAGGAACATTGTGCTGTCTAGTGGATTTGTGGGAGGATTTCTGCTTGGACTGGCATCCTAAGGCCTCACGCTGGGGTTTACCTATGAGCGGGAAGCTGTTACAACTCTGAAGTATTCTCTCCCACCTTGGGCCGGCAGGCAGGAGACAGTGCGCTGCATCCACACAGGCGGGCATTCAGCACGGCCCCACAGCTATGCCATGATGATACGCTAACCTCCCCCACCCCCCCCCCCCCAAACTATGCGTCTATAGCTGGCTACCAGTGGAAAGTCTTAAAAAACAAAAGAACGCAAGACAACTGGACTAATGTACTGTATGGTGGACGGCCTCTCTCCTCCATCACACTCCTATTCTGATTATCAGCTCTATAGGTTGACTTGTCAGCAACAGCGTATGTTTGTGGCAACTTGATTACACAACCCTGTCTATTGTGCTGCATAGAAAACACAGCATTTCCATTATGTGAATTCTAAACACTGTAGGTACGTAAAATAATATAGCTATTGTGAATAGGTTTTTCACTTACAAATGATTTATGTATTGCCGTTTCAACGGTACGATGTTAATTGTAAAGGTTCAGTGCAATGTATCTGTTTTTGTGCCAAAATAACCAAACAGTTTCTTTTACTTATATAAGTTTGAATGTGGATATCTAAAATAAAAAGTAAACTTGGTGTCTTTGTGTCCTGCCTTCTTAAAGCACATACAACAGCCATTGTGGCTTTTTAGAATACTTTCTTATTGCAAATGTAGTTGTAAATGAATGGTAATTTACAGGTTAGCGATAGTGTCTGTGTCTGACTGCTTGCTCATCCATCCACAGGCGCGGATCCAGAGGGGGGCGCACCCGCCGCACGCCCCCCCTATTTTTCCATGAACAACATTTTTTTTTACTGTAAAGTCAAATAACTACGGCACTCGCTCTAGTGGCCGCGCCCCCCCCCTTTCCAAAAATCCTAGATCCGCCCCTGATCCATCCATCCATCCGTCTATATCTTTTACTAGACTGACCCGCGTCATTTTGGCGTCCGTATCTTGGCAACGGTAAACAGTAACCCGTAATTGCCCGAAGTTCGCCAGCCAAGTCCGCATCATGGAACTGCCTATGCTTCTGGACAGTTCTTATAGGAAAACCGTAAGTTGTGTGCAAATTAACCCGCGACATCAGTTTTCCTGAATGAAAGCTGACGGGCATGATTGACGATTTGCCGAAACGGCTATGTATCTGGTTCAGCCGGCTTCGGAATAGTTTTGCGGGACACTGTATCCAGACAATAACCTTTCAAAATCCGAATAAACACTGCTTGTTTCTTCTTTGTAACAGTTTTCAAGTCTTATTTAATAACTATTTCATTGTTTTTGATTGACAGTAAATTCAGCTAGTTATCTAACGGTATGACCAGTTCTACGGGTGAGATTCCGCATGTTTTTTTCCAGTTGGGAAAGGAAGCGTTTCACAAACCTCAGCATTTCGATTATCGCAATGGAGCAGCCATGATGGTGGGCTCCGAGAAGCCGGGCATCGGAAGGGAGCCGCTCCCGGGTCAGGAGCTCCGCACCTTAGGACCCGTATGGATCACGTTTGACAAACAGGTTTGTGCAATAATTAGTCAAAAATTGGGTCCTACATTCAGGCTCTGTGGGGTTATATTATGCAAGCTAATTTGGTATTGTTGGGAACATTAAGTGTACCCTTTTGGTGATTTTTAATTAAGCATTCTCCATAGAGAACATCCGAGAACAAAATATTCCTCAATAACAAAGAAAATGGCATTTGTATCGAATGTGTTTAATTCCCTTTGGAGGCGTAATCACATGTATAAACCACAGACTAACTTATCATTTGCTTTGTTGATAGTTCTGATGAAGGGTAGCCTGCCAAGTGTCTGTTTTCTAGGATAAATATACAAACTGGGAAAAGTTAAAATTTTGCACATCCACAAATGGTTCCTTTACATGAGAACAGCAAGATCTGGTGTTGCTTGCAGGTGCTGTGCTTTGATGCGTATTTCCAGGAGGCCGTGACTGAGAACAGGGTGGAGTCGGTGAGAGTTAGGCAGTGTAAGATTTACTTCTACCTGGAGGATGACACCATTCAGGTGGTAGAGCCAGAATTCAGAAACAGTGGCATTCCACAAGGTACTGGGCAGTGGCACGTGGAATTAATTCATTCATGAATACCAATGAAACTCAATGGATGTTTCTCAATGCCAATAACGCAAAGATCGTACTTCTGGTCTTGGCAAGAGTGGTCTTGTTAACTTGCCTAGAGAACGAACTTGAGGAACAATGAATCATGGGTTTGGTCTCATTTGGCAAAGATACAGCCAATGCACCACTGATATTTGGGGAGAGTCAGAAATGAAATCTGCGGATTTTTACCGTTCTCAGAACTTCTGTTCTTAGTATTGGAACGGGTCTTCGGCAATTGACAATGACGTAAATGGATAGACAAGAACACAAGTACGGTCCAGCACACATATTGAGAAACACCCAATGATTTTTACTCAGTGGAAATGGCCGTCCACTTTAATTGCAGTCCCTGTCCCAGGAACCCTGATCCGTCGCCACCGGATACCTCTCCCGCCACCTAATGATGACCAATTCTACAGCGTGCGTCACTTCAACATCAACCAGGAGATAGTGCTCTACTCCCGAACCTTCATGGTCACCAACTGCGATGCCTTCACGCGCAACTTCCTGAGGAAGCTCGGCGTGCGGCTGAACCCGCCGGCTCCCACCCCAGAGGACAAGTACAGCAGCCTTCGCCGGCAGGTGAGCAAGTTCATCACATCAAACCAGAGCTTTTTCGGTTCTGTACTGGTGTCCAGCCCACTGGGCTCAACGGGGCATGCCCTGTGTGCTGCAGATGGAGGCCAGCATGCAGCCTCTGCGGCCGTACGAGAGGCAGGACACGCTGAGGCAGTTCCTCGAACACGACCGCAAGGTTCTCCGCTTCTTCTGCTTGTGGGACGACTCGGAGACCATGTTCGGGGACTGCCGTGAGCTCACCCTCCACTACTTCCTGTCTGACGACACCATTGAGATTCGGGAGATCTTCTGCCCCAACTCAGGTCGTGATGCTGTGCCTAAATTCCTGAAGAGGAGCAAGCTGCCCAAGGTGGGGCATCAGCCGGGGAGGAAACGTGCCAACAGGGCAGGAAATGTGTCACGGGCATGGGTCTGCTACTGGCTGTGATCCACATGGCAGAAAAACCACAAAATGCTGATTTTATTACTGACAAAACTTATTCTGGTTTTCATTTCTACCAGACAAAAACATCATTAACGATGTAAGTAATGATTTGTTTTTGGATAAATGTCCTTGGACAAAACCCAGAGCTTTCACATCAACTAATATATCCAGGGATGTAGCAGATTTTGTCACTGAATGCAACATTAGAGATAAATAAAACTGACGCGCATGGAACAAAGTGCCGAAATGTTTGATCTCCTTATTCCCACCCTGTCTCTGAACAGCACACCCCCACCCCCAAGCTGCAGCCTGGAGAAGTGACCAATCGCACAGTCCTCAATGTTTTTGGGCCCGTGGGACAGGGGGGGCGCTACATACTGGATAGCTTGAAAGTAGGTAAAGTTTGACTATTTGGGGATCAATGTTTTCTATTGTGTGTATGATTTCTGTGGGATATAAGGCATTGACCTCAGTCTTCAATACTCTGAGAACTTTGTAACATGAATATGTTAAATTCTCTGAATCCATTTCTTCCGTTCTTTAGACTGTCATCCCCTGTCTAAATTTCTGTGCATAGTATTAAAGAGTGATGCATGGAAACAAGGGGAATAAGAATATGAAATGTTATTGACCCACAGTGGGCATGGTTATCATACGCTTCTCATTGGCTACTTTACTCGCTCTCTTTGGGTTCAGTTAGAGTTGGATGTTTCGAGACCGGTCTTGGTCTCAAGACCACTTTTATGCTGTCTTGGTCTTGTCACAGTCTCGACAGTCTATGGTCTTGGTCTTGTCTTGGTCTCGGATCCCTCGGTCTTGTCT
>JAODJW010000001.1:41579337-41594832 GCA_026777045.1 Hyperopisus bebe | reverse complement strand
GGGGGGGGGGGGGCGGCTGTGTGATCAAACATCACACAGAGAGAAGCCCCTCTTTAAAGTAGCGGTAGTGGCCACCCAGGAATCAGAACAAGACCTATGAAAGAGGAAGAGCCCTGTGGAATGGACCTGTGAAGGACCTGCAGCAGAGACCCATGAAAGAGGCCTGTGAAAGAGGAAGAGACCTGTGAAAGATGCCAGTGAGAGAGACCCATGAAAGAGGCCTGTGAAAGATGCCAGCGAGAGAGACCCATGAAACAGGAAGAGACCCATGAAAGACGCCCACGAGAGAGACCTGTTAAAGAAACAAAGATCAGTGAAAGAGACCTGTGGCAAAGACCCATGAAGGAGAAAGACCTGCCTGAAACTGAGACCCATGAAGGAGATCTGTGAAAGAGAAACCCATGAAAGAGAAGAGACCTGTGAAAGATGCCAGCGAGAGAGACCCGTGAAAGAGGGGAGACCTATGAAAGAGACAAAGATCAGTGAAAGAGACCTGTGGCAAAGACCCATGAACGAGACAGAGACCTGTGAAAGAGGACTGTAAAAGCTGAGTGGCATGTTTTCCCACTGGTCAACAATCCACATTTTAGTGAGGAAATCAAAAGGACAAGAAGTCTAATTTTGGAGAAACAGCAGAAGAGCCATTCAGGATTTTGCATTTCAGCAACGCATCACTAAGCACCTCTGGGTATTGGAAATCAGACCGAGCAGATGCACCACTCACCTGCAGATGGCAGTGTTGCCATCTGGGGTCAGCAGATTGAATGTCGGCTGCCTCAGAGGTAAAGCTAACATTTGCTTAACGTCAGCGGGTGCATGTGCTGCGCCCTCATAGCTTTTACCGGATGGGGTATATTTAGAGACAGGCTTAGCCGTGCCATGAAGAGGGTGGCGTCGGACCCCCCCCCCGGCACACGCACTCAGGACTGGCATGTGGGGGGAGGTGGGGATCATAACCCATCCCTGTAGGAATCTGCCCTCTGGTTTATTAAAAGCTGCCGAAAGAGGTGAGCACGAAAGCAGGCAGGCGCAACGATAAATCCCCGCCGGGGGTGCCGGGGACTGGGGGGGGTTACTGACGCCAAAGACGGCCTCTCAGATGGTGGGTTTGCTCCGCAAATCAACCTGTCATCTTATCAAACCGCTACGCCGACGAACCGCTGTTTGCTTTGGGATTTCCAGCTCAGACATTGTGGCTTTTCATGTCTCAGTGGCCAGACGAATCGTGGAAGCCGGCAGGGCACCAGAACCTCGGGACGGGTCATGCCTGCTCCCCTTCAGAGCGTGGAATGTCACCTTAATGACACAGGGCCGCTCTTGTTCCTGGTTTGACACGGTTCACCATCATTCACCTTATGACTTGGGGGGGGGGTCATCTTATGATCAGACACTCCAGCCTGCAGAGAAAATAAACACATGCAGTCTTTTGGCCCCTCCAATCAGCCCCTGACATGGGTCCGAGCTCATGCTGATTCCAGATGGCCTGTGCCTCTTCTCCTCCTACATCAGCCTTCCAGTTTTATTGTCCTACTAGGACAGCCAGCCCGGTGTGATGGGGGACTGCCTGTTTCTATAGCGATGGCTATAGACTGGCCAACACACTGAAGCACAAATCGGTCATCGGAATGATAAAATTCCCCTCTTCCAGCAAGATACTTGAAAAGTTTTTCTGTGGAAGATGAACCTCTATTTCTATACAAAAACAAAGTGAACATCATTGTTGGTTTTTCATGAAAGGTCTAGTTATTAGTGTCCATTTTCATTGGTGTTTTTACAGCTTGGTTTGGTAGGAAGACGCCGGCATTTGCGGCTGGGTCATTCACTCTTGGGCTGGCTTTACACCTTCTCTGAAATCCTGCCACAGTTCAATAAGTCAACATCCCTGAGTTGGACACAATTCACACACACACACACACACACACACACACACACACTCACGCGCACGTTCTGGCTGAAATTATAACCCGCTAGTAAAGCCTAATTAAATAAAACCAGACTGTTTACTTTTGCTGGCTTGGATTACGCTCGGATTCCTGCAAGGTGAGGGGGGTCTTCTGTCTCCTGGCTCCACAAACAGACCCCCCCATTTTGCCATGCACAGAGGCTGAGCCTAAAGCCTGACCTGGAAGCTCTCGAGTGGGGGGCTTGCTTTTTACACAAATGCCACGTGTTACTGTCCCAGATGCGTTCCGGCAGCTCTATAGGGGTCCAATAAAAGTCTGTGGGAGAAACAGGTGTGAAGGTGGGCTTGACAAGCCCCCCCCCTTGATGGTGGGTGGGGTGCTGGCTGTCAGACCCGTGACATGTGATGAGCCTGACCCCGCCCCCTCGCCCATACCTCTGGGGCGATATCAGGCCGGGACTCGCTGTGGCTTTGCGGTACCTGGCGAGGAATGCAGCACAGGGAGAATGAGGGGGTTGGGGGTGCAGGCCTGTAAGCCGAACGCGAGGGACCCTGTTGATATACCTCATCGCACTGCTTAACCTGAATGACTCCTCTGAAGCACCCAGCTCTATAAATAGAAAATTAGTCTTAGCTTACATTCTTACCCCAAGCAATTTTCCCCTTGTACAGCTGGATGTTGTACTGGAACGGTTCAGGCTGGATGACTCGCCTACAGCAGACACAGCAGAACCCCCGGCGAGCCAGAAACCTAGGGGTTACCATCACACACCCTTTCATTTCTACCCCACCAGAGGCGCCGTCAGCAGGAACAGGTGGATGATCTGTATCCTGATCGCTGTGGAGTCCCATCAGTCCCTGGTAGCTTTGAATGTGCAACTTCTGCTTCGGCTGGAACACGTCAGTCACGTTCCTCCTGCTAGCTGATAACAGGACCAGCATCTCTCACACCCTCTGTGAAAAACGGCCCATAATGTTTGCTGGAATGACATGTGAACCTGAAAGACATTTTCTTACTAGTTAAAACACAGGGAATATTAATTTGAACAAGCGAATGCTTCCAGCGTAGGGCTTCAAGGTTCGCTTGCAAGGGAAGACGCCAAGGGAGAGTTTCAAATGACCGGCATACACTTCTGACCTCTAAAGGGATCGCGGCTGTGAGAAGGGTGGTCAAAAAACCATATGCATTTTTGCAAATGAAAATTTCCTCTGCGTGAAACTGTGCCAGACGCAGGTCCCGGGTCAGATTACTTCCGGAGAGCCGGGCCTGAGGTATACTGGCTAGTGGAAGAGCTTATTATGGTGGCACGCTAACCATGAATACCATTGTCGGGCAAAGCATGCTGGGAAAAGATGAATTTATATATTTATAGTGTATATACATATCCTCTGGTTAGCATTTCACTTGCTGTCATGAAGGGACTTGTTATGTGACCATTCCTTTAATGAAAAATTCATTCCTGGGGAGTCGTTTGCCCCGGGCTGTTTATTAATGTATTGGGTTTCTCCTGCGTGTAATGAAAACATAGCATTTTTGCTCTGGGATTGTTAGAATAACACAGCGGCCGGCTGGCAGCCCAGCCCATCCGTCACGGGCTTCCTGGCCGGAGCCATCAGGCTCGACGCCTGGCAGGTAGCAGTGCATTCTGTCACCAGCTCCGCGTCTCCTGCAGAGGTTCCCCCGGAGGGGTCCGCCGCTAGCCCAGTGATCGCTGAGCAACGAGGCCACGATCCCAACCCCACGGCATTTGTGCTACTCCCTGTCTGATCCTGCCTCCCTTCCCCTGCCCATCACAGACGGACCGTGGATCTTGTGGGAGCCATGGAGACACAAACCGGCGAGGGCCACGGCGTCTGCCTGCTCACCGGGACGAGCTGAGCGGAGGGACCCGCACCACCGTCTGCTGGGGGGCCGACTACCCAGCCGCCCGCCTGCCGTGCAAACAGCTTTCCCACAGTTTGGACCTCGCGGGGGGTTCGGGGTCAAAATGAGAAACTCCAGCCACCTGGCCAGATTGAGGGTGCTGCTTTTCCTGGTCACCTGCCCCCTGCTGGCCATGATAGAGGCTGTGGCCGGCAAGGGCGAGGGGGGGCGGCTTGGGGAGGGCGACCCGGACAGGTGCATGAGACACCACTTTGTGGAGACTATCACCCATCCTATCTACAAGTGCAACTCCAAGGTAGGGATCTGGCATGTAATACTGGACGTCCGCATCTCAGAAGCTTCTCCTGCTTTTTCTGTGCTTACTAACATTTCTATATTTACTCTTCTTACCTATAACATTGTTGACAACATGACGTCTTCAGCTCGTTCCTCGCAGCTACAGCAGGGCTATTTATAAGAAAACAAACAGCATGTTTTCATCACAGGTTAAATTACAAAAGAACGATTCTGATATCATGTCTGTTCTAATTTAATTGATTCTTGTGAGAGGTTATAATATTGTAATAAATATCCTCTTTGTGTTTTACGATTATATTCTCTATACGACTGACCTTCAGCCTGACAATGTCCTTCTGACGCCACCATACCCCTGGGGCTAACCGCTAACCCGCTAACCACAGCCACACTGCTCATCGTGTCACACACACACACAGTGACACCCCATCCTCCCCCGAGGATACCATCTAGGCGATGTTATAAAACCCGCTCTGGCCCGGGAGTTGACCCTCCTTGTTAGCGACCGTCCTCCTCTCCGGAATGACACCTTGGCTAATTACCCACAGTGCAACCTGCCTGCACCGCCCCCGGCTTTGGCCAAAAATATCAGCACAGTGACTGAGCCCATAAGCAGGGCCTTTTCCTTTTATGTCCTTCTTTATTTAGTTGGCCGGGTAACTGTAACTATTAGTGATATTTGTAACTATTTGCTTAGGAGGGGCTTGTGTTTTTTAAGAACAACCTCCAAACCCCCCCCCCGCCCCCCCAGCCGAAGCCAGCTCGCCTCGCCCTGAGGAAAGCGACAGCATGGCGATTCCTCGAAACGTCATGTCAGTGACTGACAGAATCTCCAGCCTTCATTGTGTGTGTGTGTGTGTGGGGGGGGGGTTTGGTGTCTGTCTGCCTGTCTGTGTGTCTGCAAACCAGAGACCCTCATTCACCCAGCCAGCCCTCCCAGCTGGGACTCATCAGCATGTAACGTGCTGGGTAGGGGCCCTTGTCAGTCAGTGAGGGGCTGCCTCTCTTCTAAACCCCCCCCTGGATACACACGCATGTGGCTGCACCCCGTCTGATTTAATAAGGGGATTGAAGAACAACGAACAGAGTAAATAAGAACCTGGTGCAGCGCAGGATCAGCCCACTGCCATGACTGACTTCCCCTTTAAGGTCACATGGCTGACTTCCCCTTTAAGGTCACATGACTGACTTCCTCTTTAATTAAGATCACAACCTATGAGGAATGGCTTGGAGGTTCAGTTCCTGTTGTTTCCTTCTTGCTATTCCTGTTCTCTCTATCCATATTTTAAAATCTGACCACTAATAACTGCTGGTAATTGCCTGTCTGACTATCAGAAGGATCTGTCGGGTGCCAGGAGTCACGACAGGTCAGGAGAATGACTCCTAATTGGATCGGACCCAAACATACTCTCCAGCCGAGTCACGAACCCCCAGAATCTGGAGCTGCACTTCAAACTGATGCAGAGTGCTTGCTGTGTGGGGCTGAGAGGCACCGCTGAGTGCCGGCCTCCAAATGTGTCCCACCTGTCCACAGACTCCTATAAACAACAATTTGAGCTCACATCTGCTGCTCAGCTGTGGTTCTCCGCTGGTCTACCATTACAAGTCTCCACAACCAGGGTTCCTCCGCCGTTCCTGGCTTTTTTTCTGGAGCTCACGGAAGTTTATGAGCTTCCTCACAGGGGTACTGAGCCCTCCTAACTCGGAGGCCCAGTTCCCCCATGGGAGACTCTTCAAGGTTCAAGCCTTGATTTTGATGTGTAGCTGCCCATGCGGCCATATTTTAGGATAACATGTATGTACAAGACAGACTGGTCGCGCACTGATCATAAAGAGCTGTCTACACGTGGGTTTGGGTTAGCCGAGGGCTTTATTTAGCCTATTTTTTAACCATATCCAGCTGATGTGTATTTTATTGTAACGAGAGGGTTGTCAGTTCCTCTCACTGGAGAGGAAAACAGATTAGGCTGCTGGTCCTTCAAGAGGTCCTTCCTGTCATATCAGTCTCACCCACTCAGCATTAAGAGTGGCTTGACTTCGGCCGAAAGTGAGACCACTTCCCAAGTCAGCATAACCCCATGAGGATGGACTGGGGTCACTCTGAGATTCAGAAGACCATCCCACCTTCAAGTTCCTACAGAAGCCACATGAACACACAGGCATTGGCCACTAATGAGTCCATCCCTTTAAACTCTGGGATCGTCTGCCACCTGACCATTGTGAGCCATGTTGACACAGGTCCACACATACGGAGCTGGAGTCACCTAATGAATCGTCCTTTCAAACATATCTGGCCAATAAACACTCTGACCGATGCTGGGTACACTGGGCAGGACAGGCAGTGAGCATCCTGACCGAGAAACCTTTGCAGAGGCATTGTATGGGTGAAGAACTGGCCCTGATTACATTCTGAGATGGACTGCCCTAAAACTCAAGCAGCGTCACAAAGTAGCAGAGCATAGCAGAGAGAAGAGCTAGAAGGGTTTCAGACTTGATCCCGCTGAGATGCCAACTCAAAAAGCATTTCACAAATCTTTTCCAAATTTTTCAGGTACATTGTATAAGTGAAGATCTGGACCTGCTCATTCACTTTTTGAGAAAAATCACACCAAAACTGAAGCAACGGCGCTTAGTGGAAGCACAGGGAAGGGTGACTTAGATAAGACGTTTGACCTTGTGAACAACATAACTCCATTTTGAAATTATTACTCTAGTTATCTTTGACGGATCTTATTACCACTTCAGAAAAAAACATTATATGGATGAAAATCTACACCCGAAAATCTACACCTGATACATATCACCCCCAAAATTGAAACAGCAGCAATAGGTGGCAGCCAAGGGTGAAATGGGAGGCTGCAGGCACTGTCCTGTGAACGTAGCCTGGCTGTGTCTGAACTCCGGACCTGCATCCTTCGAAGGAAGCGCTCTATGATAGCGTAACCTTTGCAGGCTGCGCCCTACGGAGGTCAAACAGAAGGTTCCTATTTGCGTCACCAGCTGTTCCCACCCTTACCTTTGAGTCACAAAGTGTTGCTCCTATTCACCACACAGAACACACCTACTTTACCTCTGTGCAATGAATGAATGTGACACGGTCTTCAAATGAAGCTTTAGGAGGATGCAGACCTTGCATCTGAGTCAGCTGTGGATCTGAGTTCTGCATTGCCTTTGTAATCAACCATGTTAAACTAATCAAGTAATAAAGCACTTTATACAATCTGCCAAACCTGCACCCTCAGCAGTTACCAAAAGCCCCTCATGGGATCTGGACTTTGCTTTAAGTTGTAATTAGTTTTATTTCTTTTTTTTAGCTGGTTTTGCAGTTGGTTTTCATTGCTTCTGTGTGCGCGTAACTCACATCCACAGTTCATTCAGATTCTGCAGTGACACAAATTTTATAGATCTCTTTACTTCCCAGGAACATTGTACGGGTTAGTGATTCTCAAACTGCGGAACACGAGATAATTTTCTGAGTATTTTAATAAAGATTAGATATTTTTTTCGTCACCAGCCCCCCGATGTTTGACAGATTTTATTGGTAGCCGTCTGGTAACTAGTCAGTGAAATTTACATTGAAGAAATTGTGTGACATTTTTTGGAGTGGGATATGGTAGGCATCAGCGGTATTACGGTATTATTTTATGCTTTTACGATTTTATTTGTTATGCTGCGGTATTTTTCTTGAGTGGAATTTTGCATTGGAGAATCCCATGAATGAACAGGCACAGATCCGGTGAACCTGATTACTTTAGGACAAGTCAAAGTGCTATAGGGGGCTGGGTAAACGGCCTCACCTTACTCTCGCACCCCAATGTTTATTTCCTTCCATACAAAATGTTATTGCTGCAAAAAAAAATACATTAAAGATTAAAAAGTAGCTTGAATAAATTAAATTAAATTAAAACAAATTAAACTGAAGTGGTAGCTCAAGTTCAGTAGCATACAATAATATTTTATTGCCTGTGCACTAGGCAGTTATGTGAATGGCGATTTCTTTGTGTTTAATACAGCTAACAATACTTCTCTTGCGTATAGGCTATTCCATTAATCAATAAATTTATTTCCCACATGACTAGACAGTGCTCTTAGGTTTCTTTACGGCATATTTTGTGAACAGAGAGCGCCATCTACTGGGGTCAAAAAATACAGCAAGTGGTTCATGAAGCGTCATTCTGTGCATCACTACTCGACGCACCAAAAACTATAAAATGATAACATGAAACCTGACCTAGGCACAGCTGTGACATTGTGGAGGTTGAAAGTGAGGAAATGAGTAATTTGGGGACACAGCAACAATAGATCAGTAAAGTAACACATTTTTGGCTGTGTGAGGCATAGAATGCTGGCCTCTTCGTAGCTGATGTCAGGTGTGACCATGGTGACAAGCTTCTCCCTGATGTCCCCCTTCCCAGATGGTGCTGCTGGCACGCTGCGAGGGCCACTGCAGCCACACGTCACGCTCGGACCCCCTGGTCTCCTTCAGCTCTGTACTCAAGCAGCCCTTCAAAAACAGCTGCTCCTGCTGTCGGCCCAGCACGTCCAAACTGAAGGCTGTGCGCCTGCGCTGCGCCGGTGGCTCCCGCATCACTGCCACCTATCGCTACATCCTGGCCTGCCGCTGCGAGGACTGCAGCTGAGCTCCTGAAGGGGGCGGGGCCTCCTCTCCCAGGAGGAAAAGGCGGCAGGAAACCTGGTGGAGTTACTCTGCTCGGGCTGCCACAACCACACGACGTGCATCTCCAGCACTCTGCGTGGCTGGGAGAATTTCCAGAAAAATGCTGAGACGTAAAAAGCACTGGGCTGCATCTGTGACTCGTCTCTCTGCCAGTCCATTAATATTTAATGCATTTCCATGCTTTGATCTGTGCAAGTGAAGGAATTAAGAAGCCTGGCAATGAACACCCTGCCATCATACATCATGTTGCTGTGGCTCCGTATCCCTCCGCCCAGGAAGTGACCTAATCGCTGTGCAAAGCCTCATAAATGCTGGAACATTGCTGGCAGGGACGGGGTGCATTGTGGGTACAGGGTCTTGACAGTTGTTTTTGAGCAGCTGTTTGTTGACGCAACTGTGAATGCTTTCACACAGTCCAACGCCTCGAACATATATTCCACACAACTACTCTTATGATTTTTTTTGTTGTTATTTTATTGTTATTGTTAGTTTTGTTATCATTTCAAAAATTGTTATAAGTGATAACTTTACAGATATTACTACCCTGTTACTAGAAGGGTTTTGGTGAAAGAACCTGAGCATTCGAATGAATGAGTTAAAGACTGAAACAAGTACTGAGCTATTAAAAGAATAACCTGTAGCATGCAGTCCATGCGGCTCCGTCGCCTCAATGTGGCATGCATTACCTGCACCGAGGTTTACTGTTCATCAAAGGATATCCATGCACTTTATTACAGGCGATCAGGAATGAAAGTCATTCCGCAGGGGGGGCTGGGGGGGTAAAAACCTTCCGGACACAAATGCCCTTGCAATCTTCTCCCAACTTTTCTGACTGCAGTGAAATTCCTGCACAGATATTGACTTGTTTGTGCAAAGCAACTTCAATTTAAATTCAGCATGCGACAAAATAACCAGAATCCTGCAGATATACTTCTTTTGTTGCGTAAAATTTCGCCTCATTGTGTCAGCTGTCGACTTAAAACGTGCTCACATTCTCTAATACAATGAGGCTTTGGTCGGGGGCATAATTTAGTCGTCAGCTGATCTGACAGCACAACAGATTGAACATAATGCCTGTCACTTAAAATGCACGGGTGAACGGAATACACAGCACGTGTCCAAAGATGTGCTAACGTGGTATGTACAGTATGTGGGGTTGTGTAATAATTCCATTAAACACACTCTTTTAATTACAAAAAATCTGCTTCAAGTTTACTATTCTTCTGTGTTCATTTATCTTTCTGGCACCTATACTGTCGGTCCAATTTTTCAGTCAATTCTTTGAGTGCATTTTCACACCATATGGCTTCCAGACACGTCTACATATGAGCCACACCCCCCCGCGCCATTTTAACCGTAATCATTACCATTTAGTATATGCAAAAATGCCTTAATAAATGGGAGCACAGGTGAATGTTTCCTAAATTTGAAAACATCATACCATCTTGGACAGGATTGCATGGAAGGGCATATCGGGCTGGGGTACACCCTGGGTGAGACGCCAGTCCGTCACAGGGCACGGGGCTGGGGTACTCCCTGGGTGAGACGCCAGTCCGTCACAGGGCACGGGGCTGGGGTACTCCCTGGACGGGACGCCAGTCCATTGCAGAACACATAGACGAGGGCATCAGAGGTGCATGAGGTCCCTGACCTTGACCTTGACCTTGGCCCAGCACTTCACAGGACCTTCAAACAGTTTCACTTGGGGGAGCTATAGGTGACATTTTGTCAGGGGGCCCAGAATTTCTAGGCATGCCCCTACACATACATATACACTTTCTAACACATACAAGTTTGCCTCGTGTCTTGGGACTGCGGGGGGGACCCAAGCTAAGGCCACACACACTGGGCAGAAGGTGAGCTTGAAACAGAGGTCTGGCAGGAGTGAGGCCACGGTGTTAGCAGCGTACTAAATACAGTGCTCACTCTTTATGACAAGTGCTTATGCTCTTTTTTGAACAGTCCCAAATACACCTTTACAGATCTACTTATCTTTTTATTTTAATTGGAACAAAGCAGAGGGCTAGGTGGACTTTGCATGCCCCCCCCCCCCATGCAGGTTTCCTGCCACCATCCTAATACACGCAGTTACTGCCCTGTGCTGCCTGCGATTGGCCCTAACCCGCTGTTACGTCACATTTATGAATCGCTTGCTTCCGGGCCAACGCAACGGAAGCATGTTGCAACAGCGCCCCCCAATGTCCGAACGGTATCAATTTGCTCGTCCTTAGAACTCCGTAGAAAAGTTCCTTTCAAGACTGTTGTAAATTTATTATTGTTTTTTTCCCAAAGTCCAAAATTATAATTTTAAAGACCCACGGAAGACACAGAAAAGACTTAAGGACAAACCTAGTTATAGCACAATAGCACACTTTACCCCCAACTAGAGTTATAAAAAGTAAAATAACAGGTAAGATTGTCATAATGCGTAGGGTGGGCTAATTATATAGTAATTGATTCTTCTCAGTTTAAGCTGCCTCACGGTATCCTCCAAGTAGTCTTTCTGATAATTTTGCATGTTTCTCCATTTATCACTTTCCTGTAATCAAACGTTTCAATCTGCAGATTCCGTTGTTAGTTCTTTCACCTATTTTAACATTCCCCTTACACAAAGAAACATCATTAGCGCCATTTATTTCAGGAGCGGTGTTTTTTACATTGACGTCCACAAGAGGGCAATCTAGGCTCGTTGTTACGATCTGGCTCAAAATCGTAACAAAAAGGAAAAAAAAAAGAAAAAAAAAAAGGGAAGAAAATCCAAGGGAAGACACGGGACCCAAGATTACCAGATAATTAAAGAATTTAATAAGAATAATAATAAAAAGAATGCTACACAACGTATATATGTTGTCAGTAATCAGTAGTGTCAGTAATGCGGGCATGTCATGTTCATGTAGTGTAGAATAAATACAGAAAACGAAGATCAAATACAAAACAAAACCATAACAAAAGCAAAACAAATGTCAAGGTGCAACCGGCGCCTGAGCACGAGCCCCATTTTCCCCACAGCCTGGCCATTTTAAAAGGGCGCAAATCAGCTACAGCCTTAACGAGCATCAGATATCGCGGGCTCGCAGGTATAGCAGCAGCACTCAGTCATGACAATGTGGATTGCCAACACTAGATGACAGTCGGTCTACAACCCACACTCAAGGTCGTCACATCGTAAATCAAATTTCATGCGATGGGAGTTTTAAGTGTGTAACGTAGAATCGGGGGATGTGCTAGGACACGTTCCGTAGTCTTAGGCGCTACTGGTCCTAGCTGATGGCCGCCTGGGCGAGCATCACCACCGACGCCCTCCGACCAAGGCAAAATGATATTGGCTGGCAAGTCGGCACCCCCTCAGAAACTGGCGCTCTAGGCGGTGGCCTATGAGTTTAATAACATAAATACAATGGTCTGCTAAGTGGGGGATGAGTGAAGCCAAATTAAATAATGGGGGGGGGGCATTCCCCCGTCATGACCCAAACTTGGATGCAGCAAGTTCTGAAAGGGTCATAAGGCAGAGTTTGGTATGTAAGCATTTTAAAACCAGCAAGTTCTTATCTGATTCACAATCAGATTTCCCAGCCCCAATCCGAGAATTAAAAAGCCTCGTCGCTTTTAGAACGCAACTTGAGATAGAACACAAATCAAACCATCTTGCTATTCAGATTTTTCTAGACTTCATTTTTAGAAACCTGGCTTAGTATTTAGAAACTCACCACGATCAAGGATGGTGCCCCTGCAGGTATTAGTTTCCACCACGTTTTACTTCAGGGTCCTTTGGGTTGGCTGAGCTTATCGGGGCGGCATGGTGGCGCAGTGGTTAGCGCTGCAGGTTGGTCGTGAGTCCAAATTGTGTGTGTGTGTGTGGCCAGTGATGGTGTGTAAAATGTAGGCTATGTAAGGTGAATTTTGACTGCAGCAAATGTCACACAAAAGCGAAAAGTCACAAAGAAAACTAGATTTGAACGGACGATTTGATAATTTGAGCTAGGCACTTATTTAAAATTGCCGTCGCTGTGAACAAAATCAATACATTTAAAAAGTGAGTAATACAGAAGCATTGACTGTCACGTAACATTTTGGTCACACAAACCATTACAAATAGCAGAAAGCACAAAGGAAAGGATGTAAGGAACAGTCCATGTAATGATGATCTAAAATTCATAAGCTACTTAACCACCTTGTAAGCTCTGTTGCTGGGCCAGTGGCGGCTTGTTTTGGCTGTACGAACTCCTAGTAAGTCAGACCGTAGCCCATCAAACGAGCATACTTAAGACCCGAATCATTATTACCAACGCGCGGTGCAGATTCACTACAGTGTTTTTATTATGAATGCCAAACCCTTTAGTTCAGCTCCCACATTACGCCGAAACAGAAGAAAACCACAATGTCACGAAAAATAACATAATGACCTGATGAATTAATACAGTACAAAGGGCGTTATATAACCGTTCGATTTTATTTCGTCCGAGACAGAACGGGGTCCGACGGCTATTTACCTGGACATATATGGCTGAGGCCAAAGTTCCATGGTCTCACCCATTGGTGATTTGTAGCCAGAGGGTGGGGCTCGAACAGTGGGCGTGTCGCTGCTCTCTTATAACAGATGCGCTCGATCCTCCCTCCCCAGCGGACTGGCGAGCTTGCAGGCGACCCGCTGGGCTGAGGTCGTGTGGGAACACGCAGGAGCACAAGCTGAGCACCATGACAGCCAACAAATACGACGTGATTGTCATCGGGGGTGGCATCTCAGGTTAGTGCGGTGAAGCAGCCCACAGAGATCGGATTTGGCACAGCGTTGCGGGGCATTACATGAGTGGAAGAACACGAAAATATTAAGCGGTAGAGTAGTAATCGGTTCAAAGGTTCTTGCTTGACGTAAGTAGGTACTGTTTTGGTGACATTAGCAACAACAGAATGGTTCCTTAGTTAAGTTTCTTTATTTTATGACATTCAGATCTTGTTTTCTAAAGCAGTGATCCGTTGGTTTCAGTATTACTTTCGTATGCTGCGAAAGTATTTTTATTTGCGTCTTTTTTAGTAAACGCCACACGTTGCATTTACACCAAATAGCAATGTTTCTTGAAAGACTGAACAGCGTTCGTAACACAAAACAGTATATTGAACATCAATGTGCATTGAACTAAACGTGCACAGAACATCTAATGTGGTGTGGTACTCATACAGGTCTGCAGTGTCAAATACTTGAGCAAAATTCTTTGGCATTTTGGAGAGCTGCCTGTGAGTTTTTTAAAATCCTATTTTATACTTGGGTTTCAGCATCAGAAACTATTTGTGTCATCGTCTTATTTTGAAAATACAATTTCTTAAAATAATAAATAGTTATTAGCGCTAAGAGGAGCTACAACGTCTGCCAGTGGCTTTCAGTTCCATCCGTCCGTCCATCCATCCATCCATCCATTCTTGCATTTTCTATATCCGCTTGTCATTTTTTAATTGCCCGAGCGGAATGTTAATTATTTTGGTTTCGTTCTGTTCTACTGCATTGCTGTTATCGGAAATAACTGGCAGCTCTGTAGGTCTGAATATGTAATCGGCAAGAAAATTACCGGCTTCCCTGTCAGTTTTTGCAACCCACTCATGCCTTGGCTGCCGTCCACGGAGGTGCTAACCGTACAGCCAGCCCCGCTACCAAGGACTGACAGAGCGTCTGCAGACAGCTGTGCACCTGTTGAGGGAAGTCTGGTGTGCTCAATCCTTGAAAAAGAAAAAACGCAAAAACGCTATTAGCCTGTGTGTTTTCTCTTGTTTTCCAAGCAGTTTAATTTGAAATTAAACAGGAGGTGGTCTTTCTTTAGGGATGGGAAGAGCAATGTTATTCTGACACATGGTTTACTCTGTGTGTAAATTGCCAGAGGATCTGTGGACGGTTCTTTTTCCAAACATCTTCCCTGTCAGCTGTAGGTCCAGCCTGACAGAGCCTGTAAAGGTCATTATTAAAAGGATACTATTTTTACGTCAGTGCAGCAAGTTTTGGTCACCATTCCTTTATACATAACATAGTACGGCATGGTTGTATCCTATTTAATTCCATAAAGTGTTGATGACCATGTTAGATAATTAAGTTTTAAATGGTCACAGTTAAAGATGAATAATAAAAAAAAAGGTCCAGCTATAAGGTTTATCAAACTAAAAATATTTTAATTGTTTTTATTGTATTGAAACCCCTAGCAGGAGCAGATAGTATCTGAGACGTCGTTAGACACCCTCATTACCAAAGACTTTGTCTCTGACCAGTCATTGTCAGAGATGTGTGTCAGAAAACATTCAGGCAGCCAAAACCTGAGTTTCAAGAGGGAAGAATCCCCATCATCTCCCCCCCCCCCGTTGGGATGTCCCACATTACAGGAGACTGATCTGTGCTTCTGCCAAGGGTCCTGTCACCCCACAAACACCCCCCCCCCCCCCCCCCCCCCCAGTCCCACTATGCTCAGCATCCCCAGACCATCCATCGGCTTTCATGTTATGTAGCTGTTGTGTTTCCCAGGATGACGCTGTGAAGTCCTGCACGCTGTGCCTCTTCCTCTAGCTGCACCCCCCTGTTTCCCATGTGGTCCTTTTCCCCTGTTGCCATGTGTATTTTTCCTTATTGCTTTTCCTCAGCTGAATATCCAGTAAACCCCCATTTTCACCTTCTCCCTGCTTCCCAAGCTGGGGGGTCTGCTCTGGGGTGCCCCCCCCCCCCACAGGGCTGTGCCTGTTAGTTTCTCTCCAGGAACCCAG
>JAODJW010000001.1:41533287-41571269 GCA_026777045.1 Hyperopisus bebe | reverse complement strand
CTCCCCCCCCCCCCCCGGTTTCTTTGTCTCCCTCCCAGGCCTGTGTGCAGCCAAGCTGCTGGTGGACTCGGGTCTGAACCCCGTCGTGCTGGAGGCCCGAAATCGGGTGGGGGGGCGGACGTTCACCATACAGGTAAGGGCTCTGCGGGGGGGCTGACAGTGACGGAGCTCAGTACCCGTTCCTGAACTGTGATTGCGTTTCCCTTATGAGGTCCTTTGGCACCGGGATCCGATAACCCATATGCTCCATTTGCGTATTCTCATGCATGTTGCTTAAGATGAATTTTTGCATTGGTATGTTTCAGTGTTGTCCAAAAAATTAGTAATTAGTTCGTTGTGCCACCGTGATGTCGGATGACGTTAGATCATAAACAGGAAATTGGGGCAATAGGCTGCATTTGTCCATAAAAATTTTCACGCAAGACAAAATTAACAAGTAATGAGCCCATTTCAGTTTCAGTACTTTTAATTGCCTTATTTAAATTGGAAAGGTCATTTGTTATATTACCTCCAAAAGTAGCGGAATGATAGTTATGCGTTGGATCCAACACTGGAATATCGAAAGTGTAACACCTTTGTGCGGCTGGAAGAGCAGGACTGCAGGGACTGAATGTAGGCAGCACTGAACTTGTCTTTTCTGAACCCAGAACAAGGAGACCAAGTATGTGGACCTAGGGGGGGCGTACGTGGGCCCCACGCAGAACCGCATCCTACGGGTGGCTAAGGAGTTCGGCGTGGAGACCTACAAGGTCCACGAGAAGGAGAACCTAGTCCACTACATAAAGGTGAGAAGATTTGCTCCGCGCCTGAACAGAATGGAATTTATTGATTTTATTTGCGTATTTGCTTTGGAGAATTTCATTTGCCATTTGAAATACTGCGCCTTGTCACCTCTGGAAGTGTCTGTAACTGTCACCAGTGTGAACTGGGTGTCAAACATTTCCATGCAGAGATTCACCATATAAATAGCTTCTAGACATGAGAGTGTGATGCAGCATACTGGTTTTCTTGCTAGTAGCTATGTGTCGCTGTTGGTGGGCCAGCATACGTAAAAACTAAATTTGCCGCAATGTCGTCGGGGCAATCAGCTACACTCACAGAACCCCAGGGGTGCTGTTAGAGGTTTTGGACCCCATGAAAGTCCGTCACACTGAGCCTTTGCATTGTTCAAAATTCCACCTGTCGGGGGGGGGGTCACATGACCAGCGAGGCTCCCGCACCCCGGGGGCCTAATGGAGCTGGATACGCAACTCCTGGGGACCCTAATGTGCCCCCACCAGAGGCCCTATTGGGCCTGAGTGCCCAGGGTCCCGAAGATGCTTTGCTAGCTGCCGCCTTCGCCCCCCCCCCCACATGTATCTAATTTGCCAGGAGCCCCCCACCCTTCCAGGGGCAAACCATACCTCCCTTTACTGGGTTTAGCTTCAGACTTCCTTAGCTGCTCAGTGCCCTGGCTTGTGTCTCTGCCCTTCTGTGTCACTGGCATCAGCGATCCTGCCTTTGTGGGGGTTTCCCATTGGCTTAAATCACTGACTAGCCCCCACTGCAGGCTAGGAAGCCTCCTGCACTTCTCCATGGGTTCCCCGCCACCCCCCAAGTGGCTGCCCCACAAACACACCTGACATTGTCCTGCCTGTCAGCGCTGCCTCATGCTGGTATTCATAATTCATTAGCATTTTGTGCTGTAGGGAGAAAGCAGACGCTTTTTGTCTGAGAGGAACAACAACAGTGAAAGTGTACTGGATAGGCAGTTCTAGGGTGTTCGGGAGTCAGGCACTGGGGGGGGGACGGTGTCACATGGTGAAGAGGAAAGGATGGAGGCTCTGGGCTTGGGAATCTATTCAGACCCATTACGGGGGGGGGCTCTGATCTGCTACGGAGAGATTTTGCCTGCTTACATAGCAAGAAGAAGGTCTCAGCCAGACCATAGGTCTCCAGCCGCCTGGAAAGTTCCGGAGGGGGAACGCGGACGGTCTGAGGTGCGGCGCGGCCCATAGAGTCTCCCGAATCGGGATCGTGCGGCAAGACTCTGCTGCTCTCATCTGCTTCCCCTGGCTGTTGCCATGGCACCATCCATAATAAAAGACCCACAATAAGGAGGTCCAGCTCATTATAGCCTTGGGGGTGGGGGGTGGGAGCATTCCCTCCCCAGTCTGTGCCTTTTTCTAGTTAAGCCTGGGGGGGAGGCCTGAATGTACAGATCTTTACAAAACCCTTGTCTCCTCTGAAACGAGCGGATGGGAGTATGGCTCCGTCTTTAGGGCAAACAGGGTCGTTGCCTATAAGAGACACCAGAACACAGGCAAATCCCATGGGAGAGGGTGTCATTCTAATTGGCCTTCTAATCACCATAGATTATCAGTGGCCGCTAATGAAGTGACAGGCAGCCTGATGGGAGGCAGCTGTCGATGCAGATGAATCGGATTATCAGAGGAGCCTGTGGTCAGCAACAGCCCGACTGACGGTTTAGCGATGAGCGCCCAGTGGCGACCGGACCAGATCAGAGCGACGATGACCCGTTGTGTTTTTACGCTGCACACGAGACGATCGAAGGACACCCAGGTGAAGGGCGGGAAGTCCGTGACCATCCTCAGATTCCAGTATCGCTTAAAACCGTCGCAGGGAATGCAAGTCGGTATGTGAGCTTCACTTTCTGCAGGGCGACCCCCCCACTCGGCATTGTGCTGTTTTTTTATTTTCATGCCCCCGAGCGGCTGAACAAAGGGATACAGGTTTGGCGTTTTTTCTAATCACGGCCTGTCCTCGTGTTTAGCCTGGGCGGTGGTTGTCATGGAAACGGTCCTGTCGCCGCTTTGGTCTGTTGCGCTGCCGGGCACGGCCTGCCCGCGGACCAGCCGTCGGGAGACGTGGCGGACCGGGGACCCCCCCGGAGACGCACCTGCACTTCAGAGGCGTGAAACAGCACCGGCGTGAATCGCCAAAGGTCCTTCATGTCTTGCCATCCAAAGATCTACGCTTTAGTGACCGCTGGCATCTCCCGCCGATAACAGTGTCAGAAGATGGACCTCAGATAGATGTAGAGTGTGTTATCTGGGGCGTGACGCAGTAGATGATGTCAAACAACTGCATTGACTGACAGGGTGAAGCTCAGCCTGGTCCAAAGCATTGTGGGGTCCCGACTGCCCCGTTCTGGGCGATTGTGATGACAGGGAGTGGGTAAAATTACCATATTGCAAATGTTTACTACAAGGTCCTGCACCACACAGAAGTCTAGGGCCGCAGTCTGATGTCGGCCAGTGAGCATTTTAAGAAAACATATTCTCCCCATTTGTCACTTTTAATCAACTTATCTGAATATTTCTGACGTAATCACTTAAGTTGATCCACTGATTACGTATGTAAATAGTATATATGTAGGCTTTTGTCTGGTTCTGGATTGCACTGAGTGTATGGTTTTATAAGTGTTAGCTTGTCGCTAGCTACCCAGGCCCCCCGATTTATGATCATCTGCTTTTGACATCGTTCCTCTCGATACAGATGCACGAGTGAAACGTACAGACAGAAGCACCTTTCCCCTTCTTTGCCCTGTAACTGCAGTGGGCTGTATCTTCTCGAGGCTGCCGTTGGTTGGACTTGGGTTGGATTGCTTAATGTGGCTGTTTTAGGCCCCCCCCCCCCCCACAGAAATCCGTTCCAAGTTCGACACAGCTGAGGCTGCGCTGAGCTTTAAGGGGGGGGATTTAGCCGAATGTGGATGCCCCCCTGTCTGCTCTAGCCAGCACTTTCAGCAGCTGTAGCTTGGCCCTTTAATGAAGGCAGACTTGCTTACATGACCCACTAAATGTTCCCTGCGACTTACATAACAGCTGCCCCCACAGCCCCCTCACCTCCGCCGCTCCAAATATGCAGTCTGAGTTGGTGCAGGCAAGCTGAGAAACACTCCCCGCTGAGATGCCGAAACACCAGACGGGTGAACGGGGAGCCCTTAGCAAGGAGAGCCAAGCGTGTGCTCTGAGCGGCCTATTCCTCCGCGAAGCCGCGTCGGCTCTTTGGCAGAGTGTCTGCAGTGCCGCTGGATTTTTGAACCGCTTAATTATATCTTATTAGGGGCGCCATTCAACAAACCATGACATTTGAAGCTTTGACCTGGTTTAAAAGGTTGCTCGGTCCGATATTTTCATCAGAGGATTCCTGGAGAAGGTTACCTCAGAGCTGGACGAGACCCACAGGAGGGGAGCAGGTGCCCAGGGCACACAGCCTACGTGCCCTCAGCTTGGATCTAGATAAACAGATGGATAGAATAAGAGAGGCATGCAGTGTACACTGCGGCAAATGGGTGTGCAGTGGTACTACGGTAAATGGGTATGCAGTGTGCACTGTGGTAAATGGGTATGCAGTGTGCACAGCGATGAATGGGTATGCAGTGGTACTTCGGTAAATGGGTGTGTGGTGTACACGACTGTAAATGGGTATGCAGTGTGCACCGCAGCAAATGGGGATGCAGTGGTACCATGGTAAGTGGGTATGTAGTGTACACTGTGGCAAATGAGTATGCAGTGTACACCGCTGTAAATGGGTATGCGCTGGTACTGCAGTAAATGGATATGCAGTGTGTGCCACGCTAAATGGGTATGCGGTGTACACTGCAGTAAATGGGTATGCAGTGGTACCACAGTAAATGGGTATGCGGTGTACACTGCAGTAAATGGGTATGCAGTGGTACCACAGTAAATGGGTATGTGGTGTACACTGCAGTAAATGGGTATGCAGTGGTACCACGGTAAATGGGTATGCGGTGTACACGGCTGTAAATGGGTATGCAGTGTACACCAAGGTAAATGGATATGTAATGTTCACAGAAGTAAATGGAAATGCAGTAGGTCATAGTCTGATTTAAACTCTGTCTGTGTTTCTGGAGCTATTCAGTCAGTCAGCTGAATTTTAGATTTGCAGGCCAGTTATAACAAAATGTCTTATTGTTCATTTGTGTTCAGGGAATCTAAATGAGCCAAACAAATGGGCCAGTCTGGGAATGGGGTAGAATTCAGGAGCATGTGTTGAAAATCCGTGCTCGTAACTGCTGTTTTGGGGCCTCTTTCAGGGAAAATCGTACCCATTTAAGGGACCATTTCCCCCTATGTGGAACCCACTGGCCTACATGGACTACAACAACCTCTGGAGGACGATGGATGAAATGGGGAAGGAGGTAGGACTGCCGTCGCTGGCGAGAGGTGCCAGACTTGCCCAGCGAGTAGGGAACGGTTTCATGTCAGTCACATGCATTTCAGATTCCTAGGGACGCGCCGTGGAGAGCACCGCATGCTGAGGAGTGGGACCAGATCACCATGAAGGAGCTCTTTGACAAGCTCTGCTGGACAAGGTAGCGCCTGTGGCATCTTGACCATCTTGATGTGCTCCTGATCGGCGCTGTCAGCAGGTTCTGGCACTGATGATTGGTGGGTCATCTGCCCGGAGCTGAAGGCGCCCTCTCCTCCTTTCTCCCCAGGAGCGCCCTTCAGTTTGCCAAACTCTTTGTGAACGTGAATGTGACATCAGAGCCCCACGAGGTCTCAGCTCTCTGGTTCCTGTGGTACGTCAAACAGTGTGGGGGCACCATGCGGATCTTCTCCACCTCGAATGGAGGACAGGTATGCCCTGGGGAGCTGCCCGGGGGATGGGTGTGGAACGATGGTGCATAGACTGAAAAGTACAGACATGGGTTCTGCAAACGTTCACCTCAGCTGAAGAACATGCACTACTTGGTGGCGTCATCTGCAAAACAGCAAGTCCAGCGACCTTGCAGATAATAGGCAGCTCACTGGCATGGGATCAGGAGAGTCAGTGGGGCATCTCTGCCCCCTGCGCTTGGAGGAAAGGGGCAGGACATGCTGGGGTCAACCAGTGGAGCTGCAGGAAAGGGGCGGGACATGCTGGGTTCAGCCAATGGGGCTGCAGAAAAGGGGCGGGACATGCTGGGTTCAGCCAATGGGGCTGCAGAAAAGGGGCAGGACATGCTGGGTTCAGCAAATGGGGCTGCAAAAAAGGGGTGGGACTTGCTGGGGTCAGCCAGTGCGACTGCAGAAAAGGGGAGGGACCTGCTGGGGTCAGCCAGTGCGACTGCAGAAAAGGGGCGGGACCTGCTGGGGTCAGCCAGTGCGACTGCAGAAAAGGGGCGGGACCTGCTGGGGTCTGCCAGTGCGACTGCAGAAAAGGGACGGGACCTGCTGGGGTCTGCCAGTGTGGCTGCAGCCGAGCTATATTTCTGCTCCCTCTGCTTTGGATAGTTTCTGTGAGGGGTGATTTGGAGGTAGTGAGGCCATGTCTCATTGTTTATGATGCTGACCCCCCCCCAAAAAAAAAAAAACACTAATTGGGTTTTGATATGAGGTTTGGAGCCATTTCCTGGAGGATGGACCCATATGACAATGAGAACACTCTGTTCTGCTAAGTAGCTTCACTGAATGTCTGAAACATCTGCTGATGTCTGTGTGTCTCACTGCATGAGTCTATGAGGTCCTGACTCACTGTGTCACTGTGACCCAGGCAGTAAACACGGTGGTGGTGAATAGAGTGACAAGTTTCACACCCACCACAATTTCAAAAGGAATTCCGGTTTCAATTTCCACCAGTATGCCAGCGTCCTCTGCGGCTTGCTGCAGAGCAGTGGTGAAGCAGATCCTTAGAGCTCCCCCAGGTGGACGACAGAAGTAGTTTGCCAGAAATCTCTTTATTAGAAAGAACGGAGATACTTTATTCATGCCATTCATGCTCTTTCCACCTGTCCCATCCTTGAGGTCAGTGTTCAGCTTCGCTGCTGCTGGATGTTCAGACCTTTGCACAGATTCATACCAAAAACTAGGCAAATCATCCTTCGGGGCTTCGGGCTCGTAAGGGCCAGTTGTTGAGCTTCCTATAGTGTTATTTTCTGGGAGATGTTTTCGCTCTTCAGGCTAATAGTGAAGTTGCTGTTTCAGAATCTGAAAGACTGTAGCTTTAAAAAGAGTGGAGTATTACCGTGGTGTTACAGAGTTGGTGCTTTGTGTTCGCTTCAGAAAGGTTGTTTTTTTTTTCTTTGTATGAGATGCTCATTTTGGGTGTGAGGAAGCTGGTGTGAAACTTTACGGGGCCTCTTACTGCTATAGGCGGCTGGTAGGGTCCCTTGGACGGAGCAGGGTGGCGCCGATGGATGCGACATGATGCAGACTCTGAAACATGTAATGACTTGAGCTTGTGGCAGGAAGTGCTAGCCAAGGTCTCCATGGTTTGATGGAGCAGTTAGATTAAAGGAAATTGGAGAGATACCAGGTATTTACCTGAATTGGCATCAATTCCTTCACGGAAATGCAGTCCTCTGTAATGGATGGGCATAACGTAGCATAAGAGCTGCAGTCATTGGATTATTATTTATGGTAGAATCACATCAACAACAGGACTGGGGCATGATTCAGGGGTGCCGGGGGGGTCGGGTGGATGAAGCTGGTCCATGCTGGGTCACCGAGAAGCAGCCAGATACCTATGCAGCATTGTCACAGTCTCACTGCCACATTTACCCTCTTAGCATATATGGTCTTTAGTTTTAATTTTACCCACTTCTTCAGGATTATAGCATATTGGTCCCTCCTGGAACTCGAACCAGCAACCCCGAGGTTCCGGCCCCCTTTTCCTCTAAGCCCCACACTCTCCATCTACCCCCACCAGGAGAGGAAGTTTGTGGGTGGCTCCAGCCAGATCAGCGAGCGCATGGCGGACAGGCTGGGCGAGCGGGTCAAGCTGGGCAGGGCGGTGTGCAGCGTCGGGCAGAGCGGCGACGGCGTGGTGGTGCAAACCCTCAGCAAGGAGACGTACGAGGTAAGGCCAGCTCCGGGAGGCCTGTGGGGACGTGTTCTGGTATCCCTGAGCGCGTTCAGGCCGTGGCAGGTCAGGCGTGTGGGAAGTCAGGTGACGCAAACAGCTCTTCGCAGGAATGTTAAATCAGACTGTCGGCGCATTCGTCAGAAGCACATAAATAAGCTTCACTCGTTCTGGATGTCATCCTGCCAGACAGAAGCCAGATAGCCACATTTGCTTTGGTCCCTCGACCGGAGTCTGCTCTGACTGTCGGCTGTATAATCCTGGGGGTGTGGGGGGGTGGGGGGGTGGGGGTGTGGGGGGGCGTGCTCTCTTCTAGATGAACATGTGTGCGTCCACAGGCAATTTTACCGGGTCTGCAATTCCACCCCCTACTGGTCAGACAAAAATGCTATTTGATCATAAGTTCAATTAAATTAAATTATATTAAGTTATATTTGAAAAAGTGGCTTATGTTAATCATACCATTACTGTAACTGTAACGGTTTGACTGGTTGGGACTTCTGTCCTGGGAGCGCCTGTCCACTCGCTCGCCTCCTCTGCTGAGGAGCTTGTGTTTCGCACCCTGATCTGAGCCCCCCCCCCCGTCATTTTTCAGGCCAAATACGCCATCATTGCCACGGCGCCGGCGATGAACCTGAAGATGCACTTCAACCCTCCACTACCCCCACTGAGGAACCAGCTGATCCACCGTGTGCCCACTGGGTCCGTCATCAAGTGCATGGTCTACTACCGGGAGAGCTTCTGGAGGAAGAAGGGTGTGTGGTGGTGCGGAGACCCCCTGCTGATATGGGCAGGAGGTCACAGAATCGACAGATTGCAAGCAGACATTGCTGTAGGCCGGTGTTTCCCAGCCCAGGCCTTGGGGACCCCCCCAGTCCATATTTTTGTTCCCTCCCAGCCAGTAAAGAACACCAAATACCTGGTAAATGTGTGTTAGGAGCTGGAACGGAGCAAAAATGTCCGACGGTCCCTGAGAATGGGCTAGGAAGCACCGCTGCAGAGCATTGTCTATATGTAATATCTGAGGTAATCTGTTTGGAAGAAAAACCGGAAAAATTTAGCAATGGAAAAAAGGATTCTGGAATCCACATTGGTTGGGGGGAGGGTCACCACATGCTGTCAGTCACAACTGTCTTTAAACCATTAGATTAAACCTCTGATTGACAGATCAGGATCATCCTACCCACTGTGAATTTCCAAGCATTGTTTCTGGTGTCAGTAAACAAGCCCACATCGAAATGACATTAACCGCCTTCAGCCTGGCATTATTGACAGGCTGCTAATGTATTTTCAGTCTGCTCCAAATTGTGCGAACGGCCACATTTCTCCTCTTGATATTGACAGTCTGTGTCAGCACACAGAGCAGGTGAATCATTCCTCCAGTCTTTGCTGATCAATACTTATTCTACATCCAGGTTGAAGACACAGGCTTGGAATGAACGCTGATTTCGAAGGTCATTTCTATAAGCCAGTTCCCAATCTATACTTTAATCCGAGTGCTTGGTACCTTCCGTACGAGTCATTTACTCTCGTGCTGTCTGTCCATCAGAATGTTATCCATAATTATTGCATTAATACTTTAGGGGAGGCACTGCGCAGGCATGGTGAGAGAGATGGTGTACCTCTCCCGGCTGTGTCTCACGCCGTGTTCCACGGGGGTCCGTCTTGCAGGCTTTTGCGGCAGCATGGTGATCGAGGACGAGGAGGCCCCCATTGGCCTGACGCTGGACGACTGCAAGCCCGACGGATCCGTTCCCGCCATCATGGGGTAAGTGCCAGTGGGAACGTCCCAGCCTCAGACCACAGGATGGCTTCTTTTCTTCTCCAGCTCTCTCTACATGCTGGTATTGTTGTTTTCCAATTTTTATTTGTCACTGCAAGGCGGATTATACATGTAGAATGATATTGTACAAGTAGCTGCCTCTGTGGTGATATTAATAGCATCAAATAACTATACTGTACAATACTGATGCACAAAACAATGCTTCATGAACCATTTGCTGTATTTTCTGACCCCACTAGATGGTGCCATTGGTTTACTAAGGTTTTAGGGCCTTTTTTTGAAAAGAGAGCACCATCTAGTGGGATCATAAAATACAGCAAATGGTTCATGCAGCGCCGTTTTGCCCATCACTACCAAACATTAAATAACAGACAAGACACCCATGGAGTCCTCTGAGGTAACCTCGTGGGGTGGCGTTTGACTGACTGGACCCATCTCTTTGCGCAGCTTCATCTTGGCTCGCAAAGCTGTGAGACTTTCTGCACTGACTAAGGAGGAGAGGTAATTGCTCTGGGTGACCTGTGGCGGGTGACCCCGCTCTCTGCATGTCTGGTTGGTTTAAGCTGTTTGGGGAAGGCATTAATCTCACAAGCATAACCTCCTGGTCCCCATAGGAAGAAGAAGATCTGCGAGATCTATTCCCGAGTTCTGGGCTCAGAAGAGGCCTTGTATGTGAGTGACATGATCCTGGCCCAGTAAAGTGGCTGGGAACAGCTATGGGTCTGAGCATTTTAGGCGCACTTTAAGGTACATGTTGAATTTACCAATTGACTGTGAATATGCACACATACAGTAATACTGTCTCTGTAAATTGTCATCCACATGGATTATGCCACGCTGCCGCTGGTGACCACAGACACATCCTACAGTTGGCCAGGCAGATAGCCAATGTATACAGTGGGGTCTAACTCTCCCCCTGACCACTCTCCACAGCCCGTGCACTATGAGGAGAAGAACTGGTGTGAAGAAGAGTACTCCGGAGGCTGTTACACGGCCTATTTCCCTCCGGGCATACTCACTCGATATGGCAGGTGAGTGACCGTTGACCTTAGGTGAACAACCAATGACTGCCAACCATGATCTGATCCATTATGTTTGTGGACATTATATGCAAATCATTTTCTGTTTAATTATTTCTGGGTAATGGACCATAAAGCAAAATCCAGACAACAAGAAATGCTCCGCGTTCTCTAAAAGGGATCGATTGAATGGTTGAGGGACACGTCTGCTATCGCCCCCCCCCCCATTACCCAGGGTCCTGCGGGAGCCGGTGGGCAGGCTGCATTTTGCCGGGACAGAGACGGCCACTGAGTGGAGCGGCTACATGGAGGGGGCCGTGCAAGCCGGCGAACGGGCTGCCCGGGAGGTGAGGGGGTGGTCATGTGACCTCAGCGCCACAGCATCTTGATAATGCATCTCTGTAAGCAATCTGACCAATCACAAAAAGATACTGGACTTATGACGGCGACAGCTGACCATCACACTGGATTTAACACTGTGGGGGAGGCGCAGATGACCTGGGTGGGCACGTACCTCACAATATTTAATTAGGCTGCATTCCAATAAATAGACCTTTGCATTTAAATTATTAAGATGGCCCCCCCTCAATATCACACGCTCTCCTACGGCCTTCAGTGGGGGTCACCACGTCACAAGACAGAATCATTTGGAATGTTTTTGTTCTGCTTCCGGTCTTTTCTCTCAGATCCTTCATGCAATGGGATTAATCTCCGTGAGTGAAATCTGGAAGGAGGAGCCCGAGTCTGTGGTAAGTGTCTGCATGTGCATGTATATCTCACGGAGCTGGAGATTAACAAATAAATCTGCTTTTCTCCTCCTGGCTCCCAAACACTGTCTAACAAGCACTTCTGCCATTTGAGGATGTCATGAATTTGAAGGGCGACATGTAAAAATAAATTAAGTTGTATGTTACCAAAAGAGTCTGGTTCTAAGACACTGATTGGTGGTTAATGCCCCCTCTGACCAATCACGCACTTCCTCCAGGATGTTCCCGCATTGCCATTCGTCACCACGTTCTGGGAGAGGAACCTTCCCTCCGTACCTGGCTTGCTCAAGTTCCTGGGCCTGACCTCCGCCCTAACGGTGGCGGCTTCAGCCGGCATCCTGGCCTACAAGAAGGGCCTAATCCCCCGGAGTTAAGCCCCGCCCACAGCCACCTGCCCAGAGCTCCTCCCTCCCTGGGTGTTAAGCCCAAGGCAAAGTCCGTCGTATTCCTCAAGTGTGAGGGTTCATTGTCGGCCGAGGAGCTTTGCCAGCATAAGATAATGGAACATAAAGGTGTCTGACTCCACCAACACACGGGGCTCTCTGTTGGACCACATGTAGGGAACTTAGAAAAGATATCATGTGATCAAAACAAGTTATAATATTCATGTAATTAAAGATGATAAATATGATTTCTCTCCAAAGAGTGTGGTTCAAATGAAATTCTGAGCTTTTGGGGGGATTCAGAAGTCGTGAAAAAGGTCTGCTTGGCCAATCAGCAATCACCATTGTGAGAACAATCATATGCCAGCGCATTGTCGTTATCCGTCCGATTACCTCTGATTTTTCAGGTGCGTTGAGTCATGTCAAGCGATGCCTTTATAGCTGATAGCAAGCAGGCGTCTGCACAGCATAACGGTTTTAAAAGCTCGTTTGCCTCTTAAAGGTGCTTAGTGTGACTGCGCTCCCTGCTATTCCTCATCACTTTGAGTGCACAGTCTTTCATAACAAATCATGTGAATATAATCTTCCTGTAATAAATTTACTTGTACTAAATTCGTTCAAAATGAAGTTAAAAAATCACCGTGCATGTGTCTATCAAGGTCCATTCCAAAGGCTGAAGATTTGCTGAAATATGACTATGGGTCACTAGAAGGTTTAGCCGGGTCAAAATCAGGAAACGATGTTTAATAGTGCTAATCTGCCACACGATGGCGGTATTGAGGCATATGCTACACTTCAGTCACCACTGGTCACGATCTTTGACGTTCATACCTGAGATCAGAATGAGTGGACAATTTACTCTGTTCCCCTACAAAAAGAAATTTGTTTTGTATACATTTCTTATGTTGGTGATTACTGTTTTGGTGTTTTAATAATCAAACTTCTTATTAATCTTCTGAAGTAATACAAGAAAGGCACAGATATTGTATCAATCCTACAAACAAGTATTTTTAACAAACTGTCCGAATGCTAACACTGTGACACCAATACCTCACGGCTATAAGTAAAGAAAAGTTGCCTTTTATTAAAGCCAGAGGCATGAGTTAAGTCTTTCTTTTTAAATATCCAAAGGGATTGATGTATATCGTCACTGTTTCATCCAAAAAGATTTTGATAAATAGGCATATAGCTGGATAGTTAAATAGTTAAATAAATCCTGTGCTATTAGCATTTGTGCTGTCTAACTGGGATCCGACTGGATCGTCTTGTCACCCAAAGATGTGTGTGGGTCTGGTGTCTGTGAACTTGTGCCTTATTCCAGCCGTGCTTTGTTGTTATTTTACAAGGGCCTCTGTGATTGTGACCCCACTAGCCCCCACCAACCTCTACCCTGCCCATCCTCATCACTTCATGCTGCTTAGCGGTAAGGGAGGGGGCGGCAGCCAGAACAGCATGCAGTGAGCTGATGGAACACGCAGCAGCTGCGCTGTCACTTACCAGCCTGATGTCGCCCAATGGGAAGTAAGATAATAATTGATTGACGTAGCACTGTCCCGCCCCCGGTGGAGTACAGAGACTCGCTCGTCCTCTTGCTAGTACACCTGCATTGTGGTTACTGGCTGTATGTCCACATGCCTCCGATTGCCTGTTCAGTCGGGGACACAGATTCTGAGAGTGCTCCTCTTCCGCTGACCATGCATCATTCTTCATTTCAGATGGGACTTTTTTTCAGGGCCGTGAAATCGACCCTGTTGTGTCAGATTTCCCTAAACTGTATCGCACCCTGATGGTACCTGGGGGAATTTAGCCGTCTAAAATATCTAAAATTGCAGCTAAATGGTTTTGAAATGCCATGCACTTTGTGCCAGGCTCAGCCGGCTGTGATTTTATTATTATTATTTTATTGCCACTGCTGCTCCTGCGTACCTCGGCGTGTTTCTGTCCCCCACACTCACCAGGGCGACGCCTCGCCTGCTCTGCTTCTTACACCCTCTAGTGGCTCATGTGCTCCTGTACTTGTTGCTGATGTTGTAGAGTCGGTGTTCCCTCCGTGCCGGGGTGGTACCCGAATTCCGAGCCTCACTGCCGTACCTTCTGTCATCAGATGTTCTGGTCCTGTGGTCACGTTCTATGATTTCTGTTCAGTTTAATTCCAAAGTTGAAAATAAAAATGTGAATCGTGTCTCACTGCCTGGTGCTTTCATGGCCGTTACGAGTGTTAATGTGTCGTTATTCTTCAAGGGGGGCAGCTATGTGTCAGCAGTAACACAAGCACCTGAATGCCAGGTAAACACACACATTATACTCTATATATGTACTTTTTGATAAAAAATAGACCTCCGACCCCAATCTGTCTAATGTATAACGATTGCCCCTAACCCCAATCTGTGAAGGATTCCTACCTCATACAGTGAACTCCCCATTACTCATACACACGCTGTTTATAGCGCCTTTCCATGGACCTCAGGGGCTCGTTACTGTACAGGATGCGCATCTCACAGTCCCGTCAGGTCTGCCTGCGTGAGAAAGGCTGAAAAAGTACAAAAAGAGGTGCAAAGAAAACCTAAAACACTCCAATAAAGCAGCGAGGCCAGAGGAGTAGAGGGAGGAAACGATTTTGTGCCCATTGACAAACACTGAAAATTCAATCGGAGTTTAATCAAATTCATTTCCGCCAGGAAATGAATTCTGGTTTTGGGCTTGTTAATATAAAAGCTAATTCACAGCGCTGTGATGGGGCTGAGTACATCCATTAATCAGCCGTGCGTCAAGGGCTGGGGCGGAAAAGCGAGGCCCGCCACCTCCTGCTGCTGGTGCAGTTGCAGGGTCATTAGTTCTACAGACACTCCTGCCTGCTTTGTAAAGCAAAGGCATCCGTTATTATATGCTGTCCCCCTGAGTGAGCGACCTGTTTGCCCTCAGTACACATCCATCTGTTCAGAGGGGGAAATCATCTGCTTAGGCAGAGAATGACAGTGCAGTGTGTAATGAATCACCCAGCCACTCTGTGACCGCTTATGTAAGTCTGGGTCACGGGGAGCCTATGGCACACCCTGTGATAGTAAGCGGGGTGCAAGTGCATTACTGAGCGCGCACACACCTACAAACGCACCCACACACACACCCACACACGCACAAACACACCCACACATGCACAAACACACCCACACACACACCCACACGTGCACAAACACACCCACACCTGGCCAATTTGCAGACACCTTTCAGAATGGGGCAAGAATCAGACTAGAGTGGCTATAGGACGTCTAGCGCTGGGGGGGCAGGAAACAGGCAGTGCGCCTGCAGCTCGTGAAGGACGTGAATTTATGAGTCTGATCTTAATCGCTATGCCTCCAAGTAGGTCAGCCCCGCTGTGCCGGCAGACAGGAGTTATGTGCCCGTTACACCAAACTGTAAGGAGTTCGGCATGTCCTGGGGGCACTGCACTGTGGCAGCTGAGATCTCGGTTGAGAACGAACACTACATTTGGCTTGAGGACCCCAACACCACACCTAAACATTTCCATTGGACCACTCACCTAATATGGTGGGTGGAGCGGTAGGGTTATTAACTCCTGCTAAACAAATCACCAAGCAGAGTAACAGCCTTGTGCGTGAGGTCTGGCTTAAAACAGCAGCGCATTATTGCATTTCTCCCACATGGTGGCAGCAGTGAACAAGGTAGGGAACCAAAAACAGGACTGATTCAGTGGCAGGTCGCCCTCGGCAGGTAACATTCTGCAGCTGATAAGTGATGAAGAGAAACGACAGGGATGTCTGACACGGTTTCCCCTGAATTTGGTTTGAGTGATGAGACTGAAAGTCGGCTGAAATCCTTAGCTGAAAGTGCGTAGCAGTTTACATAAATTCTTTGATGCTCTGGAAGAAGCTGTCCAAGTCCCTGTTCTGTTGGAGTTGCAGGTACACAGCTGGCCTCAGGGGGGCGATAGATTCAACATAAATTTATAAGATGAGAGAGAGATTACTGGTAGGAAGTGGTTCAAGTCAAGCCAGCAAACTGACAACCAATAATTCAAGGTAACTTTAGAATAACTCAAGCCCAGTCACACACACAACGAATGTAGATGGTCAAAGATGCAGGACCATTGGATAGATCCATGGATTCCCAGTTAAGTTGCCTAAGTCCAATTCCCAGTTAAGTCCAGTCACTGGCAAAGGAATTGCTGGCTCAATTCAATATGTCTGCTTAATAAACAACTTAATGTATTTATTAGCACCTGAAACAGAAGCATTATTAAAAAATAACTCATACAACAGCTTCCAAATAGCACCCATTTTGGAATGTGATTGTTCTGATAATAGAGTTCATTCCTCCAGTGGCATAAACTGAGGCTGGTAAGATCACTGGACCTCTGGTCCATAAAACTGACAGATTGCTGTAATTCCGCCGTTCAAACAAGACCCAACAGTGTAAAACCTACAGCCCTGTTCACTCGTCTGTGTTCAGTATTGATTTCGGAGTCTGCTTTGCTCCAGGATACGGCGAGAGGACAGTTTATCAGTCAGATACCGTCAGCCGCTCTCGGCACGTTGTGCTGAAGTTCTGCTGGGACATTGGTGGTCTGGAGAGATAAGGCAGCGGATGCAGATGCGTCTTCAGACCGGCCTTTGGGAAAAAGGAAAGTGAAGTGAAGAGCAGGAGAAAAAGAGAGACGGTGCACTTTGGGGAGTGCAGGAAGGACAAAAATACGGAGGAGTTCACAAGGAAAACCGACAACCATGTGAAAAGCCACTTAGGTGTGTGGTGCTTCCCCCCGAAGGCAGCAGCAGTGATGTCGCCGCCTCAGGACATGCTGCTGGCATGCGGCACGCAGACGTGCAGCTCAATAAGAGGCGCTGGGTGGGGCCTCCCTGCACCATCATTGTGTCAAACAGGAGACGCGCAACCTTTCAGCTTACGGGGAAGTGGCTCGGTGTATCTCACTGAGAAGTTCACCTTGGAGCATACCACCTCACTGACTGCATGGGGGGGATCTCAGGTTGGCAGGGCACACACTACACATACTCAGGCCTATGGTAAAATATTATTATTATTACTAAGGATTATTAAGTTATCCCCTGTAATCAATGAATTAATTCACCGGGTCCATCATGTACACACGTATGGACAGCTGTTGTTCTGCATGCTGCACAGGCCTTCTGCTTCCTGACCGGCGTTACCGGTGGTTACTTATGTGTTGATCATTTCTGACGGGTCCCTTCTTTTTGAGTCAGCTTTAAATGCAGCCTTATGCCCCTGAACTTTCTCTTAGAGCAAGGACACAATCTTTCACAGAGAAGTCGGTCCTGTATGCGCAGCGATGAAGTCGACTCCTGCTTCCCCGCACGATCTCTGCTATCACTCTGATTGTATTTTGATTCTCTCATCCTCCCAACTCTCAGCACAGAGCCACCGGTCCTGTTGCCATAACAACCCTCAGTCAATATTCCACCTCTCCCTCTTTCATAGGTCTTACAGCCATGAGACATAAACAGAGCCCTTCTGCATGTGATCTGATTTCTTCATCTTTGTTGGTCTTCTAAGAAACCCATGAGTGATGAACCAGGCCAGATTAAACTGACTGGGGGGCTGGGAACTGGGGAGGGGGGTTTCCACCATGACTTGACAGAGCAATCAAGACCCCATGTTAATCGAAAACCTATTTTTCACTCGGCACATGCAATGTTCCAGTTTAGCAGGTGAATCAATGACTGTGCATAAGAACTCGAAATAACGAACAGCAAACTAGACATTTAATGGAACTGAACTGGGGCCCATATTGGATTTAGTGCACAGCACTGTCTGTAGTCGACAGTGGAATTGGCCCAAGAGTAAACCTCTAACCACTTTGGGGTCGTTCATTGAACCAGGAAAGCTATTTGCAGCTTGAATTATTCCAGCCTTTAAGCAGGGAATCCAGGAATTGATTTGGAATAACAGAGAATAAAAAACACGTCACCTTTTGGAATAACTGCATGAACAGGGGACATGTTCATTACTGCTGCTCATCATGGCTCATGAAAGTCTCTTTTACAAAGTGCTTCAATGCGGTAAACTTCTTCAGAACCAATGTAGATGGATGTTTATGATGGACATTTGAACAAAACAGGAAATTTAGCACCATTAAAACTGATGCATCGGCTAGAGCTGTAAGGCTGTGCAGCTGAACTGCCCATCTTACACACTTATACTGTTGTGAGGCAAAAAGAAAAATGTTCTATGTTAAAAGGTCGTTAGGGGTTAGGTCTCCGTTTACAAGCAAAACACTACGGCTGGCCTTCGATGCCATGGCCACTGTGTTGGCCAATCACAATGCTCATTGGATAACCATGGGCAAGGCAAACATCGTAATCAAAAACAAATCAGGATCATCTTGGTTTTCCAGTGAAGGGCTTGGCAGAGTCAGTGGGGAAAAGGACGTCCCACCACACGCTGATCTGACAATGCATTCCGTTTTAGTTATAGCTTAATCCGCAAAGGTTGTGAACACCTAGCACTCCTCTATAGAAACAGGCAGGAGAAGAGCCAGCCCACCAATCCAAGCACATTTAAGAGTTACGACTGCCCGCGCGCTATAGGCTCACAGACTGGAGAAGGAACCAGATGAACCAATGAGCATCCACAGGCAAACAGCAGGCCCGCCCCTGCCCAGGTCTGATTCCAGCAATAGATATATGTACATTGGTGATTAAGGTGCTCTGGAAATGGCACATCTCACAGGTTAACAGCTCCTGTTACTCAAACGTGCGCCACCTGGCTCACTGTTCATGCCGTTTCCTGTCGGGCTTCCTAACAGAGGACGCTTTTAACTGAATGCCCTGCTGTTGGATTTTAAAACTGAAAAATGCGTAAGAATTAGACATGCTAATTACAACTTAAATGCCGTTAGATTCAGGCACTCTAAACATCAAAGTCTGACAAGCTTAATTATAGATGTCTGCCTTAGCCAAGCTTACGTTATGCTAATTAGCATCTTAGAGAATCTCGCGGCCTGTTGTCTCTCGTGATAGCAGCCATATTTTTTTTTATTTATAGGCCTGCCGCTCGTAGTCACAGCACGGTTTACACATGGAAAGTGAACGTATGTCTTTTTTTTCGACTCGTTGCCATAGTAAAACATATTGCCTAATAACTGTCTGATTTGACTCTATCCCTAGAAATAGCCCAGCAATCCCCAAATGTCACCCTCAGCATTAGGGCCATGAATGCCACAGGCTCTAATTAAAGTTAGTTCTCTCGATTTGGCTCGTTCTTTTCTTATTTCTTAGTCTCGTTCACAGACACAGCGTAGATGGAATGAAATGTTAATTTGGTGCATTAATTAACAAAATGCATGTTCCAAACAGAAATGGACTTTTGTAAGCATGCAGCTGGGTTTTTGAACCAACAAACCGGCAGGTAGGGAAGGACGGGACCAGTGTTTGCTGAGTCCCCTGAAGAACCTGGGCTTTTGCGGGTCACCTTAGAGCGTTCCTCATGTCCTCGAGTCCTTATGTAATCATGTCCATAAACAGCAGGGAAGGGTGACACCCCTCCTTTGAGAGGCCATCTCAGAGTTGTGCCCCCCCCGGCCTGCAGACTGCTGCCAAGATTGAACGCTGCTTTGTGTCGCACCCAAGGAATGGATGTGCTGAGGGACACACCTCACACACATAAACAGCATGTACATCACAGAGGCACATGGGGTCAAATCCCACATGGTGTGTTGCTGTTTTACACCCTGAGACCATTTAAGCATCTAGGTCCAGTCCTGCATAACCTTAAATATTATATTGTCATCCATTCCTGCAGCTATGCTTAAGAGTTTATATATTTGATTTTTAATTTCCGCTAATTTCCTCACCCAAGAAACTTAAAATAGGAAAACAGACGACAGGTATTATCATGTAAAAAAATCCGTATAAATGGATTTTTTATTTTTATTTACTTTGTGGCTATAAATGCATTCCTCCTAATAATCTATTAATTACGGCTAATGGAGGACATTTATTACAATAAATCATTTCTTCTCTTTTGTCAGATAAACTCACTGAATGATGAGCTGCATTTCCTGACTCTCAGTGCATTTTTAATAGTCTTTCATAGGCGAAGGATTGAGAATCTTCAGATCACTGAATATAAACTCCTCCCATGATGCTTTGCCACCCAATTTGTAAAACAATCTTAGGACACTGCATGTTTTCACAGGTGTTTCAAGGGCCTGAAGTCACTGTACAGAGGTTGAAGAGTATCCCCCCCCCCCATACCGGATAAACAGATGTAGGATGAATGAACATCCTGAAGTGTCACTTGCAACAACAAAAAAACAACCAATCAGAATAGTAAGCATGGACATATCGAGTTCACAAAAGGATTATTTCGAACACCCTGCCGTTTAAAGCAAGCAGTCTAACAAAACCTGCTTTCATTAAACATCAGACTCAGTTGTGTTCAAACAGCCTGAGGGAAAATTCATTCTGTTCCCAGAGCTTGATCTTTCCTGATTAAAAAGTGACATTATGCCACTACATTTCCAAATTATCAGTTCAATTACACATCCTGTATCACATCTTCTTTTTGTTGTTGCTCTGGCTAGAAATCAATTGAACAAGCAATTTAACTAGCAAAGTCAAACACACAGTGAATCTTCTCAGCAGGACCCTCAGCTGCCCAGGTGGCCTTTCAAACATTTAACACTGAAAAGAACAAAAAAGTGGGCTGGCTTCACTTCTGAGCGAATCAGAATGACGGATGCCAGATCAGCGCTGTACTGTACAGTGAATATCCTACAGAAAGTGGACTGGCTTTACATCTGAGCGAATCAGAATGACGGATGCCAGATCAGCGCCGTACTGTACAGTGAATATCCTACAGAAAGTGGACTGGCTTCGCCTCTGAGCGAATCAGAATGATGGACGATGGATCAGTAAATATCCTACAGAAAGTGGGCAGTACAGCCTTCTTTAGTGAAAAGGAGCTCCCCCAGTTAAATGGCCATTCCCAAGAAGACAGGGAATCCTTTGGATGATGATGTAACTAAGCCAAAAAATAATTATATCATATGTAGAAAATATCCATACTGCCAAGGCCAAAAAATAATCCTCTCCAGTGAGGTCCCGGTATCCCCCAATTCGTGTGACAGGGTGACATTAACCTATCCAATATGCCATATAGCGCTAACACTGTCTGTCCAGCCTCTGCACATTCAGCACGTTTCGCCCAAACAGGATCCCAGTCAATGACCCAGTTTTTTCTAGATCCTGAACGTGAGCTAAAGCCAGCGGCTGTGTCCCGGGTCCTGTGCTGTCCGAACAAAGACGTTCAGGCTTCACGTTGCGAGAGGCATTTCCGCAGTGCCCTGAGATGTATTACGGGGATCAGTGCTCTCAGTCTTTCCTCACGTTCATTTTCAGGACCTTAACGTTGCCTGAGAGGTGGGATATGAATGGCGTGAACTCATGGGATAGAACAAATCCCGCAAGTTAAAGATTTGCTTTGTTTCGACCAAGGCTGAAGAACATCTTTATCTTGACTCAGTGATGCTTAAAATGTAAACACTTGGATGTCACAGAGTGACGGAGGTGTGTGTGAGTCTCACAGGGGTTTAAACCACGAGGCCCCTTTAACAGCACACTAGGTGTGACTGGTGTTGTCGTGTGGGCAGTTAAGGTAACCACTTGGGACATGGGAGAACTCAGCGGTCATCGATTGACATCGGGTGACTGGCAGGTTATCTGACAGGAAACTGCCCTTTGGACCAATTTTACACACTTGGGTGACACTCCTGCCCCTGAAGGATCCCAGCAGTCAGACTAACGATGACCCCTCCCCTAAATGGGTCACTAAAGTAGTGAAAAGGGACAGGGCAGGTGGATAAACAGCACACAGGCTCTGTGGTACTCGTGTTATTTATGTCTGCGGATTTTGTTTTGCACATTATAGAAATCTGATATTTTCCGAATTTTGTTCCAGTGCTGTCAATAAAATGCTCCCCTACAGTAACTGCCAAATGCTGTTAGTGTTTCCCTCAAAATAAGATCAGTGGGCCTTTTGCCCAAACCCATTCATGATATGATATCGCCATGCCTTACTGAAATGATGACACAGAACAGATTCTGAAACAGAATTACCTGGCAGCCACAGCTCTGATGTCTGTTCCAGATTAAAGGCTGGGATGCAGGGGTGGCACAACCTAAATCCTGAAATCACAAGTGTCCATCTGCTGGGGGGGTCTCTGTGTGTTTGTGCTCACTGAATCTGTTTCTGCTGCTTAAGACACAGATCAACAGCATTTCAGCGAGACCAGAGAAAAATTAATGCTGCCTGCCCCCCTTCCCCCCACCTATTTTTTTCTCAAAACTCATTTTAAAGCAATAAGGGGGGGGGGGCTCATAACATCGCCATTGCCACATCCGTATCTGTTTCACGTCATCACGTGAGCGTAGGTGGAAGGTATCGATGTCACGCTATAAAGTGGCAGTCTCCATTTCCTTCCCCAGCTCTTCGCCAGCAGAGGGTCGCCAAATGCCCTCGCTTTCTCTCCGATACAAAAAGTGACACTGGCGATTTACCCTGGAATCCGTCACCAGCCTGCCAGGGCTTTCATGAGCTGTTAAAATACCGCCCTCCCTTCTCAGCCTCCCGTGTGGCAAGGCGACACCTCTGGGTATCACCCCATAAATTTATATTTGTGACCCGCTCTGCAATTTCACGCCAAACATCTTGCCTCTGAAAGCGGAACCTCAATCAGATTGAACTACAGATTTCCACTCTCAATCACAGGTGCGGTAACTAGACTTCCTGGAAGGGTCTGAGGTGGAGCACAGACTTGCAATGAAATCCCGGGAATTCAGGGTCCTGATTGGAGATGGGATAAAATCCCGGGAATTCAGTGTCCTGACTGGAGACGGAATAAAATCCAGGGAATTCAGGGTCCTGATTGGAGACGGAATAAAATCCCGGGAATTCAGTGTCCTGATTGGAGATGGAATAAAATCCCAGGAATTCAGTGTCCTGATTGGAGACTGAATAAAATCCCGGGAATTCAGTGTCCTGATTGGAGATGGGATAAAATCCCGGGAATTCAGTGTCCTGATTGGAGACGAAATAAAATCCCGGGAAATCAGTGTCCTGATTGGAGACGGAATAAAATTCCTGGAATTCAGGGTCCTGATTGGAGACGGAATAAAATCCCGGGAATTCAGGGTCCTGATTGGAGATGGAATAAAACCCTGGGAATTCACTACTGTGAAGAAGAGAGGCTGCACAATTGCAAAGGGCCAGCCGCTGATGAGGGGGGTCTTGGAGTGTCTCGTAGAGTCTCACAGTGTCTCGGAGTGTCTTGGAGTGTTTCAGAGTGTCTCGGAGTGTCTTGGAGTGCCTCACACATGGGCTCCCCTGTGACACGGCTGGCAAAGACTGCAATGCATGCTCAGGTTAAGAAATTCAGTGATTATGTGCTGGATTACAAAGGCTTAGCAGCAATTAAGGCTAAGACTAATCAAACACGAGATGTATTTAATATTTTATCTGTGAGAGGAATAAAAAAGTGAGGTGAATATTAAAGCTAAACCTTGATCTTGAAATGCTAGAGTACTGCAGGAACGTATTGAAGCTGTAACTAAGGAGGCCATGATCTTGCGGACCCTGAGAAACTGGAACGGGACTGACTAGGCTGCAAACCCAGTTACTGCAGTCATAAGAACTTGATAGGGGTCTCTGAATTTGAGGAGATACATTGGAGGTCACTGGTTTCTGGCAGTGCTCCACACCTAAGTGCCTCAGACGTCCTGCTATGTCCAGATTATTGAAGGCATCTTTTCTTGATTCAAGTTTCACAAGGCAGAAGGTGACAGGACGTTGCGGAGGGCGTGGAGGAGTTCTGCACATACAGTTCCTGCTACATGCGCAAAGACATCAGCCTACCGCCCAAGACATGTATCGCTTCTTACATCAGCAAATCCTTTTCACTCAGACAGGGCTGAGGAACATGAATGCAGGTGGGAGTTTCTCTCAGAAGCATGAGCAGGAAATATAAGTCTGGGGTGTTTGCCTGGGAAGGAATGGAGACAAGAAAGGGAAGAGATAGACCACCCAGCCAAATTCCAAATGCAGCTGGAAGTCCTCCGGCTCTGCGTGGAACTGGGGCTGGGATCCAGGCAGTCAAGAGGATCTCTCTGCTGCAGCTACAAAGGCCTGCATTTATATTCTGTCCTACAGTGCAGTCTAACAATGGCCTGTCAGTCACAGGTGCCTCCGAATTCTTCCTGCCAGATAGAGGATTTATAAAATTCCTTAGATTAAAGAGTCAATAGCAGTAATACACACATAGTATTTTTAGAGTCTTGAAGTTTAGGAATAAGGACGCATCCTGGAAACACATGTTAGTGTGTTAGGCTGCCTTGTACCAGCTCTGCCTCACCCAGCTGTGCTAGGTGTCTCCTAGGCGTCACCTGACCTACTGCGTACGGCGCCTCTTCCTTCAGGATGGGGCCCCTCGCTCCATATTCCAGGCAGGACCTGATAAAGCGCATGCAGAGAAGCCGGAGAGACAGACGGGCCTCCATCCTACAAACCTGCAGCAAACACGCAGGAATATACACACAGACTAGGGACAATCTGACATCTGCATAAGGTTGGGTGCTCCTCAGCAAAGTGAAGCATTACGTCACTTTGGTGACAGCAGAAGGTATGGGAGGAGCCTTTCTCAATGACAAGACATCACTGCATTTGATGGACAGAAGGGTTGGCAGGCATATGTTAGGGCATCTAACAACTTGTTTGGAGTAACAGAACAGTGGAATTATCTTGACTTACTTCATCTACTTCAAACAAGACCTGTGAGGTGTGTGGAGAACTGATTTCTGTGTGCAGAGCAGCATGTTAAGTTACTGCACTCTTTCCCCCAGTAGGGCGGCGCCAGACCAACCAGTTAAAATCCACCATGGCTTTACAAGCCCCCAAACTCTCAGCGCAGTGGCTTCAAGATAAAGGATGACCAGGTCACCGGTGTGGGACGACCAGGTCACCAGCATGGGACGACCAGGTCACCATCGTGAGACGACCAGAACAGGAGATCATTTGAGGTCTCACCACCAAAGGTGGCCAGAAACAGTTGCATGCAGAGAAGATGCATGACTTTTAGGGTTTGACCTCACAGTGAAGTGATTTAACTCTGGGGATTAAAAATGCGCCCATCACTCACAGAGCCACAAAGATTTATTTCGCCGATCCTTTTGCGATAGCTGCACTCTAATGACAGATGCACTGACACTGTGTCTATTATCAATCTTCAGCTTCACTTTAATTACTTTCATGTATAACATCAGAAATCCCCCTTCCTCTCTGCCAACTCTCCCCTCCCAGTACAATTGCCTATAAATATTTCAGCCAAGATTATGGTTTCGTACTGCTTTGAATTTCATAAGAGCCGCAGTGGTTTGGACAAGGCTAATCACAGGAGTTGAATATTACACAACCTTTGTTATTTACTGTCAGGTGAGGTAGGAGCGAATCCTTTTTTTTAACATAAAGGTATAACCTTATGGGCTGGTAATTGGGAAGTGACCTTCATGAATGAACTCCTTCCGAATCCATAGTACTCCCTCCCATCCAGAGGCACCTAATCGCTAGCTGGGAGGTCTTACTCCCCCTGCCCCCCCATCCCCCCCCCAGCTCATTTCAAACAGCAATGCTGATCCTGTGTGCTGGATTTCCTGGAAGGCCGCATCCCCATTCGTCGGCGGCGTAAGCAGTCCGGCCAATGGCGTGACTCAAAGGCAAAGATCAGTGCTGCTACCTGGTAGCTTGAGAGGGGAATACAGAACCCAGTAAAGGAAACTGGGGGGCTGGATATACTGAATAAATGAGATGTACTTCTATGCGATAATGTCCAGGGTCCTTTTTCGACTTAATTTAGAAACCTATATGGCGGGGAAGTTGCTCTGGGCTTACAGGGAGCCTGTATTATTCATGCCGGCTCATACGGACACAGCAATGCAGTGCCTGTATGCAGTGCAGACCATAATAATTAATTTAAGGCTGGCCAAACTGAAGGAAACAACTAACAATATGATGGTAACCAGCCGAATAAGGAGTAGGACTGCCTCCCACCGTGAGCACAGCTTCCGGCCTTCTGGGAAGTCACACATCGCAACTTCCTGTTGTGGGCAGTTGAATGTTCTGCAAGAAGCTGAAATCTATTCCAAGCTCTGTGCTCCAGAAGGGTCAGTGATGGTTAGATTAGGTGACTGGGGATATCAGGGAAGGCATCTGACAGCTTTGTGTTCAGGAAACCACTCCTGGATGTGTTTGACAGGGTAAATGGGGTCATAATCTCCCTGGAATACGGGAACATCATGAGAGAAGAGTGTTCTGGAAAATGGCGTCATTGGACTCCCACAAGATGGCCGCCTATAGCACTGTAGATCTCCCACCATGTCTGTCAGTTGGCAACATGGTGGGCTGACGGCATCCCATGGCTTCTCCTGACACAAACCCGTGCATAAACAGGAAAAGGTGACTCATCAGTCACTCAGGGGTCCACTTGTTTCGCTCCTTGCACCAGACGTGGGTGTGCGCACGGACTTTGGACACGAGCCGTTTCCAAATGGCAGCCCTGATGTTAGTCGCAGTTTCGAGAAGCTCACAACCTTTTTTTGTTTCAGCTGCCTCACAGGTGCTGATTCACTCCTGTGATGCTCAAGGCTGTGATTTCAGGGTGTGTAGCTCCCAGCCCTGGCTTTCTGGCTCCTCTGCATCTCCATTAGCTGCCTCACAGTGCTGTGAAAACTCACAAATCAAAGCGCCGATTCTCAGAATTAATTTAATAGCTGACACATCCTGCTAATTAGCATTTAACTTAATGACTCATTAGTTACTTCAAAGAGTAAATTCCTTTATTATGTGCTGTTTTTTGTTGTCTACGCCCTGGATTTTGGTATAAAGTTGCTCAAAGTAAAACTTTGTTTTTTTTTATCCATCTACCAATCCGTCAATTATCTTCTAACTGCTTGCGGATTTTTTAAATTCCAAAATTATTTCATGTAATTAACTGTAATTAAATTGGCATTCTTCATAGGGAGCTCTTTTTTTCGTAGAAATATATTGTAGCACCGGTGAGCCGCATGTCCCAGCATGCAATTGTTTGTTGTTGTTGTTAATGTTAATGGTTGCATTTCCTTATTGTGGCATGTGTTTGCCAGTGTCTTGTGTGAACCCGGTCCGATCCTTGCATGTATTTAGCTTGTGTAATTCTCCCACTGTGTCTGCATCTTGCAGTTCAGCGTCTGACAACCTTGTGTTTCCCACCTGTGTGGTTGGTTCGGTGCTCGTTGGGTGCCAGTTGTAGTCCTTTTCAGGGCTGTGAATAAAGAGCATGTTCTCCCCAGTAAGCGAGTCTCCGTGTCTCTCTCTGCTCCTGCGATGCCTCGGTTTGCCCGATGCCACAATATATAAACCTGTTTCTAACCCCACCCCACATTTTCAATACCATTTTAATGTCCGTTTATAGAGAACAGCTTCAGCAGCTACTTTCAATGTAAAATTGCATTTTAATTGTATTTTTGTGGAATTTGTACAAATTTCAGAGAAGAAATTGACTGCTTGATTGAGCCTCTGTTGATATTCCTTAGCGCAGTCTTTCCCAGTCCGGTCCTTGGGGACCCGCAGATGCTCCGGGTTTTTGCTCCTTCCCAGCTCCAGCTCCAGTGACCCCCAATGGACCGGTTTGGGACGCACTACTTTAAGCTGCCATGAGGGGCAGCTGACCACTGCAAACTTATTGGCGCAAGAAATAAAAGGCAGGTTCCTGATAGCGAATGTGCTGAGTATGTAAATGAGATCTGTTATCATTCCCCAGCAATGCAACGAAGCATGACCTTTTGCGTTTGAGAAATATCACTTTTAATTAAACTTCAGGAGAAAGCGGGCATTTGTTCATTTACGCTACTAATATGTTCAGTCTGGCTAATATTTGCATAAACCTGCCTGTCATACAGAAAAACTTGGAGTTCAGAGAAGGCCTTTCTTTGTGACTCTTATTTTAGTCATAGCTCCATATAACTTCCACAGTTAACAGGGTGATACAACATCACTGGTTTACCAGCACAGTAACATATAACACAATATGATTGACGGCCTCACTGCCGACAGGAGGCCTCACTTCTCAGAGGCAGGCCTCACTGCTGACAGGCAGGTCTCACTGTTGACAAGCAGGCCTCACTTCTCATAGGCAGGCCTTACTACTCATAGTCAGACCTCACTTCTCATAGGCAGGCCTCACTGCCGACAGGCAGGCCTCACTGCACATAGCCAGGCTTCACTGCTGACAGGCGGCCTCACTACATGATGTCACCACTGCCACGCTGTTTTCTGAGGTACGGGCAGTGTTAGAATTGTGGCATACATCACTGAATTTTGGTTAACCATGGAAATATCATGGAATGCCCATTTTTATAAGCTGTCCTTCAGATTGACAGCTTATGTGTTTTTTTATCCAGAAAATGTGACAGTTTAATGATTCACAGCCAATTGCAAGGTAATCAGTGTTCCTCGTTAGTGTCCTCGTTAGTGTCCTCGTTGGTATCCTCGTTAGAGCCATTACGCTTCACCTGTGTAAACTAAAGGCTTAAATAAGCTGAATAAAAATTCTATTATGGCTCCGGACCTTGCAACTCTGCACAGGATAAGTGTGTAAGGAAAATGGATGGATGGATGGATGGATGGATGGATGGCATAAAATCCCAGAAGTGAGAGCACTGTGAAGCGGTCGTGCCTCAGCCAGCTAGCAGGGAGCAGGATAGGAAAGTCTAGCAGAACCAGACTGGAGCGGCGGGACCTGAGGCTCACAAGCCGGCAATGTGTGACTTCATAGGAAAGTCATTATTTCTTGCCTGCATGCCTCGACGTCCTGATAAACACTTCCTGCGCTATGCAGCAGTGTGTCACTTTCCCAATCTCTGATAATGTGACATTTTAAAAATTGATTCTGCCATCGGAGATAATTGAGTGGTTTGGGGTATGTGGCGTGGCCCCGCTATCGTCGCCCTGCTGGCATGGAAGATGAGTGGCCCAGGCTTAAGTGCAATTCTCTTTTTTTGTAGTTGCACCCGCAGCCAACTGAACACTGTGCCCAAACACAGAGGTTACGTCCTCCGTGTTTCATAATGATGGGAGGCATTTTTGCTTCAGGTTTTTGGGATATTTTGACATGAAATGTCTGTTCTCTAACAAAATCAATGGGTTGGGAGTCATTTAAACAGAAATAATGAGCCAGGACATCATGTTCACTTTCCAATCACATATAATTTAGGCAGAAAAGAGTGAGGAATGAATGACTGAATGAAGGTGTACAGCTGGTCCAATGCCAACCTGGCCCGATTCTATCCTTATATGGGGTTATTGCTCAAATTGTTGAGAAAGAGCTGAAAAGAATGAGGTCTAGAGACACTATCTGTGAACATAGGCTGGGCACAGAAAGCATTGGGATAGCTGAGAATTTTATTGGATAAGTGTCGTAACTCAGTAATGCAGTAGGGACATGGGGACGGAAGCAGGGCAAAGCTGGCTTATCGGTTCCTGGACAGGGATCTCGTTTTTGCAGTGACTGCTGCAGTGGCATTTGGCTGGTGGGGTGGGGGGGGGGCTGCTGTTTTTGAACTCACCTTTAAAAATCAGTGGTTTCTGTGCTTCAGGTAACACACAGCGATACTTGAGGGTCGTATTTCCAGTCCACTGAAACTGGACGGAAAGAAAAAAAAAATGCAGATTGGATGTCGCACCAGGGAGTGTGCCAGTTTGAAAATGGAGGTCAGATGTACGCAGAATCGTTTTTTGTGGCTGAATATGCCGGCTCCATTTTATTTAAAATCGTTGTTTTCAGATGTTGCCCTAAGGAGACGGCTGTAAATATTGATATGTAATGCTTTTGTTATCCATTGTTGGGGCTTATCTGCAATTTAAATTGCACAATGAAATCAGCTGACATGGATGGGAGAGGAACATCTGAAGGACGCTAATCACTCTCTTGAGGCTGGTGCGATTAAACCGAGTTTCAGAAGGACTTCAAAGCTCATCCATTAATGTCAAGCCACCATCATGGCTCACGTGGTTTCCCTTGCAAACCGAATGAACGTTTCCCTTGCAAACCGAATGAACGTTTCCCTTGCAAACCGAATGAACGTTTCCCTTGCAAACGTTCCAAGAATGAAATAGAAGTCATGCGTATTGTGAAAGCAGCATCTCAGTCTCCTCAGTAAAGCCAGACCAGGGTGGACATCAAATTGCTTATGTTTAATGTCTAAACAGACCAGCCTGGATCCGGAACTAAATCACCTCCTGTTCCATTTTCATGTAACATTTGCCTCCTTTCTGGTAACTGCTGTAAAATGCAATACCATAGCCTAGAGATGAATTAATATTTAATATTGTCCAAACACTGTCTGCAGACCATCTAACCTACCTACAACGTCAGCATGTGCTTGTATTTACTTAAAAATTATTTAGCAGTTTACAAACTTCTGTTAATAGCGCTCACAAAATAATGCAAGTAAATTTCAAACAGCACTTTGATGACAACAGTCTTTTGTGCTGACAAATGTTCATTTTCAACTTCAGCGGGAATATAAAAAATATTCCATTCATTTAAGAATAGAGCAAATAAGACTGCATTCACTGTATTTACTGAGCTGATGAGAAGGCTGATGGGCAGGAACATGGATGCACAATCCATACTGATTCAAAATCTAACAACACCTGCAACAGCTTTGCAACAATTATGTGGCTGATCATGTGACTGTCCAAGACTACCACACGAGCAAGACCCACGTGTGCTTGCATGCATTTTCACTTTCAAAAGAGAAAAGTTTTACTAAACCACAATGGTTCTTCTAAAACTGGCCCACAGCTCTTACCTTTTTGTGAAAGCAGCTTTCCTGAATAAAACCAGACCAAGATGGACGTCAAATTAAAGTTCATGAAATGCTATTTTGTCTTTGGAAATTTTTCTCTGACTGTCAACAAAAATCTGATGCGGACCTTGATGCTGGACTCAAACGGCGCAGCATGTTCTACCTACAATAGTTCAATGAAGTTGAATGTTTTCAGATTCAGCAGCAGAAGCTACTACACTCTTCGCTACATAAAATTAGGTTTCATTACAGGTTACTTAAGTCTTCAAAATTAAATAAATGCCATGTAGTCCGCAAAAAATGTTGTACTGCCAGACAGTACTTGTTTGGGAAGAAGTATTGCCAGACAGTACTTGTTTGGGAAGAAGTACTGCCAGACAGTACTTGTTTGGGAAGAAGTATTGCCAGACAGTACTTGTTTGGAAAGTAGTACTGCCAGACTGTACTTGTTTGGGAAGAAGTACTGCCACAGCAATACTGAAGGTGACAGCCATGGAACAGTATGTTATCAGGATGGTGACTGGAGACCATTGTAAGCTCACCACCAGCTAAGCCCTCACGTTACCATGGCGATTGATCACCCATCCCTCCGATGCTTCACTTAATGAAAACAGCAAACTGACGCTATGTGATTCTATCCATGCTTCTTATCATTTGTACAGAAGAAAACATTTTGCTTGAAGCCCCCTCGCGCCTTTAGGGTAGGGGGCTTCGGTTCTCGCCCCGAGCTCTGCATCCCGCTAGCCACCAGGAACAGGTCCTCCGTTGTGCCAGCTGTGCTTCTTTGCCCAGCAGTGATAACCTGGGAAAACCACCATAATCATTTGAAACGATCTTTCTCTACATAACCATGTAGATACAATGCGCAGAGCCCCAGGGCAGCTTGTGAACGCTCTGCGGCTCAGCGGAGGCCATTTGTGGGATATTAGTGCACTGCACTGAAGGCTTATTGCTGATTGTGAGAGCTGCCGTCTGGCTGTTATTACCAAGTCTGTCTCTACCCCGCTGCTCATGCCGCCTTCCTCATCCATCCCAGCCGTTCTGAAATCTCGCCCTAGGGAGCCATTTCTCGCCATTGCCTTCCCTGTTTCGGTATACACCGCTGCAAGGCCCGGGGACGCCGAGTTTGGGTTAAGATTAGGAAGAAAGCGAAAGGCGCAGATCGGAGGCCCTCCATCACAGCCTGGGGCGAAATGACTCACAGAATATGAAGGAGGGGGGCAGCAGCCACAACATTGCTGTTTTTTTTTTCCCTGTGATTTATTGAAAAAGCTCCCCAGACTAACACTGCTGTCCAATGGAGCGAAATGTCTGTAATTATAAACATTCACACATGTAAGACCTTTCCCTAAAATAATTCCATCATGGTTACGGTTGCCTGGTATCAAGAGCCTGTCAATAGAACACAAGAAACTTGCCCAGCAAACGTTAACAGAAACACGTTCTGCATGCTTTCATCACCTGACAGGATGGCGGAATGCTTTTCTGTGGATTCAGTCCTCGGCATTAGATTAATTAGTTCATTAGTTATGTTTTGGCCCTAAGATGCAGATGAGCCCTAAGGTCTGTTAGGTTCACTACAGGTACCAACTGGTGCCATAGGATCATGTACAAACAGTCCTGTGATGCACATCAAATATGGGTTTGTGTGGCAGCGCCCCAGGACACCCCTTGTGGGGTAAATACAGTACAGGGGTTTAATGTGTGGGTTTACTGGGGCAGCCAATATCAGTTCAGGTTCCGGTAATGAATATGGCAGAAATTGGCAGGGCGAGGTGAGGGCAGGACGAACAGCGGGAGCCGCTATTAAAACACGGCGGTAACTTTCCGATTCATGAGCTAGTGCTAGCCCCGCCTCTAGTTACCATGGAGACGGCTTTCTCCTTCTCCAGCTGCTTCCAGAAGCAGAAAGCAAATGCCAGGCGTGAGAACAGAGGCTGGGGGGAGAGTGTGTGTATGTGTCCCCATTTAGATAGGAAGACCAACTTGTGTGTGTACCTGTGTGTGTGTGTGTGTGTGTGTGTGTGTGTGGGTGGGTGTGTGTGTGCATGTGTGTGTGTCCTTTCCACATACGCCATACTCCTCCTGTCCCTTTACAGGACTGTCCCATCTTCTCCACATAAGCCATACAGCTCCTAACTTCTCATTCTATATCTCTCTGTGCTGGTGACATCTCGTATCCAGATCACAAAGTGTGACCTAAATCACAATGACATTAAACAATTCACACGTTTGGCCTTCAACACTATATATGCTGCCCAATCTGATCTCTCTTCAGTGTTTTCAATAAACCCTCGAATATAATTGAAGAAATAATTGGCCTATGATTAAGAATATATTGCGATGGTGTACGAACGGGGTGTGTGCTGAGATATGCATGCAGGTCTCTAAGTTCTGCCTGTCTTACTGTGAGCTGAACCAACCTGCTAAATGATATTTTTCTTACAGATAGTGATGCTATGAAGGTATTCAGCAGAGGTACAGCATCCCCTTGGGCTCAGCTTTGATCAGATCTGGAGTCAACCTGGGGTGTGAGTCACGGTGGGGTGTGAACACTCCATGCATATGGGGGGGGGCTGGGGGGGGGGGCTCCTCGGGCGTCTCTGGGGAGGAGGTCAGGCTGCTTGTCAGACAGTGAAATCCAGCATGTTACACATCAGCTTTCGCCACAAAGCCCCGTTTTCAGAGATGCTAAAGATCAGCCGTCTTTGTCCTGACATCTCCTGACCTCTCAGGCTGTCGGTCCACTGGCTGGTTAAAGAGATCTTTTCCGAATCAAATGAATTTACAGATTTTTGTGAAGTTTTATCTTCATATTATTACCAATTTATTACATGTTTCACACGACTGTTTATCGACAGTTAATTCAAAATCATATTAGCACAAAGGTATTGGAAATGATCAAGTGACGGGCAATGACATTGATTTGATGACACTGAATAATTTGTCACACCATCTGTGATGAAAACAAAGGTAATGACACGCTGTGGGGTGACGCGCTTTTTCGTTACTGGATGTTAATCTCCATGCTGATCCAGACCTTGCACAGCCTTGCAGCTCTGCAGCTCATGCAATCTGCTTATTGCGAAACGCTGCGTCGCTCCGCCACTCTGCATGCTGCATTATTCTCGCACTTCAAGTAGTTTGACTAATGAGGTGCTGTGGTGTACGGGGGTGAAACAGCACTACGGCAATAATGAGGAGTGCCAACACCAGGGGGCACTGTGCTGGGAAGGTGATTTACAGATGCTCTGGGAATTTGTACAGTGTAGTTCATTGTTTGCCAACAAAAGAAGTTCCTTGGCTAATCACCATGGTGGTCTTTACTGTTCAATATTCTGCACACTTTCCAAACACCACAGATGCATCATAAACATGAATGTAGAAACATTTTTTAACATGCACACATTCTGTCTTTCTGGCATTTGAATGAGAAACAAATCTATCGAAACTTCGTCCTGTAATGTTTTTCAGTTCAACATCACTCACCAGTTTTGGACCAAATGTAGACACAGCAGTCAGGCCTTCCTGGCCAGTCACAGGTGTATTTCAGTGGATGCTTGTTGAGCGGGATATGTGGGCGTGGCTAAGGGCATTGGCTGTCTGCCTCACGCCAACCATAGGCATGATCAGAGCTGATGGGAGAAACTGCACAGATCCGGAGGATTCCACCATGCTATTGACGGCTGGGGCGCTGGCCGATTCCTCTGCTGACGGCCCCTCAAGGGATGAGACTTGCCATGGACCAGAAGCCGCTCGGAATATTAAAACTCTTCTCACACTTTTTCTGAACTCTTTCCACTCCACTGTTTTGCTGTGAAAACAAGATTAGATTTGCAGTAGCTCACACAACTTATCAAAGTTACACAAAAAGAAACAGGCAGGTAAACAGGGATTTGGGGGAAAAGGATGGTGCTTTTCCAGGAGAGACGGAGAGTACTTCCTGGTAGCTGAAGCCAGACTGCTGCTCATCAAGCTGAGATTCCTCCACTCCATGTAAGGGGGTGCTGGGGGCCAAACTTTGTTACTAACTTTCAGAAAAGTGTTGGAACTTCAACTCTGACTTCTACTCTTTAGATAGAGTAGCTGAACTCAGGCCATCACCCCTACAGCTGCGGTGTGAGACGATATGAACCCCCCCACCTGAAGACGAACCAATAACGGGAACCAGACTTTGACCTTTGACCCCGTGCTGAACCTGTAAGATACCTACTGGGAAAAGCTCTTTGTTTGCCATCAATGACCTCTGCTTGGAGATATATAACAGATATACCCATAAGCAATAAAACAAACTCCACAACACCCAAATCAATAAAAAAGGAATTGGTTCATTTTCTTTTCGCAATGAAACCTTAAATACCACTAAAAACCTTAAAGTCCCCCCCCATACACTGATACACTGCTGCACCCCTTAAAGTCCCCCCCCATACACTGATACACTGCTGCACCCCTTTTCCCGGGTGAGGGTTAGTGGTAATTTACTCCCGTATCATCATTTGATTTATAAAGAAAGCATCCTCTACCATTCCATGCCCTGGCTACCAGAGGTGGAAAGTTCAGGTGCAGAAAGTACAAATCCAGACCAAGGTTTCGTTTCAACCAGCCAGCTGAGGACTCATGCAGTGACTATGACTCTATACTCAACTGTTTGATTGAAACAGAACCTGGATTTGTACTTTGTGCACCTGAACTTTCCAACTCTGGTAGCCAGTAATGAAATCCATCATCAGGCATTTGTTGGAGGGTTTCATAAAGTAGTATTTATTAAAACACAAATGAGCTGCCTGTGGCCAAGCGGTAGCGGGTCTTTGAAGTTGCCCAGCTGTACTTTTGGTGTCCAAAACCATGTTCAGCAAGTAAAATTAAACTTGTCAAGCATGTTGGGCCGTTGGGTGCTATAATATTAAATGGGAAAAACACTGGACTTTATGTGGTGGATTTAAAAGTTGTTTCAAAGTTACTACAAAAGACTGAGGATGGTGGCAGTTCACACGCTGTCCAAGTGACACATACAAAAATCTTAAATCCTTTAAAATCTTAAATTTATAAATAAATTTTATTTATAAAGCAAATTTAAAACTCAGTTTTTACTGACCAAAGTGCTGTACAATAATAACAATAGTAAAACAAACTGAAAAGTAAAATAAAAAAAAAGTAAAATTACAAGTTACATAAAAGATTCCATCCCTAAAATAATAAATTATCTGTTCCATCCATAAAACTCCACCATGTTTCATTTTCATTCTGCATCAAATCATTGGTGGCAGGTATGAGACATCAAATGTTATAAGATAATCTCTGAAAATGTACGTTTTGGTTTGCCACAAGTTGGATCCATAAGACGGTAGTACAAGATGTTTGGAAAATTAATTTGCCTCTGCCCGTTTGCCACACCACTGACTTCAAAGGCTCTTTTTCTAATTGAAATAATGACTGATAATAGCCTTGACATTTTTATTTTTACTGAGGCAGGATTTCAAACCATAAAAAAATTCCGTTAACAGTTCCAGGGCCAGGCTTTATTTCTCGTTACATTTATTTAAGGTTATTTTTTTGCCTTCAGCTCTAGGTTGCCTTGTGTTATAAGAGTTTCTGAATTTTTCTGCGAAGTTTCAGTTTCCCAGTCTTAAAGGGGCCATGGCCTAATTTTATATTTGGTTTTTCCCTGTAATTAATTCCTTTCATTTGGTTAAATCCTGTCCATTGCCTCTATCCTGAAAACAGCCACAATAAGCTGCAGATGTATCACACATGCGATTCCCAGCCAAAGCCAAGGCGTTATTTCTGTCTTCGGGATACATTCCTCACCTTCAAATTAGTGTTGGGGGGCCTGGCTGCACTGGGGGTCATTGGGTGTGACAGTTCACCTGGTACAGCAGCTTCTAATTGCCTAGTGCAGGTATTATTAGGCTTGAATGTTCATTTACCTGAAGCTGCAAGTATAAACCAGCAGCTAACAGGAAGCGAAATCCTCGGCTGCCGCAGACTAGCCTTGCATTTTTTGTTTTCAGGCCCATTAAAATAAGTTTCGAGCAGAGCCAAGTGCCAGAGTCCCGTCCCCCTCTTCTTAAACTCCACCGGCATTCACCAACCACTTCAGTCTGCCTTTGTATCTTCACAGACCTTCAAAAGGTTGCTCAACTTACTTATTTCCCTGTTTGTCCAAAAGATGAACGAGGTGCACCTGCTTGGCCCTAGAAGTCACCTGCTCCCAGCAGCCTGCCAGTTCAGGCACCTTGAAGAATGTGAAGATGGGCACTAGGGATGAGCTGATGCACGCCCATCAGTCTGATGCCACGTGCCACCGACGCTGTCCTCTGTCGACTGCCTCTCAGGGTTAGTATTTATTAATGGAAAATTTTCATTCGCTTGCACTGTGAAGACAATACATGAGCCGCTCTCCACAAAGCCAGAAAGGCTGTTTCATCTATTTCCGCCCATTAAATCTTGCAGTGGTTGGCACTGTTGCCTCGCAGCATTAGGACCAGGGTTCGAGTCTCTGCCCCGGCTCTATGTGTCTGGTGTTTTCATGTTCTCTCTGTGTCATCATGGGGTTTCCTCAGGTACCCCCCTCAACCAGGCTAAAAACATGCCAAGATGCTGGTTATTCCCTGTATGTCCTGGTTATTCCCTCTGTATCCTGGTTATTCCCTGTATGTCCTGGTTATTCCTTCTGTATCCTGGTTATTCCCTGTATGTCCTGGTTATTCCCTCTGTATCCTGGTTATTCCCTGTATGTCCTGATTATTCCCTCTGTATCCTGGTTATTCCTTGTAAGTCTTGGTTATTCCCTCTGTATCCTGGTTAATCCTTGTAAGTCTTGGTTATTCCCTCTGTATCCTGGTTATTCCTTGTAAGTCTTGGTTATTCCCTCTGTATCCTGGTTATTTCCTGCCATGGAATAAGGATGAAATCCTTTTAAATTTGCAGTTAACTGTTAACTATATTAGAATCATGTCCCACAAAAAAACAGTGTGTTATTTCCCGTGGTTTAAAATGAGAAGCTTAACTCCCAATGTAAAGCATCAAACTGGATCGTTGTGGCTTGTTAAGCAGAGCTTCTGACTCCCGGAGAGCCCCCCCCGTGGGCTTCCGGTCAACGACAGACCAGCCTGCTTTGGGAGCACTTTACCTCTTTATTGGGAGGGTTAGCAGTGGCACTGGGGAGCTCAGGCGATCCGAGCTGGCATCGCCCTCCCAGTGCCACTGACTCACGGCATCGCCCTCCCAGTCTGTCTGTCTGCCTCTCAATCAGTTTATCTATCCACCTATCAAGGAAACTGGATTTCTATGCATCATTCAATTTCAATGCAGCTTTGAAAAAACAGCCC
>JAODJW010000001.1:41486672-41499516 GCA_026777045.1 Hyperopisus bebe | reverse complement strand
CATTGTACTCAACTGGTTGGTTGAAACAAAATCCTGGTTTGGATTTTTACTTTCTGGACTTGAAATGTCCACCTCTGCCCCGGAATGAAGGTGCCGGCGTCCATTACGGAGATGGGCTTTAATGGCCGCCGTCGGCATCGCGCTGTGACTGAAATTCCGGCCGCAGCTTATCTATAATTTAAAAGCTGATGGTAAGGTACATTGTGGGGGGGGGGGCATAATGTGGATGATGAAAGACTATTCCAGAAAAATGAAGCGGGAAGGTGCTGGTACACTTTAAATTGCGAATATAAACAGAGCAGTTTGTTTCGGACGGGCTCTCGCTTTTGATTAAAATGTCACAAAGGCATTAATGTCACTTGGAAGGCAACAGTGGATTACCGCCCTCCGTGTCTGTCGGGGTAGCGGGGCGGTGATCTGCGTAACTTTAGGATGATCTCTAAGAGGTGCCGTTTAGTCATGGCAGTAAACACCAGGGTGATCAGGATGCTTGCGTCTCGTTTGCCGGACTCGCAACGCATGAGTGACTGCATTAGGCATGCTTCCTTGTGGATGCGTGCACCGTGAAATCATGTCTTCCAAAGTCCTGCTTCTCCGCTCTTAACCAGCGACAATGGATGACACTATCTATTTCTGTGTATCTGCTTGTCTCCCCATAATGCACTTGTCCAAATCAGGACGCCTAATGGTCAAAGCACCATAATCGCTACGCCCCCTGCTGTCTGGTGCGTTTCAGCACTGTCTGTCTCATTTCCGTCAGGGCTTCATCTTCAGCTATGAGCCGAATCCCAGACAGACTGATTTGCAATTCTGTAAACGTCTGACAAATCACTATGCCGATTTGCTGTACGTTTGGCGGGTTTGACACCGGCCAGGGGGGGAACCACGTTTTCTGGCAGTGCATCTCAGCCTGTTCATTTCAGTTCCTGTTGTTATAGTTCCGGATCACAGACAGTCTCTGTGTTACAACCCTCCCCCTCGCTGTGATGCTCCTGCTTTGTGCAAATCTGTGGAATCCTGTCAGCCCCCCCCCCACGTCGCTTACTGGCCAGCCAGCTCATGCAGCCCTAGGATCTGTGCTGGTTCGCTGTGTCCCAGCACAGCCACAGCAGTCCTCAGAGCTCTTTAGCATAGCGCCACCACACTCTCAGTTTCAGTCCCGTTTTCGGCTAAATCGGGAGCTGAAGCTGCTGCTGTGTAGGACTCTGCTTCATGTCCTGCCAAGTTGATTTTTCATGTAAAAATGTAAAAATTATGCTATTGTAATTTCTTCTGAGAAATTATGATGCATCTTCTTTTTTGGAGTATTTTTCACAAGTCATTCATTTCCAAAAAGCCGCTTGTCCTGTGGATGGCTGTGGCGGTAACGTATGTCACAATCTTAAGGTAATCTTAAGCTTAAACTTGACCAGAACATTCTGGATTCACGCCCTGACCGGAAAAGATTCTATCGCACGACGTGCACAGAAACGAAGGTGGGTGGCATCACACTCGTGTGTGTGTGTGTGTGTGTGTGTGTGTGTGTGTGTGTGTCGCTTTCTATGAACGCCTGTCGCCTTCTATGAAAGCGAATTAGCAGGGAGGTGGCCGAGGTCGTGGATGCGATTCATCCGGAGGGACTGCTGTGTTGCGTCCATGTTCTGTGAAATCTGCCAAAAACATTTAGCTTAATCCTTCACTAAGCGACGCAGAAAGCACATTTCCTATCATGTTTAAAATCTTGTTCCGGTTTTTTGTACGTTAAGTGCTTAACTCTCTCGCATGCTGCCTCTTTAAGTGTCTCTTCCTCTCAACGCGGACGTGCAGTGCAGGCAGACATATTGGTGCACACCGGCAAAAAGGCTGTAAAGGCTGCCTCTGGGCGGTAAATCTTGTGCGAAGGGTGTGGCCTTGGCGAGAGAGCGGGCGGCTGTGTTCTTCCTGATGGACGGACCTCACCGTCACACTCCCCACTGCATCCATCAGTATTCTGACTGCATCGGACTCGTTTCTCTCGTCCCTCCGCCTCGCTTGACGGAATGGGATCTGAAGGAGGGATGGACTGGACACATACATACACACGGACGTAACATGCGCCTGTGAGGAAGCTGGGCCAGCTTGGGCTTGTCTGAGCCACAACAGCCTTAACAGATCCTGCGTCTGCGGTGTTTTTTTTTCTTTTTGAAGACAAAGAGCAGTATGAAATTATAATTGGTGCTCAGGGCTTTGGGGGTCACCCAACTGCTTAGCCCCGTCTCCACACTCCCACGGTCTGTATTGGCAGCATGAAAGACGCAGCCTGAGAGTGTTTGGTTAATTAAACGAACGGGACGTTTTAATGAAGTTTCGTGAGGCATATTGTAGTGGTGGCAGGCTACAGGTTTCTGGGGTGGGGAGCAGAAGGTATTCCCTCTGTCAGCCAGCTTGGATGGGGTGTCCGGTCTGGCTGCCCTGTTGGGGTCAGACGGCAAAGCCGGGGGGCTGGAACGCCCGGGGCAGTCAGTGCTGTTTGCTGCTCCTCGTTTCCAGGTCACCCCCCCCGCATCAGACACTACTCTCAAACCATTGGATCAGTTTCTGTTTCCAATACAGGATAGCTGGCTGATTACAGTGCTGTTTAAACGGAAGTAATGAACTTTTAATATCCGAGCCTCTCTTTGTTCTGGGCGATGCTGTTGTGCGGATAAAACCGGAGATATGGGCCGGAGCTCCCAGCGAGAATTATTGATGTCGCATCGGAGATGTGATCCGTGGGCGTCGCGTGGGTGAGGGGCACGGTGGCTGTCTCTCTGTGAATGGGATGCTTTTCCTCCTGGCAGGCTTTTAACAGCGCTGTCCTAAACTGGTGATTTATCGATGTTCAGACGGCTCCACCACCCCTAGTCACAGGAGCTGCACTCAGCCGTGAACGGGAGAGATATTCATGCAAACAAATCCCTCTGCTATATAATAATAATACAAAATGAAATCTGAAAAGTGTGTGTGGTTATTTGTATTATTATTTCTAGAGTGTTGATGATGGGTTTCAGTGAACAGGCCCTGAGATTAGGAAACGGGATATCTACTGAACAGGAGAGGTCCTTTAGAGGACCCCTCTTGGGTGTCTGTCTTGTGCCTGAGGGAGCTGCTGGTTTCCTGCTGATGTGTTGGCTATGCCCCTCCCCCACTATCGCAGTCTGTCCGCTGGCTTTTCTCAGGGCAGCTTAACAGATCTCACATCCCAGGGAGCCCCAGCGCGTGGCTTTGAGGATCTGGCCCAGCAGTGATACCGGGCCGGCAGCCTCTGCTGGATGTGAGAGGGGGTGGTCCTGTGCCCAGCTCCCCGCTCTCTGAGCCACAGCATGGCTCCACGGCCGGCCGGTAAATCACCGTCCCCCCCCTGCATGCTGAAGCGTCTGGGAGCCCCCCCACCCAGGTGCTGCAGGGATAGCTGATCCTCTGCAATCAAACAGCACCCCCCCAGGAGGCATATTTTATATCCTCAGCACAGGGGTTTCCAACTCCAGTCCTGGAGAGCTACTATCCAGTAGGTTTCCTATCCTACTTGGCTTCTGATGAGCCACACATTTACATTTACACCTAAATACCTGGCCCTGGTATTTACCTGAGGACAGGTGTGGCTCATCAGAAGCCGGGTATGATAGAAAACCGACTGGATAGTAGCTCTGCAGGACCGGAGCTGGAGACCCCTGACTCAGCATCTTCATACTCCATGTTGTGTCACATGTTATTGGGTACTAATCAGGCGACGTCACCGCTGTCAGCTGCTCCCCTTTTGGGGGATTTAAGCTTTAGGATGAGCTGTGTGTGTTTCTGTTTGTGTGTCAGTGTGTGAGTGTTTTATGTGTCTGTCTATCTGTGTGTGTCTGTCTCTGTGTGTATCTGCATGTATCTGTGTGTGTGTTTTATGTGTCTGTCTGTATCTGTGTGTGTGTGTCTATGTGTGTGTCTGCGTGTGTCTATGTGTGTGTGCAGAGCGTAGCTAGAAATTATGAGACAAAATGTCACTTTGGACCCCAGCTTGGCACTCGGTGTTTCGTCCTCCTGTTCTCTTCTTTTTTGGTTACAGGATGGGTGCTCCTTTTACTATCTGGGGGGTAAACGTTCCCCCATTTTACAGCTGAGCCTGGCATCTTTCCACAGCCTTGAAGGAGAGAGTCTTTGAAAAGCTGAACGCACATTTATGAAAGGGTTTTTTTTTCACCGCGACGCTTCTGACAGGAGCTGTTCAGTAGGTTGTTGTCTGGTCTCATTTGGCAGAGTTGTTTGGAAATTGTTTTTGTTTTGATTAATTAAAGCTCTCAGTGGCGTTTGAAAGGTAATCTTCGGATTGGATTTAATTGGACTTAATAAACCCAGTGGTATTGTTTTTCATGAATTAAAACAAAGTGGGGGGAGCGTCAGTGGAAATATTGTACTCCCAGCAGATATCACTCTTTTAATCACGTTCATAATCTGTGTGTGTTCGGCGCTCTGTTCCTACGTAGTGCATTGAGCAAGCGTGACTCGCCTCATCCATATGTTTAGGGGATCAGCTGACCGACGGTCGACTATGCATCTGTTTTCCAGGTTGCCCTGACGCTGCTGGCTGCTTTGGCATGCTGAGATTTAAGTCCAGCATGCCTCTTAATTAAGCTGACTGGATTCCTCGATAGGCTGAACAAATCGCCTTTAAAATTTGCTGGAATAATTCGATAAAAGCCTCTAATCAGTGATTTGTGTGTGCCTAGTTAGACAGCAGCTTCTGCTACTCTTCACTCGCTAAATTCTGCTTCTTTCATCAGTTTTTTTGACATTTACAAACATTTCGCTTCTTGTCCACTGGGTGGGCTGTTGTGTCTGGGGTGTCTGTGTTTGTAACGTTTGCGTCCTTATCAGGAATTTCATTATTGTGGATAACAAACTGGGCAGCTTAGGCTAATTTACCGTTAGAGACATCTTGTCTTTGGTTTACTTTCTTGGCGCCACTGGGATATGATCGCTACATGGCTGCCTGTAATGTTAACGCTGGGATACGATCGCTACATGGCTGCCTGTAATGTTAACGCTGGGATACGATCGCTACATGGCTGCCTGTTATGTTAACGCTGGGATACGATCGCTACATGGCTGTCTGTAATGTTAACGCTGGGATACGATCGCTACATGGATGCCTGTAATGTTAACGCTGGGATACGATCGGGGGTCTGTCCTTCGCCTGCCGTGTCTCCTGTCTGGCCCACTCCGCAAAGTCCTCGCCCTCTGCTCCAGTAAAGGCGCACAGCAATGAGGCAGCACTTCATATTTCTCCCGTGTTTGTGTGATGATTGCCGTTCTCACGCCGTAAGGGTATAGCACCGTCTCCCCGCACCGTTCACCACCAGCTGTGGTTTTTCGGGTACTGCAGCCGGCGTGGCCTCCTCGCTGAATGCCGTCCCGCTGCTGCTTATGGCGCTGACGTTGCCCCCCAGCCGTCTGTGGAGTCGCACAGCTCAGGACTCAATACGCCTCCATCGTCAGCAGATCTGCGTGTTTCACTCCCGCCGGCAGCCAGGTTCCCTACCGTACGTGAGCTTGTAGGATTTGTGCTCTCTGTTTGATTCCGTGGTCGTGGGAGAGCGGTTACCATTAATGTCCACGTCTGGGCAGGGCGAAAGGAGATCTGAATGTGCCTGAATGTTTCTTTTACGACATTAATAGTTTGCTGACCCACCACCTGCCGAGGCTGGTGTCATTGGTGCTTTTTGGACCATCCCCTGGTGATGACAGCCAATCAGCAGCCAGTTCATGAGCCAATCAGCAGCTAGCCAGGAGATCTGATTCTCCTTACCGCCTCCTTGCCTTTTATCACCTTTCTATCAGCCCTCCTCATTCTCATTTTATTGACTTAGCAGACGGCCTTTCATCCAAAATGGGGCATTCTTTTGTGAGTGGATGTCGCTCAAGGGCCCATTGGTGAAATTGCTCTCCTGACCCCGATTTGAACCAGCAACCTTCCGACCACGGGCACAGCATTCTAACCCACTGACTACACATCACTCCCAGTATGTTTCCTGTGTGTGTACTGGTTTCTGTTAAGAATGGTTAGTCTATTTATATCACTGGCTTTGCACGAAATGCATCCAAATTTTTGCTGAAAATGTGCCGACGCCTCCAGTAATTTTAATGTGAAGCTTCTCTATGGGCAGGTAGATGCCCTAATAAACGTAAGCGGCTGGCTTTAAACTCCCACCGGCCAGGCTCAAGAATAAGGTAAGGTAAGGTTTTTATAAAGGTAAGAAGTATGAAGCCTGTTTCAGAGCCGGCTTTTCTGCGCGGGGCGACCACATGCGGAACCTCACGGGTGTCGAATGGACAGCTTTTGATGCCATGAAATAGTTTAAAAAACAATGGAAAAGGCTAAAAATGGCAAATGTATAATTAGGGTTTTCTTAAAGGCATGGGGATTTTGGGTGTATATCGGCAGTGTGGCCTTCCCCTTCCCTTTAATTCCCGCTGACATGGGAGCCGCTCTTTGCCGATTGGCTGAGAGCTTATGGAGTGCCCTGGTGATGAACGCCAGCCTGTCCGGGCTTGTCTGACATGTAATCAACGGCCGGTGCCCTTGTGTAATCTGGGGCCCGTCTGGCGGGCCCCTAGGGGCCCCACTCAAACCTCCCTCCGGGTAGCGCTGCTCGTACTTGGGTGATCAAGGCCTGCAATGGGTGTGTGGGAGTTCAAAGAGAGCTGAGGGGGGTGGGGCAGTCAGTCTCCTGCATGCAGATTCCGGGCTGGGGTGTGCTGTTTTGGGGGGGGGGTCTAAAGATCAGAGTCAGGAAGCCAGGGTAGTAGTATTAGCTGATGTAATTACGTCGTGTCATGGGAGCAGCGGGGGCCATCTGTGGGTCCAGCCCGACAGAGCTGTTTAATGGGAGGTACAGCCCCCCCCCCGGATTCTGCACACTGCACACGCAGTGCCTGCCTTGGGCTAGCAGAGTTACGACCCACTGGGAGAGCCTGGGGAGACCGCTCCCGATGTGCTAATGACGGGGGTGCACAAAGATGGGTTTTTCCCTGAAATACACAGGTGAGCAACACAAGACCCCCCCCCCCCCCGCATCTAAACAGTGGATGAATCCACATTCCCGCATTACTGATTTCTATTTACTTGTATTATTAGCAGATTAGCGATTAGCGTGCAGTCTGCTGATATGTGATCAGCTAAATGGTGCCTCTGAATTCCCCGTAGTGTGTGACTGGCATCCCATACAGGGTGTGTCCCGGCCTGGCATAGGTTCCAGACCCCCCACCCCCCGTCACCCTGACCAGGATGGGTTATATTTGTTTTCGTTGCTGGGTTTCTCCCTAACCAGTAAAAGGCAGCTTTACCAGTACCCTGCCTGGTGATTTTATCCTCCCACTACTGGTAAGTCACATCTCAGTGCAGACCAGTCTTAAGGTGATTCCTTTTTAATACAGGAGTAGAATTGGAATGCAATAAAATCAAGTTCTCCTGATTTGAAATTCAGTTTTAATTGGTTGAGTATGGAATATAATTAATTGCTAATTGAGCGATAAATTTTAATCTTGTAAGGCGTTACCAGCTACATAGTATTTCCTCTTAATTTACCGTTATTTTCCTAGAGAACGTAAGGTGGTTGCTGGTATTTCTAGTCTGTTGGCTTTTTATGACCATGACTAGTTATCCAGCAAAACAGTTTCTTTTAAAATCCTGATTAACATTTTATTTTTAATGAAGCAATTATACCGTATCAAATGCTCTGCGGCCACAGTCTGACCTTATTCGTTTTCATGGTTGAGACTCCCTCTGCTGTCTGATTCAATTCTGCTTATCTCACAGTGGCGAAGAAAGCCTTCAATTAAAGGGGAAGCCATCGTTACTTCACTTAAAGGGGAGTTTTCATGTGCCTTAAAATGTCCCCCAAAAGCCCTGCTGCTGTGTCCTGCAGACTCCCTCCCCTTATGTGACTGTTTCCTGTCGGCATCTGGAATGGGCTTATGGTTCAGGAGCAGCCCGGAGACAGACCTCGGATATCTCTGCTGGATTCTCCCGCCCGTAGATCCCTGAGCTGAGGATGACATGGCCATACGCCGCAGTGACGCTACTGCGTCACGCTCCACTGGGATTACTGCTCCGTCTTGACAGGATGAAACGGGAAAGTAGAGCTCAGCGATACTATTCTGTCCGGGTAACACAGTGGTTATAGAATTTTACTTCTGGACCACAGTGTATGACAGACCTGCATTTGTATGTTACGCGAAGGTCCTGGGAGATGGTTTATAGAACCCAATGAACTTTGTCTGTCTGTCAGCTGACCTACCTAATCTCCTGACGACACGCCCCCATTTGACAGTAGCTTATTCCGATTTGCTTGACCCAATTGGCTGGAGTGTGGCCCCACCCAGGTTTCCGCACCAAGGTTGCCATTCTTTAAATGGGAGCTTAATGGTGAGCAGCTGACCCCTGCCCACAGACGTCAAGCATAAACTGTCCCACAGTCGTCTTCCTTCTTCCTTTGAGAAGTGCGAGGTGAGAAAGCTGATCAAAGCACGTTAAGGTCTGCTAGTAGGAGTCGGCACCCCATCATTACATCAGTCAGCTTGTGCGTCCCAGCTGTGTTCACAGTCTGACAGGATGTCGTTAGCAGTGATTTTCCTTGGTGTGTGAGGGTCTGTGTCTTGTCTGTGGGGTGTGTGTCTATGGATTATATTACATTGTGGGGACCAATGTAACTCACAGTGTGATTAAAAACCTGTCATTTTGATTTGACCATTTTTCAGGTCCCAACAAAGATCTGTGAATGCAATCAAAAAACAAAAAATGCCAGAAATCTCATAATTTGTTTGGTTACTTATGGTTAAGGTTAGGGCTGGGGAGGGGTTAAGGTTGTTATTATTGGGAATTGGTGTCTTTGCGAAGATATGAATGCAAATGTGTGTCCGCCTGGCAGTCCAACTCGGAAACCCTGTAAACATTTCGCACCGTTTTGCATTCTTGGGATTTTCATTTGCTTTAGTATCTTGTGCTATGAAGTCGTACAGAGGACGGAAATATGTTGCGAGAAGCAGTCAGGAGAACTTCACTTCTCAGCGGTTGGTGGTGGCGTGTGAGAGACTGCTGATTTACTGCACAGCCAGTGGAATTATTTACTGTCTCTAATGATCGTTTTCATGCTGAAAGTCACAATGAGCTGTTGTAGCAGAAATCGTGCATTTTTGTGTCGAAAATAATGTTGTGGTAAGTGGTGCATAACCTGTGCATCAGGACGTTTCAATCCGTAGTAATAATATACATTATACACAAAGGGCTACTGCATGTTAAGGAAGCTGGATTTCCATGCATTTGAATGACCCTGCTCTTTCATTGGATGAGTCCCGAGAAGTCAGCGGCGCCTTGCTGATAGAAGAGACCTATGTGGTCGTTTTGCTCAGTACCACTGCACTCAAGATAATGCTCAGTTATAGGAATAGATATTTCAGAATCATTTGTCAGTAAGATGCTATACAGCATCTCATCTCCCCTGATTATTGCTTCTAGGTGTGCATAAAAGCTTCAGAAGCACCCAGTGTCAAAAAAGTAAGCAGGAGAGGCTTGCAGAAATGTGAGAATGGGCACTCAGATCGGCATGTCCGTCAGCCCACCAAGAGCCCGCCCCTTCCTGTCATGTGGGTCTCAGCAAGGCATGTTCGCCAGCCCGCCAAGAGCCCGCCCCTTCCTGTCATGTGGGTTTCAGCTAGCTATGTCTGTCAGCCCGCCAAGAGCCCGCCCCTTCCTGTCATGTGGGTCTCAGCAAGGCATGTTCGTCAGCCCGCCAAGAGCCCGCCCCTTCCTGTCATGTGGGTCTTGGCAAGGCATGTCCGTCAGCCCGCCGAGAGCCCGCCCCTTCCTGTCATTTGGGTTTCAGCTAGCTATGTCCATCAGCCCGCCAAGAGCCCACCCCTTCCTGTCATGTGGGTCTCAGCAAGGCATGTCCGTCAGCCCGCCGAGAGCCCGCCCCTTCCTGTCATGTGGGTTTCAGCTAGCTATGTCCATCAGCCCGCCAAGAGCCCGTCCCTTCCTGTCATGTGGGTCTCAGCAAGGCATGTCCGTCAGCCCGCCGAGAGCCCACCCCTTCCTGTCATGTGGGTTTCAGCTAGCTATATCTGTCAGCCCGCCGAGATCCCGCCCATTCCAGTCACGAGGGTCTTAGCCCCTTCCTGTCGTGCGGGTCTCATCCCTCTCAATCTGCAAAACTGGAATTTCAAAGCAATACTGGCTGCAGGTGGTTCTGCTTGGAAGGTTAACGGTGGAGTGATTCAGCCGATACTCACCTGGCTTTTGACTTGTTTACCGTGCTGCGTCGGCAGCCAGTGCCTCAAGCGCCCAGTTTGGGGTCAGGGGCTGCAGGTAGGAAAGATGCTGAGGACTGAGCAGTTGCAGATGGAAATTCCATCTCATCTCCTTCCTGATCTGCACGCATAATGACTACAGCATCAGAGGAGTGATAAATCCTCAGAATTTCAGCCCATAACAGATTCTTCTCCGATTAGACCAGAGGTGTCTATACAGCAACCATCCTTCTTTGGAGTGGAATGGCAGTAAAGGAAAGAAGGCTCTGAGCATCGTGCTCCTTGTCAGCTCTGCGTGTTTAATTACCCCGAGGGGCTGCTCTCTGCCGCTCTCCACACCGGCGCCAAAGAGGCCATGACATTTACAGCCCCGCTTCAGTTAGAGTGTTCTTCTGTCAGGTGTCACATCGCGCTGCGTCAACTGGGAATATGACATTGCTGCTGGTGTCGGCGACGCAGGGTGAGGCTGGCGCTCAGAGACTCTGCCGGCATGGCATCCTTGTCAGCGTCTCCCGTCCTGCTGGCATTCCGGCCCCCTGCCCAGTGACTGACAGCACAACTGGTCCTTCGTCTGTTCTTAGCTTTTTCTAAATCATTGGTTCGCAATCGGTGGGTCATGACCCGTAAATGGGCTGTGTAGCCCACTGGGTCACGAAAACAAATTATTTTGAAATTTTTTTGTGATGTCGGACTTCTCTGGCCACAAGTGATGTACAGTGTCGTCCCAGAAATACAGATTTTTTGTATTATTGCCAGCGCGCACCCCTCCCCCCTATTTTTTGTGAAATATATAAATAGACATAAATGAAAAACGTTTGTTGTGACTTAATGATTGAATAATAATATGCATCCTGAAGCTAAACCAGTTGAAAACCACTGTTCAGAATCACAGTTTTCCTGAGTTTGTAGCCTGGGGTGGTTAAGTAACTGAATTTTAAGGTGCTCAGTCACAAAATCTGGTACATTTTCTGAATGTGTGATTGCTTAATAGACCAGTGCAGGGGCGCTACAGCCAGTTAGCTTAGCACTGTTAGCTTAGCGGAGGGGTAAGACACGCCATTTCGGTTTGTGTCTTTGATTGAGAGCTGCCATCCGGGCCTCAGGAGCTGCTAACAGCCAGAAGCTGAATCACGACGGCTGCTAATGGGGGGCCACGCCGCGCAGTTCGTCCAATCCCGCCCTAAACGGTTGGGTGTCATAATGGGTTTTCTGGTGGAATTGGACAGTCCTGACTCAGTGACACACACACACTAACACACACACACACTAACACACACACACACTAACACACACACACACTAACACACGCACACATACTAACACACACATACACTAACATGCACTAACACATACACTAACACACACGCACACACATACTAACACACATACACTAACACACACATACTAACAGACACATATACACACACATACACTAACACACACGCACACACATACTAACAGACACATATACACACACATACACTAACATACACACGCACACACATACTAACAGACACATATGCACACACTAACACACACATACATTAACATACACGCACACACATACTAACAGACACATACACTAACATACACACGCACACACAGACACTAACATACACACGCACACACAGACACTAACATACACACGCACACACAGACACATGCACTAACCCACACAGACACTAACATACACACGCACACACAGACATATGCACTAACACACACATACACTAACATACACGCACACACACTAACATACTGTACACATCAAGTGAGGTTTTTCCTAATAGTGAATAAAACCCTTAAAATGTCATGCTTCATTGTCACATAAATCTTCCAGGGAACACAGTGAAATTCTAGTGTCACGGCTACAAGGGGGGTCCGGTGCTTGGGGGGACAGTTTGACCAGCAGCAGTGCTATAAAGGGCAGAAGGTACGAGCATGCTATGTACTTTTTCCACTTTTTCTTCCATTTCTCCTGGAAGTGACTGTCCCTGTTCTGCGAGTCGGATTCCGGGTCGTCAGCCCTTGCGATGTTTCTCTAGTCTCCAGCACCCCCCCACCCCCCACCCCCCACCACACAGCACCTGTGCGCATCACACCCGCCTAAGATAGAGCGTGAAACGGCTGTCATTTCTTTGTAACAGTCGGATAGTGTTGTCTGACGCCCTACGGCCCGCCTGCCACTCCCAGGATGCCGTGCGGGTATTGATACGAAGCAGATTAATGTTAAATAACAGTAGAAAAAGTCAACGTTTCTGAAAAATGCTGCTGTGGCGCTGACTGCTAAGAATATTTATTGGCACTGGACCAGTTTTTCTGACGGTCCTGCATGGTGACTCCCAGTCAATCAGGAAAGCTGTGGCGTGGTCACATGCTGCGTGTGAATCGCGTGGTCACATGGTGCGTGTGAATCACGTGGCCACAAGGTGCGTGTGAATCGCGTGGCCACATGCTGCGTGTGAATCGCGTGGCCACATGGTGCGTGTGAATCGCGTGGCCACATGCTGCGTGTGAATCGCGTGGCCACATGGTGCGTGTGAATCGCGTGGCCACA
>JAODJW010000001.1:41461074-41474041 GCA_026777045.1 Hyperopisus bebe | reverse complement strand
GGGGGGCGGTGGTTTGGGGACAGAGAAGATGCACTTTAAGGTACGATGAGGTTACAGTGGGGTTGGTGTTCCTGGAGCTGGGAGATGGTCACCCTCATCTCCCAGTGATGAGGCATGATGGGATATGGCGGGTCACGATGCCCGCTGGTTCTCTGGGTTTTTCACAATATGAGTACTTCACCATACTTGTGTTCTCGTGAACCCGTTTTACATCATCTTCCATTGCCGAAGACCAGTTCCAATACTCAAGAGCAGAAGTACTGAGGATGGTAAAAATCCTCGGATGTCGTTTTTGCCTCTCCCCAAATATCAAGGATACATCAGTTGCATCTTTGCCAAATGAGACCAATCCCATGATTCACTACCCCATAGGTTAGTTATTTGGAGGCAAGTTAGCAAAAATGGTCTTAACAACATCACAAATACAATCTTTGTGTTCTTGGCATGGAGAAACCCTCTGTTTTCCACTGGATTTACAAATCACTGTTCTCACGGGTCATCAGCTCGCCCAAGGTCCCAAACCCCTTCACTACGTTCCGCCAAAGTGGAGATGAATGGGATAGCATCCTCACACAAGGCATTAAAGCAGTGTGACCAGGCACAATCAGAGAAGGGCGGAACCTTCTGATGTGCAGATAATCCCAAAATGCATTGCTGCAGCTGAGGGGCTGGAAGGGGTACTTTGTGCAGTCTGTGGACATCTAAGAGTGAGCCAAGTTTGATGTGTGAGAAGACGTTTATCACTGGAGTGGTGTCTGTTTCGGGAAGGGTGGCTGAGGGTAAGGGGGACAGCTCCTTCCTGTGAGAATTGCCATTGGGGGGGGATTTTCCTGGCAGAGGAACATGCTGACTTGCACTTTTATCTAAGCACCCGTGGTCCTCTGGGCAGTCTTTGTGTAGCACTGTATACGGGGCCATTAGGGACCGACGGGAAGATGACTGACAGTCACACTGTCTGCCATGGGTGATGTGTGGTGTTGGCGGTCACACGCTTAGCCGCTCCCATTCCTTTTAAAGGTTCTCCATCCCAGCTCCAACAAGGAGCTCCACACTGACAAATCTTATCTCCAGCCGACTGTTCTGACCCTGTTCTGGGGAGCCGGGTGCTGCTGATCCAGTGCTGTCCCATCAGAGCACCAGCATGCCACAGTCCCGTCCCCAAACGCCATCTATCCCGGTCCCACAAATATCTCTAAATCAGTTTCTCATCCACCTGCACCCATATACACAGGCTTTGTAGCCCACACACACATGCAGACACACACCCCTGTAGTCCCCCACGCTGACTGTCTCTCTCTCTCTCTCTCTCTCTCTCTCTCATTCAGCATGGACGGGGCGGACCTGTGTTTTGAGATCGTGAAGCGTGCGGACGCCGGCTTCGTCTACAGTGAAGCTGTAGCCAGGTCAGCCTGCCCTTCTCACCGGCTTCACGCCGACCTCTGGCAGCTCTCTGAGTAGCACCATGGCCACCCTGCCCTTCTCACCCCCCCCCCCCCCCACACACCTACCACACGTACCTGCTAACTATGGAGAAAGCATGTTTTGTCTTCTGTACCATAGCAGTCAGCAGTCAAAACAGGGGGGCTTTCTGAGCAGCGCTCTTGTGGCACCACTAAAGGGTTCCCTTTTTGCTCACGATTCGGGAATGCCCTGACCTCTGACCTCACATGGGCACTGCAAGAATGACTAAGCAAGTCTGATGATCAAGCAAGACCTGAACGAAAGTGCTTCCCCCCCCCCCCCCAACCGAATCTTGTGAACGCCTATATTTTTGTATTTTTATCAAACGCGTATGAACTTTAATTTACCACGCCATGAGCTGTTCTGTTATCTTGACACAGGTAAAACACAGGCTTTGCCCGTATCTCTTCCTGAATCCCCCATGTAATTAATTATCCCTCCTTGATTTGAATCTTTCAGGCCTCTGTATTGTGGATCTTTGAATATAATGATGCGGCCCTTTGCCGCTTCAATGGAGGTAATCGAAGCTTTTACATTAAAGCTCTCAGGACTGATGTTAGTCATTCGGGGGGGGGGGGGGTTCCCAGGGATCCCAGCCCGTAGACTCGGCCCGCTAACCCCGGCTCTGTCCTCCCCTCAGTCACTACATGCGCCAAATCCTGGAGGCTCTGCGCTATTGCCATGACAACAACGTCATCCACCGCGACGTGAAGGTGAGCCCCAACGCGCCCATCCCTCCCTGCTGCTCAGTGGTGTCTGGGAGCCCCCGCTCGCCCCGGGTGTTGACCTGGTGGCCGTTTGGGCCCCCCCCAACACTGATTGCGATTTGTTGACCTCAGACACAGAGATATGCACCCGACTCCAGCCGCAAAACCAAAATGCTGAAAGTGATATTTTATTTTGTGGGATACTATGTGATGGATTGCCTGGAGAAATGTGCTGTACTGCTAACAGAGAGTCTTTAATGCAAAATGAGAGTGCTCCACAGACGGGGAAGACACATTATGGCCATTCTTGGTATTTATTTATTCATCTGAGACTTCAGATTCCAGCAGACAGTCTTCTGTAAGGTTAGAGATTCTATGTGGGGCTGAGATACATTTTAGAACAGGAAGGGAAGACCAGAGTCAACAGCTATTAATACCAAGATCATGCTTTGATGCTGGCAGTTTAATCTTAACTCAATCAGAAAAAGTTGGAATATAGGTTTTGCAAAGAATGTGTTAATGGGTTTGAAGTGTCAGAATTCTCCTTTGAGCGTGGAAGCACTTCTGGGTGCTAGTGGTAGTGCAGTTGGTATCTGACAGCCATTAGCGTGAATCAGTCTCCCCTCGATGCTCACCCTGCATCAGCAGCTGTCTTGCTGCTTGCATTGAGGGTGGAAACTTGCACTATGACCTGCTCTCCATTTGATGCTTTTACCACAAATAAGAAGTCGTGTGCTGTTTAGGGCTCGTAACTGTTGGCTTAGATCACATGCTGAGAACTTTGCACGAACATGTCAGGCGAAATTTAGTGTGTTTTTTGTTGAGTGAACAGCAAAGATATATGCGAACTGATTTCATTAAGGCTATGATACAATTAACGGTGTGGAATTTGAACCTAGAACCTATGGCTTATTCATTCGGAGCTCATACCTGTGGTATATGAACACCTCTCAGCTTGTAGGTGTCTTGAACCTGTTTGAGGTTCACACCTCCCTGCCTCTCTTTTCTTGCTTGATAATGGTGTGACATGAACACTGTTGCGTAGTTGTTACACTCGGTGATGCTGTAATGCCGCATGTTCGGCAGGTGGCAAGAATTCTGTTGTTGACTTACTTTCTCACAGTGTTTTCCCTGATTTTTTTTTTAATTATCGGAATTGCATCATAATTTATGCTGGTGTTTAATCAATTTCTGTGGGAACCAGATTGTTTTTCCCAGTGGGCCTGACAGCTAACATGGCTCAGACTCTGCATAATCACTGCCAAAGAGAAAGAGAACAGGGTGCAGGAACCTGAACCAGATGCTATGATTTAGTGCGACGGCGTTAAGCTTCTGGGGTGTGACCTGGTGAGCACAGAGACTGCCGGGGACACAGAGACTGCCGGTGAGCACAGAGACTGCCGGTGAGCACAGAGACTGCCGGTGAGCACAGAGACTGCTGGGGACACAGAGACTGCTCTATTCTGTACTATGTGGTGATCCTGCTGTATTGCCCATCAGTGTGACTTGTGGCAACAGAGATCTCACTCTGCCAGCCATGAGATGTGAACCCACAACTTTCTAATCCCAGTCCTACCGCACAGAGCCGCACACCACCCTGTGTATTCAGTTCAGTTTGAGGCACTGAGCTCTCCCATTTATGGATGCTAAAATGGGATTGGATATTATACATTCACAGCATTCGTACAGAATAACATTATTGTGGGTGTTTACAAATCCAGCCAAATGATTCAATAATTGTGGAAGGTAAAGGAGAAGTTCATGGCTCGAAATTGCACTAAGCAGGCCTTGTAAATTAGCTGGATTAGGGTTTTTCAGTGTGCAGTAATTAATACAAGCCCTGAACTTGTATGTATGAGAACTAGCAGCAGAATAGTGCTGCATGGTGAGGTTGAAGCTGAAAGCAAACAACTTCTCTGTTGGGAGTGCGGCGGGGTCTTCTCATAAGTATCTGCCTTTGCAGGAAGGCTGACGGTGCCAGAGGTCGCATTCCTCGCATCTTCAACCACTTCTGCATGTCTGCATATCTGCACTTGAATCTAATCTGGCATGCACGCAGATCTTATTGCGCCTATTAATTCGAGCTGCCGCCTTTAGACGCGCCACCGTATGACACGTCCTTAAAGGTGCAGCTCTGAGCAGCTGTGCAGAGCAGCACCATACCTGGTCTGCTGGAGCTCTTAGTCAGGCTATGGGATTCAGTGGCCACCAACCTGTCAGAGCTAACAGTGCAACATGTGCAGAAGGCTGGCTAAAAATGATTTATAAAATGCTTTATTAATATTTAGTTTGAGTAGAAGACAGTCTTACAGCAAATTAAGTATTTTTTAAACATAATCACCCTCTCCTGTGCTGTCCTTGAATACAGTGCACTTTTGTGGTCCACCTGACACATATCTGTAAATTGAGACGCATGTGTAAGATGCATCTACTGGCAGTTTGTTCATTACACCCCTGAACACAATGCTCAGCTGCTGAACCGCAGTTGGAAACTGGAGTTTATGTGGTTTTATGTTTTATGGGTCGAATGTTTTTCCTGAAAGACGATGAGGAACTCATTTGCGTCCAGAATTGTGAAGGAACCCCTGAGGAGTTTGTGAGTCGTGCAAGAAGGACCTGAAATGAGCTTCTAGAACAGGCAGCTGGAAGAGGTGAGAAGAGTGGGCCAGCTCACATCCTCTAAAGGAGAACTGTGTGTTGCCACGGAGATGTCGTGAATCTTCTCTGAAAATAAGGAAGTGTTCATTTCCACACATCAAGAAAGGCAAGCTAATGCAGAATGCTGCTTGTTGAACAGGTCACCACGAGTGAGAATGTTTATCCTCCTACATTAAATATGAAGAGCTACATGGTCTTACAGCTGCAAGGAGCACATTCAGAATTATGAATAAAAATCCGGGATGAAATAGGCAAAGTAGTTTGAACCTTAGTTCCAAGGTTCCTTGATAGTTCTAAGGTCCCTTGATAGTTCCAAGGTCCCTTGATAGTTCCAAGGTCCCCTGTAATTCCCCAGGTCTCATATTAGTCCCAATGTGTTGTGTTCGTCACGTTTCTCATGACACTGAGATTTTTTAGACCACCGGACTTTGTTGAGTCATGACTTGTAGGCACTGATTATCTTGTTCACAGCTTCTGTTTTGGGTGACAGATGGAAAAGACTGGGTGGCTGGCAGGGGGACCTGCGAGGTGACGTTGGTGTTTAGCATGCCCATGGCGTTCTTGCGGAAGGTCTTGTCCAACAGGAAGTAGATGACGGGGTCGGTGCTGCACCTCAGGACTGCCAGGCAGGTGAGGAGGTTCTTCACCTCCACCAGCCAGGAGAGCGGGTGGCAGCCGTCGGTCGGCAGCTGAGCTGCTTGCCAGACCTGGTTGATGAACACGGCCTTGAATATGTGGTGCGGCAGAAGACAGACCGTGAGCACAAACTGGATCACGACGATGTTGCGTAGGACTCTGGTGTAGACCTGATGCTTCTCCAAGATGGCCGTGTTCCTTCGAGACCTGATGAAGTACCGGAACCCAGCACTGTAGGAGGCCAGCACCAACAGGAAGCATATGTAGAAGAAGACTGAGGCCACGACAGATGTGTGCTGGGAGCCATCTCCACCCACCTCCACGGGCATGCTGTAGCAGACCTGTCTCCTGTCCAAAGCCGTGGCCTCCTGGACAGAGTAGTATATGAGCACGGGGAGCGCGACGACGATCACACTGGCCCACATGACCACGCAGGAGACCTTGGCGAAGCTCGCCTGCCGTAGCCTGCGGAAGAACGATGCCGGTAAGATCCTGGTGCAGGTGCTGGGTCGGCCCCCGTGGTCGTGCTGCAGCAGCAAAGCGCAGCGGCTCAGGGCGATCCAGGTGAGCGTGAGCATGCCCACGTAGATGTTGATGTGCAGCACTGGCGTCACCAGGCCTATGGCCAGCCTGCAGGTCGGGTCGCCGATGTGCCAGCTGGCGCCCGCCGCAAAGTAGGCAGCCTGGAAGGGCATGGTGAGGCAGAGCAGCAGGTTGGACACACCCAGGCTGATCAGGTAGATGTGGGTGGAGCTCTTGGTGTTGATCTTCTTGGTGAAGATCCAGAGGGACAAAGCGTTACCCGTCAGCCCCGTCAGGAGCATGAAAGTATACGCCGTGGGCAGGACCAAGCGCGTGGCTGAAGATGTACACAGGCAGGATCCGTCGGCCGCTGGGAAGCAGTCCGCACTGCCTTTGGAGCCATTCTCCACCGACCTGTCAGGTTGGCACAGAGAAGCGGGCACAGACGTCACAGACGAGCACAGGACCAGCAGCAGTGTCTGATTGTGTTCCTCGCACCTGAAGGATCATACTTTGTCTCCTTAAAATCTCCTATGCAATACGGTTTATGCAAATTCACATTCTGCCTGAGTCATTTTTAATATATTTAAATTGATTTTTTAAATGAAATGCTTCATTTTTCCCAGTGATATTTGATTACTGCGACTGCAGCATTACTACACAAGCAGATCGGAAACAGTATGAGGTAAAACCATTTCCATTAGTAACAATGGATCTGAAAGTGACCATGTACCTATAACGTTAGAGGGAAACAGCTTCTGTTCGGTCAGCCACCGACGGGACTTTTCTCTACCGCGTTGTCGTAAAGTCATTTTCCTGGGCGTTTCCCTTATTTTCAGGCATTTTCCCCTTATTTTTTCAAGCATTAAGAAAATTAACGATTACTTTTTTAGGAAGTTGAGTACGTTTTTTTTTTTCCCTCTTCATCATCATAGAAAATGGAAGATGCCGTTCTGTCATCACTCTTTTTCACAGTGCCACACACTCAAGTAGATCAACAAACCCGACTTCCATTCGTCAGAAGCCGCTAAAAGATACATTCAGTTACAGTTGGTGCAGCTAATATTAACAGGTATAATTGTGTATGAGACAGTGACTCTGACCAACGTATTCAAGTCATTTAAGGTTTTTAGGTTCGTTAGGCGATACTCACCACTGTGCTGAAGTCATTGTCACTGTCACTGTTCCGCACGCCGGGTATCAGCAGGACCATCGTAGGACTTTTTCCTGAGTGTCAATGGGATCAACTGAGCCCGTCTCCTGAGTGCCTGTATGCATGAACATTAACCCCGCCCACAGCCCCCAGCCCCCTACCCACTATGACTTTATTCAGGTCCAAAGCAGACATTTTTTTTTAACCTTGCATTCTGGTCTTATTGTGCCCCCTTGTGGCTAAATGCAAATATTGCAGCAGGGAGCTGCAGGTATCTTGTAGTTAAAGTCTTTTTCTCAGACTGATTTCCTGTAATAACGAACACATTTCTCTGGATATCCGTCGTTTTTGTTTGTTTGTCTGAGTGGTCTTTGAAACCTGCTACCTGTTGCTACAGTGATTACAGAGCCTGCTATAGTGTGTAAGGCAGAATTATCTGATCTGGGGTAAATTGTTCATGGCTATTAATATAAATAAGATCTATAGATATAAATGCCAACACCCCTTGCTCTTGACTCTGCCCTTTACCACTGCATTTTCAGTATGACTGTTGCCTGCATTTCTGTCCTGTATTGCTAGGAAAGCTGAACTGTACAGTGAAATTGTATCCATTTGCAGTGTCTAGAACGTGTGCCTAAATTCAGAGTGATTTGAAAAGAAGGACTGGACAATGTATTACTTTAAGTTTCATAGACTGTTTATAAATCCCAGTAATTCTTTTATTATAAAAAAATTTGAATATTGTGGCATCGGGCAAACCGAGGCATCGCAGGAGCAGAGAGAGACACGGAGACTCGCTTACTGAGGAGAACATGCTCTTTATTCACAGCCCTGAAAAGGAGTACAACTGGCACCCAACGAGCACCGAACCAACCACACAGCCGGGAAACACAAGGTTGTCAGACGCTGAACTGCAAGATGCAGACACAGTGGGAGAATTACACAAGCTAAATACATGCAAGGATCGGACCGGGTTCACACAAGACACTGGCAAACACATGCCACAATAAGGAAATGCAACCATTAACATTAACAACAACACAACAAGGGCTATTTACAACTTGCACACAGGGCATGCTGGGATATGCTGGGGCATGCTGGGACATGCGCCCCGCTGGTGCTACACGGCCCCCTCCTCAGAGGTCGACTGTCCTGGCGACCACCACCTCAGTTCTGATGCGAGTCCCAGGGGTTTGCTGGGTCTGATGACGGGGCAGGTCGCTCCCTGCACGCTGGCGTAGTTAGCTGCTGGCCGGTGCTGGCCGGTCGGATCCCCGCCGGCGCCGACCCTTCTTCCGCGCCTTAAGGGGACCTAGTACAGCTTCCAGGGGGTCCATGCCCAGATATTCCCACAGCTAGGCCCCCTTCTCCGGGGACACCCAGCACAAGGGGTTGCGGGAGACTTCCGGCGGAGCGCCACCCTCTTTCTACCCCACTTAGGTCCCGGGTGTTGTGGGGCAGGCAGGTCCTGCCGCGGGGCCTCCTGCTCGCACAATGTTCAGGCAGTGCCCCCTACAGGACACTCGAGGGAAGTCAGCGCCGGCAAGAATTTGGGGAGGCCTTGCAGCGCTGCGTGATGAGAAGGCTGATGCTGTTCCGCGGGGTGCTGGACACCTGCGGCACCGAGGCCCTCCGCAGCTCCGTGGATGAGCTGTTCCCACTAATTTCCTGCACCTGGAAGAAGTTGCTGAGTATCCGCATGGTGGCCTTGCGGACTGAGCCGGAGAGCAGGAAGTACATGACGGGGTCCAGGCAGCTGTTGAAGGTAGAGAGGAGCAGCATTATCTCGTTAGTCTTGTCCATGATGTTCTTCACGTCACAGGAAGGCTCAGAGATCTGTGATTGGATGTAGAAGATCCGGAATATGTGGTAGGGGCAGAAGCAGATGGTGAACAGGAAGAGCACAAAGAATGATTTCTTGGCCGTCCTGTTGTACTTAATGGCATTGGGAAGATTGTTTTTGGAAGCTTCCAGCAATTTCATGCCAATCTTTCCGTAGGAGATGATGAGCAAAAGGAATATCAACCAGAAGATTACCACCATTACAAGGTTGAAGTAGGCCTTGCCTTTGGCTTGATTCCTCTGCTTGTACTGGAAGCATTTTTCTTTCTCCTCATTGCCCTCGGAGAGCACGATCATGGGGATGATGGCAGCGATGGACATGGTCCAGATGATGCCGCAGAGCAAGGCGCTCCAGCAGCTGCTGAGGAGGCGCCGGCCGCTGCCCCGATGGATCTTGATGTATCGGTCCACGCTGATGAAGCCCAGTAGGGTGATGCTGATGTACATGTTCATGTAGAAAACATTCCCCACAATCTTGCACAGTATGGGGCCCAGGATCCAGCGGTTTCCGAGGCTGTGGTAAATCACACGGAAAGGCAGGCAAGCCACCAGTAGGAGGTCAGCCACGGCGATGTTGATGAGGAACACGCGCACCGAGTTCTTCTTGCCATGGACAAAGATGAACACCCAGAGGGCGAGGCCGTTCCCCAACAGGCCGAAGACAAAGAAGATGGAGTAGAAGATTGCCAGGGGCAGCCCAAGCACGGAGTCATTGACGCAGGTTCCTTGTGCAGGTTTTGTGCCGTTCGGTGTGGAATAGCTATGCATGAAGGTACTCATGGTGGTCTGGGACCGGCTCCTAGTCCTCGGTTCTTCGGACGGAAGGCACAACGTTTTTCAAACGTTCCCCTGGAGATGAGGCAGATTGTGATATTCAGTTATAGTACAGGGCTTCTCGGTCTGATTCACAGCTTCGGAGTTCATGAAGCAGAACAACACACTCTGGCTCTAAAACTGTGCTGCACTTGTTACTGGTCGCTCAGCGGAAGCTCAGCCTAACAGCACTAGTGGGCTCTTTGTAGTCTCTTTGCTTGTGATGCAGTATCTGTCTTTCCTGCGTGTCACTTTGCATAAAAGCATCAGCTAAGTAAATACAGGCAAATATGAAATGACTGTCGCTCACATGAAAAGGTATTTCCTGTCGCTAAATTCTTGTTCCTGGCACCGGAGGGTTGATCTGCATGCATTATTTTTTCTTCTCATGTTAATATGGATGTGTATAGTTTTACCAGTATGAGCAAAATAAATTTGGTGACTTTACATCTGCTATTTTGAGATTCTCCCGACAGCGACCACCTTAACTTACCTTTTGCATCTTGCTTGTGAGAATTTCTGAGTTTGCTGTTCCCAGCCCCTCCGGTGCTTCTGTAATTAAATCATCAAACCCACAACAGCTGGAGCATTTGACGGCTGCGTTCTGCTTGCCTGACGTGCTCTGGCTTCTCGTGCTGCCTGCACTGATCTGCACAGAGGGCTTCTGCCCACAGACCTCCTCTTTCCTCTATGCATATATGGGCAGGTTGCCAGCAAGAAAAAAAAATCCAGATGAATAAGAAAGAAGCAGAAGTAACCGAATGCGCAAGCGGACTTGGCTGCAGATCCCCTTTTCGCCGCAGGAAAACCCTACGGAAGCGTGTAGCTGTGGGTTTCAAACACAAATAGCTCTGAAGAGTTCTTGGGCGCCTCACCGGCTGTCGATGCAGTGACAGTGAAAGCCTGCACAGCCTCTTAAGGACTCAAATTTGAAGCGTACCGTTCTCTAATGGGTTTGGTCTGCCTGATAGACATCGTCGCAAATACGAGTCAGGACTTGTTGGGGAATGTTGAAGAAGTTGATAAACTGTTTCTTTGTAAGAAAATTAGGTCAGTTCCTACGAAATTCTTTTTGTTGGGCTTATCAGTGATTCAGTGATTGATGGATGACCAGTGGTTAGAAGAATGGAATAAAGCTCCTAAAACATATTATTTTTTGAATCCCCATGGTGGAATCATTTGCTTAGTTACACTAATAACCCCCCCCCCCCCAATATTCCACAGCCCCACTGTGTTCTCCTGGCATCCAAGGAGAACTCTGCTCCAGTGAAGCTGGGGGGCTTTGGTGTGGCCATTCAGCTGGGAGAGTCTGGCCTTGTGGCAGGAGGTATGTGAAGGGACACTCCCCCCCCCCCCATGCAACTGACCACAGATAAAGGTGTTGAAACACTTGTACTTGCAATGCAATGACACCAGTAGTGTTAGGCTTACAAATGGCTGGAGGGATATCAGCTGAGGCCGGTGTTGTGGTGCATCGACTCTGGCTTTGTCACTTTGTAAGTAGCCTTAGGTAACACGGAAACAGCAGTTTGCCCGTTTCCTTAGTATTTACCACAATATGTAACATACAGTTTTAGCCAATTGCATTGCTGATTCTGTTTGCTTTACAATTCTTCTGGATGTCTGATCTCCTTTTTATTTCTAAAAAATAAGGAACTGAAAGTAGAATGGAGTACATGCTCCAGTGAGGTGCCTTTAGACGGGCTAATGCAGACTGAGACACAAAAGGACCGTGTTTGAAGGTGCCTATGAGTCCCTAGAAATTCTTTAGAGAAAATTGTTGGGATGCCCCAGAAAATGTTTCTCCTTTTAGTTTCAGACTTTATTGGGTGTCAGTTTCCTTTTTGTTTATGTTTTTGGGTTGGTTTGGTTTTGACGTGGAATTATGAAATATATGTGTGTGTGTGTGTGTGTGTGTGTGTGTGTGTGTGTGCGAGCGGGTATACCTATCCTTATGGGGACCCATAACGTGATAAATATCTGTTTTTTTCCCTTATGGGGACCGGTTTCCTGGTCTCCATAAGGGAAAACTATTTTATAAAAATCGGTGACTGCTATGAAAAAACTCAAAAACTCTTGTATTTTGTTTGGTTACTTATGGTTACGGTTAGGGCAGGGGGGGGGAAGGTTGTCATAGTTAGCGTTAGCATTTTTCCCCTTGAAATGAATGAGCAGTCCCCATAAGGATATGTTTACCCTACGTGTGTGTGTGTGTGTGTGTGGACACAAAATGTCCCCCATAATGTAATAAAAACCTGTTATTTTGTTATTTTGACATATGCAGACCATTTTTTTCAGGGCCCCACAAAGATCTGTGAATGCAATCATAAAAGTAAAAACATTGTTTGGTTACTTATGGTTAAGGGTAATCGTGTTGTGATTAGAGTTTTTCCCATAGAAATGAATGGAGAGTCCCCACAAACATGTGCACGTGTGTGCTGTGTATGTATGTGGTGTGTGTCTGTGGGTGTGTGCGTGCCTGTCTCCTAACTGTGCGTGAGATCTTCAGCTTCTTGTTCGCGCCCCAGGCCGCGTGGGGACGCCCCACTTCATGGCCCCCGAGGTGGTGAAAAGGGAGCCCTACGGCAAGCCGGTGGACGTGTGGGGCTGTGGCGTCATCCTCTTCATCCTCCTCAGCGGCTGCCTGCCCTTCTACGGCACCAAGGACAGGCTGTTTGAGGCCATCATCAAGGGCAAATACAAGGTAGCTGTCTACAAGGCAACGCTCACCTTTTTTGGGCCAGTAGACATCCGTGTCATCGGGGTTCGGCGCTGTTTCCAGACGCTGTCAGGCATGCAGGCGCATTGTGTCACATGCAGTGGGGGTGCGTGCAGCGTGCTGTGTGACTTGGTGGTTGTGGGTTCTTTCTGAGGCTGCCGCGGAGCTTGTGAGCGAGGCGGCTGGCGACCAAGCGCCTGATGCGCGGCCCCTTCGTGTCCTCATGCACGTCCTCACCACTTCTCCTCCATGAATTGCCCTAGATGAACCCTCGGCAGTGGAGCCACATCTCAGAGAGCGCCAAGGACCTGGTGCGTCGCATGCTGATGCTGGACCCAGCCGAACGCATCACAGTGTACGAAGCCCTGAATCATCCCTGGCTGAAGGTACCCCCCCCCCCTCTCTGGGGATGCACCCCAAACTTCTGTGACCCACAGCTGCGTGAAGAGTACACCC
>JAODJW010000001.1:41404822-41429303 GCA_026777045.1 Hyperopisus bebe | reverse complement strand
CTGGCCTGCCCTGTCAACTGGAGTTATCCAGTGGGAAGCAGCACATGACCTGAGTCGCATAAATATTTAATTATTAGCAGAAGCACTGTGTCTTTGTTATTTAGAAATATCATATACGATAATGTATCGTATTGTTAGCAATGTATCAAGATGTTTATCACATCGCCTCGGAGATGGAGATGCATATTTCTAGGAAATACCGATTCACCTAATGACATGTGAGGGCTTGGAATGATTTGTAGATCTTTAAAAATATTAATACATCATAGATTCAGTTCATGAAAGTCATAAATCACTGCTTTTAATGTCATCACAGTTAAATCAATCCCCTGGCATAAATATACACTAAATTTGACAGATACTGATAACTATATCCCTCACAACGGTACAACTATGCACTATATAGTAATGGCTAAATAGAAAATCTTGATCCTTTGCCACATCAGCAATCAATCGTGCTTACGATTTTGTACAAGGCTGTATCTGCTTGGCCCAAAAAGGGTGACCCTCACAATGAATACATTACCCAGAATTCACTGGCATTTGCTCTTAATGGCTGATGGTGTCAGATCACAGGATCCCTATGTGGGTGCTTATTAATAATTACAGCTGTTCTGAAGACATGTGGCTACCTAGATCTGGTATCGTCTATAAGCCAATGTGACAAATTATCATGCTGATCACCGTTTTTTACTGCCAAGCCAATCAGCTAACAGCAGTGTTTGTGGCCTCTAGACAAGATCATAATCCCAGCTCAACTTGTACAGTTTCCTGGCACAAGAGGAAAGTAGAACTAATGAGAATAAAGAATTTCTTTGGATGGAATCTCTGTGGGATGCAATTCCTGACAGACCACTTCCATTTCCTGAAAAACTGTTGATTTTTAATGCTACTTTCCTCCATGTTTGTACCATTTGTTTGCTTTGGGACCCAAAACATTTCCCTCTAAAGAGTTATGAAATTGAACGTAAGGGTTACAATGACCTCCAACAGCACAAGTCTCTCCGATATGTTAAATTATACATAATTATAGTCGTACAACCCAATAAAACACCATAGCCACCATAAATCATGGAGCAGAATCTGCAGTTCTCCGCATTGCGAAATATCCACTGTAGTGCCCATGGACTAACTTCCTACCATAAGAAACATTGGTCTTTCCCCTAGTTGACAAAACATGATACATATTTTTAAAAATGAAAGAATCAGCTACCTACTGAAAAACATTGACTTCAACTGCCCAAGAGCTCGTCATTACGTGCATACACTCCACAGAGGAGCACAAAGAGCAAGAGAAGCTGGTTGCCATAGAAACGGGTCCCAACAGACACCCGGCTCTCGGTCTGGTTCACCATGGTGCTGTTCCTGCCCTCGGTGCTGTTGAGCATCTCATCCCGCAGCTCCTGCTGCAGAAGTTTGGAGAGGAAGCTGCTGAACCTGTTTTCGGTGGTGGAACGCCACAGGTCCGTGGGTGTTGGGGCAGAGCTTGTGAAATTGAGCTCTGCTGGATCCACACACACCCCACCAAGCTTGTAATAGGCTACCTCACTAAGGTCCAAGCCAGCCACAGCAGATGGGGAGGCGCAGGGAATGTCCCTCACCAACTTGTAGTTGTCCATCCACTCCTTCAGCCACTCCAAGTCACAGTTACACTCCCAGGGGTTGCGAAAAACATAGAGGTGACCCAGGAAGTAGATCGGCTGGAACACTGAGAATGGCAGAGTGGTCAGATTGTTACTGTTCAGGTGCAGAGAAATGAGGCTGGTCAGGTTTTCAAAGGCTTCCTCTTCAATGAAGGATAGACGGTTCCGGTCCATATAAAGCACCTCCAACTCTACTAGATCGCCAAACCAAGTCTTGGAGACATGGGCGAGAAAGTTACCACCCAAGTTGAGCATCTTTAAGTGACAGAGGCCTTTGAATGAATAAAGGGGAAGGTCTGTCAGCAGATTGTCATTGAGGTAAAAGTTCTCCAGCCGCTGAAGGTCCTGGAAGGCCTTGTCATGGATGACATTGATGCGATTCTCCTGCAAGTTCAGGTATTGGAGTTTTCCAAGTCCCAGCAACGAATTGTAGGCAATGGCCTCAATCTTGTTGCGCTCCAGGTAAACATGGGTGAGATTCTCCATGCCTCTGATTGCCCCCGGTATGCGCCGGAAGTTATTCTGGTAGCAAAGCAGCTCCTGCAGCGCCGTTAGCTCCGCAAAGATGCGGTCAGGCATGCTGAAGAGGTTGCAGTCTGCAAGGTCGAGGCGTCTCAGTTTTTTCAGAGCAATGAAGGTGCGAGTGTGCAGATAGCGGATGAACTCGTTATGAGCCATCTTGAGCTGCAGCAGGTTGGGCAGACCTTTAAAGGCTCCCGGGGTTATGAAGGAGATGTTATTGTGGTCGAGCGACAGGGAGCTCAGAGAGGGCAGCGTTCCAAAGGCCTGTTCAGCTAGGAACTTCAGGCTGTTCTTGTCCAGGTTGATGGAGGTGGCCTCGCAAGGGAACTCCTTAGGGAGGTCAAGCAGGCCGGCACGGTCGCACAGCACGGTGCAGCTGCCCTCCTGGATGCAGGTGCAGCTGGCTGGACAGGAGCGTGTGCAGCCCCAGAGGGGATGGGCAGGGGGCAGCAGCAGGAAAGACACTATGGGAGGGAAAGCAAAGCAAGAAGGGCTGCATATCAGTCTTAGGCTCATTATAGTGGATCTCTGGTCCCTGTTTAGAACCAAATGAGGGACTAAACAAGAAACTAATATATAAAAATATGAAGTGCTGTTGTCACTCTATATTCGCTCTTTATCTGAATAGAATAAAATAGATTAAGAATAAATAAGAAATAATTTCCCATGGATATACAAATGCTTGAAAGGAATCTCAGAAAAACCAGGAGCCAAAAAAAATTCAGCTTCATTGCTGGTTTCCATTCTTTCCGGACTGAGCTATGCTGGCTGGCACTTCGGCCAAAAAGCAGAAAACAGCTGAGTCAGGATCCTGTCAGACTGATCACTCAAAAAGGGGGGGGGGTTAGAATAATTCACTGCAAAATAAAAAATTAATACAATATAAAAATCGATTTAAACATGTCTAAGGTTTAAAAAGAAGGGCGGTTCGGACATGAACTCTCCTCGGTAATTGTGGGATTCCCTTCCACACTTGTTGGTTCTACTATTCACTTAAAACATTTATATCAGAGATCTTTAGAAAGAGTCGTTGTGAACGAACCACATATCAAACTTGCAAAACAGCATGATTTGACCGCAAATCACGGGAAACGTGATCTTATATGTCACATATCTGTATATGAACACGTAGCCATGTCTTCTAAATGAACACAGTCGAAAAAAAAAAATATATATATATATATGTGGGTATGCAAGTTCACTTTGATTACAATTATTCCCGATTATTAGAAAATTAAAGCGAATATCCGCATTCTGTACAGCGTATTAGGATTAATTCAACAAAAGATCATTTTCACCGGATAAATCTGCAACGAAAAGCAGAATATAGGGTGAGGATCGAGAAGCAGAATAACGAAACACTCATGTACGGGCGCTCATCAGAATTAGTATGTAATGAAAACAGCCACAGTAAAAGTAATCACTTAGCAAATGAGTCCCCCTTTCGGTAAGATTAAGGTTGAGGTGGATTGCCTAACGGAGCAATAAAAATAATTTTGAACATTAAAAAAACTGATAATTAGTGGCCTAAAGCAAATGGTTTGAAAGGTCATCATATTTCACCAAGATGCTTTCGACACTTTTAAAATCGTATTTTCTTGCAAGTCACCTATGAATGTTTGTATGAACGGTGTGATCTGACGAATCCTGGCTACCACGTGACCCGCCTAGAAGCGCAGGGGGCTGAGGGATTGCAGACAGATACTTCGGGACACACAGTGAGCGCAGTCCTGTACGCACCTTGCACAAAGAAGAAAAACATCAGTTCTCCTTTAGCGTGTGCGTGTCAATACCGAGCATGTAGGAAACGAGCGAGACCTGAAATAGAAACTTTAAGTATAAGGCGTTCTGTCCGTGAATCATTCAACCGCGCAGGTCTCAGTTTAAACCGCCGGACAACCTTTCCTAAAACATAGCTACATAAACACATTACATACATACACGACCATCTGGCATGAGTTGCAGTTTAAGGCCTACTTCATATCCTTATGAAGCTGCAGAAAATTGCACCCCTTCCCAGCAGACCGGCATTACCCGTTACGAAGAGCTCCTCTAAAGGCATCCCACTTGTGACAATTTCGCACAGGCTGCTGCATCTGCACAGCCCGCATCCCTCCGGGGATTTAAAAGCAGCGTCGGTGGGTGGGGTCGTCATCATTCACATCAGTGGGGGATTACATAGGTCAAAGCAGGACCCATGAATCTCAGCGGACAGAAGCAGCTCTGCAGCAGGGCTCTGGGCTACAGCTCATATATATATATCTCGCGCATTGTATTAATTACTGAACTGAAGTTCTCAATCCGACTTTATTTGGTGTAGGTAGGGGGCAGTAGCGGATTTGGGGGTAGGCGACACGGGCAGTCTCCTAGGGGGGCATCTTGCGCCTGCACAAAAAAAAAATCGGACTGGACATTTGCGTGATCGGTTCTCTATCGCCCATTTGCCGATCACAACCAAGATATCATGTCACTCTGAGGGTCAATTAACCAAGTGAGCTAGACAGGTTACTATTCATATATGAGACATGGGTGGGCTGACCGCGGGGACCCCGCTGTTAGCCCTAGGTAGGGGGAGCGGGGGAATCAATCACATATCGCATTAGTTAGAGGTGCGCTAAGTCAAGTCAGTCATATTAATAATACTGCCAATGTATGAGTTTCACATACATATTGTTGCATTTTTACGGGTTTGTACGAAATCGGTGAGAATATAAATCCAGCCGCCACACCAGGAAATGATTCGGTATTGATTGGTTAAGCGCTGGGGCGGACTTCACCATCAGACAAGCCAGGCAACCACCCGGGGGTCCTGAAAACTAGGACGCCCAGAGACAGAATTTCCACAAGTTATGTTTAAGAATATAACAGACGTGTTTATGTAATTTAAATGACCGTATTATGTTATTTACATTTCTAGCGACAGTTTTGAGGATGGACAAAGTTGCCTCCCGCTCCAGCTGTAATAAATGTATTCCAAATTGTGAATACAATTAAAAAATCGTATGCAAAAATTCAAGACAAACCTTAACAAAAGAGGGGATAATTAAACTTAAATTTGGCCGCTGAATCTGCCGGCGCGATCCGCCCCGCGCATTCCACCTACAGCTTTCCCGGCCGCATTCGGCGCCTTGAATAGCATATTATTGGGTGGGGGTGTGGTGGCGGTCTACTCATGTCAGCTTAGGGCCCCCCGAGAAGTCCGCCCCTACGTTTAGAGATGGGTAATGTATTGACGCTCGACTGGCAAATGAATAAAAGTTCTAAACCATCAGGTAACCACTTTAGAAAGGAGAAACGAGCAAGAGGTAATCCGAGTATCATCTGCAAGTAATGAGTGTGTATTATAACATTAGCTTGGTTGTTAGCCAGTAGGGTAAAAGGTGTCATTGTCTTTATATTCTACTTTGGTTTTATTACGTTTTTGGCATTTCTATGATTTTAAACCAGAATCACCACTGGTAGGGGGATACTTAAGAATTCGCTATGTAATCCTTCGCATATACAAAGCACAGTGTCAGCTGACATGCTATGAGTTAATGGATCAGAACAAGCAAATGACACAGAACACCGACCAGAATTCAGAATGGAATGTAGAAAGCGGACAAACAAAAAGCACAAACGAAATTTCTTTTTGTATAAACTGATTTTTACTGCATTTTCACTTTGCCTACACCGCAGCACTGCGCTGCTACAAAGGGCTCTCCCATGTTAACAGTCTTAGAAAACATGCTTAAGGTCTCTTTTCCAAACTTTATTCAGATAAAATCATACAATAAATGCACAGCTGAGTCGTCTCATGCAGTGCATAGCTTCTAAACTAGTACATAAAGCAAACACTAAACCTAAAGGAGACCTGGCGTTCGTTTCCGTTTAAAAACACTTAGTTTAAGCTTCAAACCCCCTCAAATTACATCATTCATGGTTCATCGCAGAGGCTGACTTACTACTATAGCTGAAGCTCGTTAAATGTTCATTTAAAAAGGTCAAAACACCAGACACACCTAATATGCAAATGCAATAATAGAATAACCACATGTTTTAGGATTGCCTTGTGCCAGACGTTCACTGGGGAAACAAAAATCTGAACAAAAATCACAAATGAAGAACCTGGACACGGCACTGATACTTTAAGGAAATGTGTTTGAGAACTTATCCAAACCTTGGCATGTCGGTTCAAATTTTGATTGCCAATTAAGTAATCATATAGAAATGCAAGGCCAAAAAGGCCAGTGACAGGTGTGGATTTTGACAGAGTCCAATATGACTGACATTAAAAAGCCCACACTACCCCAAAATATAAGTCTCACGCATACGGGTGACATTCAACATTCAAGTGCCAGTGTTTATGTACTGTCTTTTGGTCAAGTTTCTCAAAACTTTCAAAGAATCACTTTAGGCTTATAAAAATAAATATTTCTCAAAAATGCTTAATAAATTACACAAAACTAGCAGCACAAGTAGAATCTAGAAATCTGTGTGCAAATAGCTAAATTTGCAACTGCTATTCACCCCTGGTCCCAAATAAATCCTTGTTAAATATCAAGAACCTTCCCCTTTTGTAAACAAGCTGCGTTTCACAATCTCAACATACAATATTGGTAAGCTTAAGACACGCACTCAAGACATTTATATAAAACTCTAGGTGTGCAATAAAATAACTCTGTAAAACGTGATGGATACGACACAAAAGGGCCTAAGACCTAACTGAAATAGCACCATTCGTTAGTTACCTCAATACTGTCAGTGCATCCGATTCAGTTCGTTTAAAATTTCAAGGCACAACACACAAAAGAATTAGTCTATTGCACTTAAAGTTAAATGCCATCACGCCCCCCTAAATCTCAACTTCCTGCTTAGGAAATTAAGCCAAAGGCAGCTTCTCAGTCATTTTTAAACTACAAAATGGCAGATTAACTCCAGAGGAGCAGAGTGTTACCGTACCCTGGGGAAAAGTAACGCCCCACCCCAGCTTTGGCCGGTTCACATGGAATACACAGCCAGTTCACAATGGAAACCTCTGCACCTGAAATGCTACTGCACAAAGCAGTCTAACTGCCCCCTCCACTGCGCCCCCTGCAGACTGATCTGCTCTGTATGTACATCACTGAGCTCTGAAATCTCTAACAGCCGTTTTAGTCCAAGAATGAGCCGTGCCTTCGATTCTGCCGAGAATGTCTTTCGGTATTAACGCAGCTTGAAAAAAAGAGAAAAACAAAGAGTATGTCTAATATAAAGCCTGCTGTAGAACTCACTTTTTATCACCTTGACCAAAAAACAACACCAGCATGCGTAGGACACCGAAGCGGCCATGTCGATCCACGTGGCCGTTTCAGCGCTGTGGTCCATTAGAAGCCATTCAACGAGTCACATCTAATATGGCAGGCGATTCTGAGATTTGGTAGAGTTTAAACAGAACTGCTCCCCCCATAAAAGTTTTAAAAAAAAGAAACCCCACTTCACGGCTAGATTGTGAACTTTTCTAGCTGCCTCAGCACTCAAGTCAATTGCAAAAGGTGGATTAAATGCAGCATTTGTCTCCAAACACTGGCCCGTTTTAAGAAGTTAGTTACAAATTAAGATCACAGCTGGAATGGCTTTTTGAAGAATACCAAATCCTTCATTAGGTACCTGTCCAGGATAGAGTGAGCACAAAAAAAGAACTCTTCATCCCTTGATAGTTGCCACACAAAGGATCAACATTTCAGCTCTGAAGATGATTCCATGAGCTGATGGAGCTGTAGTCTAATGCAGACCTCCTGATGTCCCTGTGACAATTTGAGGTTCAAATGGAATGACTCACTCAAGTCATAACATCCCAGTGTTTGCCAAGGTTTGATTTAGTACAAGCTTTTTGCCTTAAAAAGGAAAAAAAAGGGAAAAAAAAAGATCCTACTGAGCTTTAGGCCAGCAGTACAGTCAGTAATGACAAAACAAATTCCTGTCTAATTTCAAAGGCACAGTACATTAACAGAGAAATGATCCTCAGATTTACAAGAAAGAAATTCATCTACAGCAGAAGACCGGAGTCCAAGATGCCAGGCATTTATCGCAGCAGCCATGTTTCATTTAAGTGGTGACCCTCAGATTCTCTGGCTTGCCATCTTCAGCCACCTTGTTGGAACAGTGTCAGAGAATCACAGCTGGTAATGTACTGCAGGTTCTTGAAGCTACAAGGGCATAGTCTGGCTAAGTTACATGTGGTATCCATTCAGCTAGTTTGGCATGTTGCCGAGCCTCATGACAGAGCCTCTAGTTTCCCCACCAGTCAACTTGGGAGGAGTAGTTCCCCCCATATCCGCTGTCGCCGCCGTAGAAGTTTCCAAAGCCACCTAGGAACAGAGAGCGCCAGGTTAGAGGGTCCACATGATCTGACGGAGCACATTTTAAAAGGAAGACCTCTCCCACTCAAATCACATTCAAGGACAGACACCAACCCTTACTGCCACCAAAGCCCCTACTTCCACCGTGACCTCCGATGCTGCGGTTCCCCCGGCCACCGAAACTGCTGCTGCTGCCGGCTGTCTGACGGTAATCTCTGGCCCCGAAACCACCAGAGAACCTACAAGGCACAGAACACCACCTTTAAAGATCCATTCACTTTTTCGGCAGGCAAACAGTTATGGCCTACAGGGCAGAAGCATTCAGTAAAGCTTCAAGCATCAGCAGTACCTCTTGGAGCGGCCACGGCTGCTGCTTTTGTGCTGGTGGTCGTAGGCCAGACTCTCTAGCCAGGAAGGCACCTCCTGTTTGGCCTCCACCAGGAGGTCCAGAAGATCCTTTGTGATATTGCTGTTCTTGTCATTGAAGAAGGAGGTGGCCAAGCCTAATGAGAAAGGCAACCATGAACTGTGCAGCCCTAAGATGTCATCTCACACAGCAAGTAAAAGTGATTAAACGCCTGTATTTAATGTGGCTGAATACCTCTTAAGATATTAGGGCACATACATACCAAGGTTTCCCACACGACCGGTACGCCCAATGCGATGGACATACTCCTCAATGTCACTGGGCAGGTCAAAGTTAATGACATGCTTGACGTTACTGATGTCCAGACCACGAGCAGCAACCTACAATGACAGCCCACAACCAGCATTAGATACCAATTCAGATTTTTCCATCAGAATCAATGCATTTGTAGAGCAAAGTGCAGGAACATACAGCTGTAGCCACCAGGATGGGACACCGTCCTGAACGGAACTGGTGGAGTGCTTCCTCTCTGTCTCTCTGGGAACGGTCACCATGAATACTAGTGCATGCGTAGCCCTCGCGGTACAAGAAGTCCTCTAGCGCATCTGCGCCTTTCTTGGTCTCCACAAAAACCAAGGTGAGGGAATCCTTGCCTGCAGAATGGAACATGTGTTGGTATCTGAAGCCAGAAAAGCCCCACATTTCAGGATGGAAAGTGTGGGCTCACCTACCTCAAACGATGCATGAGAGCACATTCTTAAGAAGCATGGGAGCTTGCAACTTACACTGGGGACTAAATGTATGATAAGCAGTTTTGCCTTGACTGACAACCATTAAGTTAAACCAGTTGTGCCCAATTCAGTAGAATACTCCAGAATAGAATACAATCTGACAAAACAAAAATTTATTCAAGTGATAAGACTTTAAATCGGGTTCAATGTTTGTCAGAGGATGACTTTAATGGCTATCACAGCAAACGCTCAAAAACACAAAATATATATATATATATATAAATATAGATATTGGTGGGCAAGACAGGATGGGGCATGAAAGACTACAGCATTTCAGACCTACATGAAGTGACCTCATTCAAGCTAGTGCCATAAGCACTGACTGCACCCAAAAAAAAATCACATTACGTCCAGATCAACTCAAACACTTAACATTTACATTTTTAAATAGCTTGGACGGCAATGCTGACACCGTATTTTGCTGATCAAAAGCAGCCAGTCCATCCCTTTTAAACCCACATTAGTTCCCACACCTCAGGGGACTGGTGAAGTACTTGGTCTGTAATGTACAAAGAGTAAATAATCCTACGGGTTCTATTAAGCTACATCCTACAGCTAAAGGGAGGCAGCCTTAAAAAAGCTAAGCGACATGCAGCATCGCTTCAAGGCAGATATTTGGTTCTAAAGTTCTGTGATGTAGGACAACAGAATTTGATCATTCAAAAAGGGGTTTGAATGGAGCATAACAGTCATTAAAGTTCAAAATGAAAGTCACTTCACAGGCGACAGATGAACTCAAAAATGTTGCTGCAGACAGTGACACCCAACTGGAAAGGCCTCCCTCCCATAAGTGCAGGGGCAGCCCAACAAGGACGACCCATCTGCATGGTTTAAAGCCTATACCAGCAGTCATAGTCTGCTCCAGTTAACGTCACTGAGTGGGGCGAGATGGGGTGGGGTGGGGTGGGGGACTGACACAGCCAGCAACAACTTCTACAAAGTGCCAGGCACTGGAAGACCACTTGATACGCTCGTCAACAACTTACCAGGCTTCTCTGGTGTCTCACTTGCATTTTCCTGAACCTCAGTGGGAATAACTGAACAAAACCAGACCTTGTAACACACTTAACAGGCATTTCAGAGTTTGCTTCTTTGAATAATAGCACTCAACTGCTGCTCCAAATGAAAAACACAGTATCAATGCAGCTTTACCCACTAAAACAGCTAAAGACCATCTGCACAAAAAACTGACACCCCATTTGAGAATGGTAGTTAACCACAGGAGGAACCGTCTAAGTCGGCAACAAACATTGAACCTTCACTAACACAAGTTAGCTACCCGGAACATACGCACCACACTGTGACTAAATACTATTGCAGTTTAAAATGTGGAGATGTGGTTACCTGTTGCATTCAGGAGGTCCAGCAAAAAAGAGCGCTTGTCACTCTCCTCCACCCAGACCACCTTCTGGGTGATGTTTTCCGAGGTGGATCCAACACGGCCCACCGCCAGGAAAATGTACTCCTCCAAGAAGTCCCGGGCAAGGATCTGAGGGCATTTTACTAAATCAGACACCACTTTCTGGATCTAACTGTGTGGCTCACAGTCTAGCAAAGTTACCTGGATTTCCTTGGGGAAAGTGGCACTGAACATCATGGTCTGACGAAGCCCCTTGGGAGGCATGGTGTCCTGCTCAACGATGCGGCGGATCTGAGGCTCGAAGCCCATGTCCAGCATGCGATCTGCTTCGTCCAGCACCAGGAAGCTGGATTAGGAAGGGGAAATGAAAAGAAAAAAACCAAACACGTTAATAAAAGCCCTGGAAGGAGAGACGACTCAAAGTTAATCCCTACAGAGAAACGTAGCCGTCACATACACTAGACACACCCATGTTACACTAGTGGCTATATTCCACACAAATCCATAATCACAGCAATGGCAAAAGGGACTGGAGAAGCAACAAAATGTAACCTTAATGCAAAAGGCCTTTTTATATGCAGAGGAAACGTCCAAAACGACCGTAATGCAGCCCACTAGACAAAACCTCAGCTGGGGTTTTGGGAGGAATCTTACTTGCAGTAATCCAAGCCAATTTTGCCTCTCTCCATCATGTCCACCAGACGGCCAGGCGTGGCCACCAGGAGGTGACACCCCCGCTCCAGGTCACGTATCTGCTGGCCGATGTCGGCCCCCCCATACACGACGCAAGGGCGCACGCGGGAACGGTAGGAAAACTGGAAGGGGGGGTGGGAGAAGAGAAAGTCAGACTATAGACAGCCAGCGGGCTCACGTGAAGCGGCATGCTGGATGACGTCTACACCGCATACCTTTCGGGCCTCGTCATAGATCTGCAGGGCAAGCTCTCGGGTGGGGGCCAGAACCAGGGAGATCGGATACTGCTTGCGTCGCCCATACCTCCCATTCTCCTGAGGAAGCATTTACAGATAATTAACATCCCAAGATACGCGGCAGCATTTTCATCTGCATCAGACTTCGCCGACTGACACTTGATACGGCTCAAACGCAACTCAGATCCGACCGTTTACTCGTGACGGCACTGCAGTACCTGGTTGCCAGATTTGATGGCCCGCAAGGACTCTCCCGGACCGTCGTTATAGATCTGACTCAGGACTGGAAGCAAGAATGCTGCGGTTTTCCCAGAGCCTGAAGGGGGACGAATCGGCAGAAAACACTCAAGTCTGCGTATCCCCACCTCAGGTCAACATTCAGCCAGTTTCTCCCACCCAACAATAACTGCAAGGCAGCCAGCATGTAGCTGCAGGCAGTGGCCCACAGGGGGCACTCTCACCTGTCTGAGCACAGGCCATCAGGTCCCTCTTGATCTTGATGATGGGAATGGCATACTTCTGCACAGGAGTGGGCCGAGTGTAGCGGCTCAGAGCGATGTTACCCATGATGATCTCGCCCATGTCAACGTCGTGGAACTGGGGACGAGCTCCGATTAGACGGCATGACGAAGACGAGCGAATGGGCTGACGGGGAGCAAGAGTGAAGAACTTACACTTTCGATGTGAGGAGGGCAGTTTGTGCCAGTGGCCTCGACAGGAATGTCGTCATATTTCTCGAAGTTTATGCCCGTGTTGCTTCCAGAAAACAGCTCACTGGGGGGGGGGCAGAAACACCAGTCAGCATAAGGTAAGGCAGCTATTTGAGGAAGATGGAGAAACAGCCGATGTCAGATACTGACTGCTCCAGACGCTCATTTGGCGCCATAGGCTTCGACCAGTCCTCCTCATCTCTGGAGTCCTCCACCCAGCGGCTGTTCCCTCCTCCAAAGCCCCCGCGCTCATACCTGTCAGACCTACAGAGCACATAGGATGAAATGCCCAGGAACCAACCATAAAATTACGCATTTGTTCTCATTGTATGCAACTACTGAAAGTGCGGAAATCCATACCTTCCTCTTGAGCCAGACCCACGGTCGCTGAAGAAAGAGGACTTCCCTCTGTCGTTACGCCCACCGAAGCTGCTGTAGGTGTCTCTGTCTTTGGGGATAGCCCAGCCACCATCACCATACCCTAGAGAACATCACAGCCTATTAGCTAAGTTTCAGACCCACCCAGCCTACTTTTTCCCTGCTCTCTACGGATATCCATGCTAGTCCAGTGGAACTATTTAGCCAGCTTCTTCGGTAAGGTTCACATACCATCAAAAGCATTCACATGCTCTAGCATAATCCATGCAAATCTATTTTCAGGACTACCAGCAGATGAGCTCTTCCCTACCTGCATTTTGCATTGGCTGGGACTGGTTAAAGGAGCCACCGCCTCTGTTGCCACGGTACCCACCACGCCCACCTCGATCTGTGCGGGAAGGTCCGCGTCCTCCATAACCACGGTCTCCATTCAGGCGACTGTCCCTGCCGTCATGGTATCCATTCACAAAGCCATTGCTCCGCCCACCGTCCCATCCAGGAGAGTCTTCAATAGGTTGAGGGGGGGAAAAAAAAAAAATAAAATCAAGGCCATTTAATTCACAAGAAAGTTTGACATAAAATCTGAAAACCAAGCAGCATTGCTGAAGGTCAGTGGTGTCAGTTTAAGGGGGATTAAAAACCCAAAGGGTCGTCAGTACTCAAAAAGCACAAACACACCTGCAGGTTACGGTTTTAAATACTGAACACAAGCTGACAATGTCCAAGATAGCAACGCTTTGGAGATGAGATGCATAGATTTTAACGGACAAGAAAGGTCTGGATACTAAATGCCAAGCATTAAAAAATGCCTGACCTCTGATTATTAACCTCAACCCGCTGCTGTTCAACAGTAGGGAAGTAACTGGAAATCACAAGAATCTATGTAATACCTGAGCAATGCACCTCTAACTTTTCCCACATGCGTCCGCCCAGCTGTGCATGCTGACTGGGATTCCCATCAAGTCACACTGCCACCGACAAGCAGGAGACACAGCAACTAACGACCAGATACCAACCCATCCCTGCTCTGTCTGCTAAGAGGTTCACTTGGAACTGGCCACATCAAAGATTCCACCCAAAAGCTAGAGCTTCATTTAATCCTCAACAGCCCCAGTCCTGCACGCACAACTGACATGAATTAAAACTCTACACTTTCCAACAAGACTAACCAAAAACCTCAGGGAACAGAACACCACTGCAGAGCAATGTGGCTCGGCCGTTACAAAGTGTGTCAGCATTCATTTGCATCATTTAAGAGTGCAAGCAGTCTGATCTGGGTGAATTTAAAGATTTTAAACCATTATGAAAGCCTTACAGCTGTATACAGTCACCAAACCCTAGCAGGTACCCAAACATTTGCTTCATACCATTTCTTCTAATGAAAGACTTTTGGAATAGATTTGACCCAGATGTTTACACATTTCAAAGAGGGAAGTATTATGTTCTTATTTCTTGGCAACAGGACACATCAAGAGGTAATTAAGCGGCGTAGTTCGTTTTGGTATAAGCATAACCCAGAAAAACAAGTCCATTTCAAACAGCAACGCTAAGACGCCACAGGGATGTAATTATAATGCCATGACCAACAGGTCAATGTTTTGTTCAACATCTTGTCACAACGAAATGTTAATGCTGTCATCACCCTCAATGCCAAGTCATGACACCCGATACATAAACTGACACCCCCATGAGGACAAGCTGCCAAAATGTCAGCACAACTTTGTTAAGGCAGCTGAAAGCTGTAACAGACACAAAGACCACATACCTTACTATAATCACATTTCAATCCAATTCCTAACAACCAGAACCAACCATAAAAAAAAAAAAAAGCTCTGCAGCAGTCCAAATGAGTAGTGCTGAAACAGTTTATGAACTAAGGAACACCAGGAGAGGAAGAAAAATCCAAGAAACATATGCAGTGACTAAGGGGTTTGCATTCATCTTCAAGCAGTGAAACATCCACGTTGACACTTGGTACACAGCGTGCAACGTAAAGCATTGAGGGTCAGGGCACAGGCAACAAGCCTTACATCAGCCACAGTCCATGGATACACAGACTGGAAGGGGCACAAGAGCACCATGCAAGCTCATATGTGCCAACAGACAAGCTAAGCTTCTGCAGTGCACCCCAGACACATGCAGACGCATCCTGGCATACCACATCTGGCAGGCCAACCACTGCTGTAGGCCTGAAACAAAGAAAGGTCCTGCGAAGGGCATCTTGGGTAACCTGAACAAAAGCACAATACCCTTTGTCAAGTAAAACCCATGGACAAAAATACAGGGACCAAGCTTCCAGTGCAGTCAGACCTTGGGAAGAGTCCTCTTTGCCTATTGTACTTGTCACTACCTTGTAGTCAGACTCTAACCAAATGGGTAAATGTTTGACTGCTTATTGGTTGAAACAGAACCTAAAAGACAAAAGGCAAAATGCTGATTTTCTGGCAAAACTGAGAATGAAGAAAAGAGTCACCATGTCACAATAACTAACTGAAAGCAACAAATGCCCGACAGCCGCCTTATTGGCTCATTAAGGCAATCTCATTAAAGTGTTGTTGGTATGTAAGGAAAAGCTGTCAGATGCACAGTACCGTACTTGAATAAGCATTCTGTGGGGGGGGGGTATTTCCTGCTGTTAAAGGTGGAAAAAAAAACTGCTCACAGCAAATAAATTCAGTCAAATATGTCCATAAAATATCAAGAGTTAAAATGACCGGAGCCAGGAAAACACAAGCAGGACTCGGTGCCTGAGACACGCCAGGTGGGAGGGAGGAAAGCCTATTTTAATGATTATGATCAACAAACGGCTTAAACATTCTCAGTGAAAGGGTTCAACACAGCTATTACTCCATTCTGTTGTCCCCTCTCAGACTATATAGAAATAAGAAAGGCAGCCAAGCGGTCAAAGCAAAAACAGCTACGGCACAGATACCAAAGCAATGCTAGCTTTAGAAAACACCCCAAAGGTCAACTACTTCCCCTGCTGCCTAATTAAATCCAGGTACACAGGATAAAAGGCCACGGCTGTTCTGACCAAGATCCTCGAATACACAAAATCCTCAGTAACCAACCACTAACAAAAAAACAATATTTACTCTGAATGTGTTACAAATATAAAGCTGGATTTGTAACTATCACCATTAAATCAACTACAGTGCACTCAAATTCCAGATTTAAACAGAGAGCACATGATGCTGTCTTAGGCATCCCATAAAGTCACACATTCAGTAAAAAAATGCCACTGAATAGGATTCAGATCTTACCGTTTTTTGATGCTTCTTTATTCCGTAAATGAGGTGGAATGTAGCGCCCTGAAAAAATATGACGATGAGGATATTGCATTACATTTAGACAGCTGCTCCAGCAACAATACTGTTCACTTAAGGGCCATATCCAATATAACATTGGTCAAGTGAACATGATCCAGTTTGTTCACCATTAGTTTACATCACAACTCTAACAATTCCACAACTACGTGGATCAAGGCACAAATCTACATGTGTCAGCTTCCCCAGATACAACAGTCACTTACTGCCTGTGCCACCTCCACCTTGCCCGTCAGCCGGTGAGTTTAAGTCTAGCACAGCAAGCTGCGGGAAAAAGAAAATCATTAGTTCACTCACATGGTGTTCATGATTAGAAAGAAGCAGCGCGCGGCCGCACATCGCTGTACACATTGTGATGCCGATAAGTATCGCTTTACGCCTGTCACGTGGCCCCCGCGCTCCCGGTCCAACTCGCGAGACACCGCGAGCTTCACGGCAGCACCGCCACGCGGATCCCAGCGAGTCAGTCAGTCAACGCCAGACCGGCCGCAAGTAGATCCGGCAAGTAGATAATGCGCCGTCGTCGAAATACAGCCACCTCAGTTACGCGAACTGCATCCGCAGGCCAAACTGACGATTATCTTATAACTAACCTAGTAAATCCGAAAATAACAGGTAGGTCGTAGAGCTGCTGTTTTGCTTTAGGTCCGAAACACACACGGACACGGAAATGTTAGGCTTCTAGCCGTTCACATACAAGGAACTAGTTACTTCGTATGCCTAACTGCGTATTAACTCGATGCTCATGCCGGCCGCACGCTTTCACTTGTGTAAGTATTAAAATAGACATGGATAGAAAAATATAGAGTAAACACGGCTACGTTTGGATGGCGGGTAGTGATCAAAGCCCACAGACTCGGAATTTTCGATGAGGACGGACACGGTCGGCACCTTCGTTTTCCATGGGGGGGGGGGGGTCGGCGAACGCGTCAAATGCTACGCAAAAACAAAGCCGGCCCCAGAATTAACCAGATTAATCAAAAGCAAAACTAAAAAACAGGCACACCGTTCTTTATAAAGACCCAATAGTATAGAACTTTTAGATTAAAATTCAAGGCCTCTCTTTCGTAAAGAATGCCGGAAATAAAACCCCATTTATGAACTAAATTCGCAGCGATGTTTGGCTATGTTAATCTACCCCCACCTGTAACCATTCTAGATTTTTGTTCCTTAGTCTTCATTAAAAACCCATCCTAGCATAAAACACACTTCGAATTTCGACACATGTAAAAATAAAATAAAGGATTATTAACCACCGTACATGACAGGAAAAGCATATCTAACATTGTTGGTAAATCCGTTTAAAAAGATCAGACCCGATGATCCAGAAAATGATAGCAGCGAACCGAAAACCGGCCTCGGCGGCGTAGCCAGGCGCCGCCATCATCACCACTAGCTCCAACTGCACCAGCAGCCACCATCTTAACAGCGCCGGGCGGCGGAAGCGCGCAGTCCACCACCAAGCTAGCGGCAGATCGCGGCGCATCCAGCCCGGCGTCACCCCTCTCATTGTGTGGCCGGTGGAAAAGCCACCGGAGCCACCGACACTCACCTGCTGATCTAGACCGTGGACATTTTCGACGGCCACATGACTCATAACTAAAGACTGGTGAGGATGAATCCCTGTTGAGAAACGCGTTTCCTTTGTTAGCACGATAGCGACACGTCTTCGTATTTCCCCGTTGTTTTTCGTTTTAGTTTCAAAATGCAGAAGTATAGCTAAAGTAACAAGATGCGTGTAGAAAACGTATGTTAAATATCTCCTTTTTGACTATTTACGCGGCCGGTTATATAACGATCGGCGGTATTTATTCCGAGCCGAGCTGAACGTTTAAACGACCTTTCGCTACTCCGAGACGGAATAGAGAGGATGAAGCAACGCGAGGTTTTATTGGCCGCAGCAACCTGACGGAGCCCAATGCAGAGCCCACGTCCAAATATCGCGAGACTTAGACAGATTCAGCTGGCGCAGTTGGAAAAATAAATAGTATTAGAATTGTTAAGACAAAGAGCATTTGTGTTAGTTGTGCGTTGTTCACTTCTCGTTTTACTTTTGGCATAATTTAGTTTCTAGTTTGTGGTCTTTAGCCGTCTCAATATACGCATTAATCAATTTTAATTCTCCAGTATCTATCACTAGTTACTGGTTTATAACATGTCTAGAGAAGGTACATTTAAAGTTCAACTCAGCTGCCAAACTGTTTTGGAGAATCGAAGAATGAAGTCGTGTTTTTTAAATTTAAATCTACGAAGTTATTGTTTCGAAGAAAAAAGGAACGACGATAGAGTTTTTATAATTAGCGTTCTTATATTTAGAGTACTTTATATGTAAAGCTGTTTGTCTGGCAAGATTAATAAGCCATATTGGTAAAGCATAGAAGGCCTATTTTTATGAAGTTGAATTAACTTATTGATGTGATGCTGCGTTTTGGAAATTAAATCTACTACTAATTGCCAGTGTTTCTGATTTTTCAAGTTGGCAAAAAATAACCAGAAGAAATTGCTAAACTGCATAAGATACAGTATGTTATAGAACAACAACATAGTATAATCAAACGCATAATCCGAGTGCAGTTCTTTAAGACTTACTGGTTAATTTGAGTAAGTTCTTTTATTGCAATGATTCTGTCGCCGTGGGCTATTTGGGGTAAAAGTGTAGGCATGGGCTTATTTTATTCAGCGTGAAGCCACAGCGGCAAGCGTGTTAATTGCTATTATTAACTTGGGGTATTCTCTTATTTAGCATATACGTCAGTTCCCTTTTACTGCTGTTTAGTTAGAAAATAATAGAAACAAAAACACATGTTCTTATTTCTGTTATCGGTGGTTACATCATTTGTAAACATGTTTTTAGTACACGTTTCACATTAGGTTACTCAGCAAGTTAAGATTATGCTTAGTGTTTATAAATCCATTATTCATACTTTTTGTGATTCTGCCCAATAATCATATGGGGTGTATTTTTATATAGCATAATTGTATGTGTACAGTACATGACAAGGTTACAGGAAATAGAAAATCTAAACTTAAAAAATCTATTTCCTAATTAGATGAACCAAGTGGGATATGTGAATATCGGTTTCCATTTCTGTATGCTAAGAAGGTGAGCCTGTGTACAAAAAATAAAAGGAATGTTTGGTTTTGCTTTGGAACCTCTGACTGGAGATGACGTCATCTCACAGTTCCCCGAATAAGAACAGAAACAGGATGTAACATGTCAGGGTGTGTGATTGTGATCATGTGTGAGAAACTGGAGCAAAGGTGTGCTCTCTTCTCCTGCTCCTTTAGAAAGTAATTGTCTCGTCATGAGAAAACAAGGTCGCAGGCACGTTTCTGAGTCACTCCACCAGTATGCGACAATTGTTAAATCACAGCTCTTGGTTTTGATCATGTCCTGGTTGAGAAAGGTGGCCTTTCATCACACTTCATTGTTTCTCTGACTCTTGGCATGTGGCAGAGATCATAATAACAATTAAGCACGGGGGGCAGCGCAAGCCAATGGACAGACGCGCGTCCACTTGTTGTTCACCTGTCACAGTTTCATAATGGTCAGAGCAGACCACAGTAAGATCAGACACAGAACATATTTCTTGTTTTTATTCGGATGATGTGTTCATTTATGCAACATATTTCCATCTTGTCTGTGTGGGGCCATCACAGCGCCTGGTCTCACACAGAGAAGAAAAGATCTGAAGAAGAAAATATGCGCTGTGCATTGTGTCCATCTGGAATTGCCAACTCTGGTTTTGTCTCATTTGTATTTCCAATTATGTGTGAAAAAAACATATAGTGGCAGCATTATGTATTTGGGTTGATGATTTATTGTATAAGTAACAACACATGATGGGTAAGACATAATTGCCAGAACCAAGGCTTTGGGCAAAGAAAAAAAAAAGAAAATGCTGCCATCTGGTGTTGAGTATGATGCTTGCAAGCCAGTGTTTCCCATCTTATTCCTTGGGGACCCCCAGACAGTCTAAGTGTTGCTCCCTCCCAACTCCTGGGATATATTTACGTTAACTATAGCTATTTTATCTATATCTAGATACAGAATATTGGCATATATGATGGTGAGACATGTCCCTACCTAGTCTGGCTATTCCACTCTGCTTTGTATAAACACGCAAATCAAAATCCAAGAATACAAATGAAAGGTATAATAGGGAAGAAGGGTGAAAATAGTGGGGGGGGGGGGTCACCCAAGGGATTATCTTTGGCACTCATGGAGACACTGGGATACTGATCTGCATATGGCTTGACGGAGTCACATGAAGAATAGTGGCCAACTGAATCGTTCCTTCGGCATAGAGCTTGAATGTGTGTCTTCCACTGGGACAGCGGGATGTTCAGCAGACACCTGGCTGACCTTGCAACAGGCTTCCATGTTAGAGTTCTGGTTTTCCATTCTCCAGTCAATCCCAATAATATAATCTGCACCCTCCATATGTAATATATTGTAATACATACGTAATATACTGACTAACATGACAATAACGGTTTCCAGCCCCCACTGGCAATCACTGCAGCCCCCACTGGCACTCACTGCAGCCCCCACCCCTCTGCCTCTGCCCTGCTGCTTTACACCGATAAATAAACATAATGAGAAATAATACAGTCATAAAATCACTAGATTACAGACATATCTCAGATTTTGCTCATCACAGTATCTGTTTTTAATAAAAAAAAAACATTACAGGTGATCCGCTTGCTGCTGTGGATGATCGTGCGTCTCATAACAGGCTGACGTTCTCCAGACTGGCACTGTAAGACCAAAACAAGTGAAATCAATGAAGAACTTCATGCTAGCATTCACTTAATGAAGAAAAATCTAATTCATAGTAATATGGAGGAAATCCACATGACTACATATTCTTGGCATCACAGTACATCAAAATGAAGTTTAATTCAACAGGACATAGAAACATCAAAACTTTAACCATTTAGCAGAGGTAAATGTTTACCGGATCTTTACTCTGACTTCAATAACTACTGTACTTCACAGAACAATTGACTGAAATCCCAGATCGATCCATTGTCTTCATCCATAATCTTTACACATTGACCAAAATCAAAGTATTATTTCGATCTACTTTTCCTTCAGTTTGTCATAAAATTGTTACCAACCAATGGATTGGAATGTAATTGTACCCCATCCAAGGTGTACACCAGGGTCCCCATCAACTTTCAAGTCATCTGGTGTTGATGGTCTGAAACATGATATTTACTGTAAGGATTTTATTATCGTCCGATATTTCCTACCATTTAGCCTTTAATATTGCTGACTGGCACTAAATATTATGCCAGTTTATGATGGTCTTGCTAACTCTTTGCAGTACTTTGGGTCTAAAGTGTTGGAACCGGATGGAGTATTCGATGGATTTAATGAAACAGGACAGATAATGGCACCCAAAGTTGTATATACATATTTCGTCGCGCATTTTAATGATAAATCTAACGTATCTGGTATCTGTGAAACTGTACGACAAATACCTATATATTAAGTAAATGTGATACGTTAATAACGCCGTGAAGGCGCACGACTCCTACGCTCAGCTTGACTCGAATTCCCATAAGCCCCCGGGCATAAGCGACCGGAAGAAATTGACTGTATTCGCTTCCGGCGGCCTCTTTTCGTCGGCAGAGGCCAGGTACTAATATGCCGTCGCTGTTCTCTTATTAGAATCATGTTTTAATCACTGTTGAAATGACACCATCCGTTTACGTGGATATTCTTCTCTTGTAAAGCAATACTGCAGAAATCGATACGTAATTCTGGTAGAGTATAAAATTACATTTTTATTTATTGAACGCTCACTTAATCGTTTTAATGAGTTCCATCTAATACATCAGGGATGTCCACAGACCTTGCCCATAAGAATAAATGTAGTTGTGCTTGTTTGAAACGCGGGATTAGTGTAATTTTTAGTGTTTGTACTTGGATTTTTTAAAGGGCTATCTGTAGCTTGCATGGTTTCGGTGTTGCACTGACGTTTCTTGGGCTCCCACTGCAGCTGACAATGGGCCGTGTGATTAGGGGCCAGAGGAAAGGTGCGGGCTCCGTCTTCAAAGCCCACGTCAAGCACAGGAAGGGGGCGCCTAAGCTTCGGCGCATCGACTTTGCTGAGCGCCATGGATACATCAAGGGGATCGTGAAGGTGAGCATTACGGGTCCGGCCGGCTTTGGATCACAGCTGGCGTGCTGGCTTTTAACCCGGGCCTTTTATGACTTTACCAGGATATTATTCATGATCCCGGACGCGGGGCCCCGCTGGCCAAGGTAGCATTCCGGGACCCGTACAGGTTCAAGAAGAGGACTGAGCTCTTCATCGCTGCTGAAGGCATCCACACGGGCCAGTTCATCTACTGTGGCAAGAAAGGTGAGAAAGCGTGCCATTCATTCTCCCGGTCTGCAGCGATCGTTTGTGTAACCCCTTTGAGCTTGCAGCAGGTGCTAGTGCGCTGCTCAGCCGTCCACATGCTCTCCTTCTCCAGCTCAGCTGAATATCGGCAACGTGCTTCCTGTGGGCTCCATGCCTGAGGGGACAGTCGTTTGCTGCCTGGAGGAGAAACCTGGTGACAGGGGCAAGCTGGCCCGTGCCTCCGGCAACTATGCCACTGTGATCTCTCACAACCCAGAGACCAAGAAGTCCCGGGTGAAGCTCCCTTCTGGGTCCAAGAAGGTCGTTTCTTCTGCCAACAGGGCTGTCGTGGGTGAGTGTGGGAATGCCTGCGTCTCCAGCCCGCAGAAGCATGTGCTGCATGAGTCCCTCAGACAGCCTGCTGTGGCGCCTTATTTGTGCCACACCATCCTACACTGCATCCAGCTCGAAGAATAAAACTTGCAATGAAAGCATCAGCTGTGTGTAATTGGAAGATGGAACCGTTCTGAGGAGCTGCTGCTGTTCCTGACTCGTTTGTGATGTTTATGATGGTGGTTGGTGTTCAGGTGTGGTCGCTGGTGGTGGCCGTATCGACAAGCCCATCCTGAAGGCAGGCCGTGCCTACCACAAGTACAAGGCCAAGAGGAACTGCTGGCCCCGCGTCCGTGGTGTGGCCATGAACGTAAGTGCTGCCGCCCCAGTGGCCGTGCTCTGCCGCTGCGGCCGTGCTTCACTGCTGTGGCTGAGCGCCACTCTTGCTGTGTGGGTTTGCACGTTTTATCTAGATGGTCAGACGGTGTGTGTCTGGTTCCCAGGGTGCTTCGCTCAGTGTGCCGCTAGTGGCTTCAGTTGCCCCGACGGTGATTTTAAATTATCTAAATATAGGGCTGGGTAATGTGAGCAGTATGTGGACATATTGTCATATAAAGTTTAAACAATAAGAAAATGAGAAACTTTGATACTGTTGGTAAGGATAGTGTATATCAGCCTATCACATTGCCGAAACAAGTGCAATCCAACCAAATGGTCTTTTAAGATGTCATTGGTGTGGCGGTACTCTGGGAGGCAAGAGACTGGTGCTATGTGTGTAAACTGCTGAAAACGTGTCAAATAAACCTGCAAACAGAGAACTTGTTTCACCAGTCGAAGCGTCGCCACCCAGTAGAACATGCAGAATGCAAGCGCTAACAGTTACAGACGGCAGCAATTAGGGTTTCTACTTTGTTTGAAGAGAGATGGGACAAATTGCACCCATACTGGTTAAAAACGGGACGTGGCATTTTATTTTTCATTATGGGATAGATGACAGCTGTACCGGGAATGTCAGACCTGTTCCCTGATGTCAAAAGGGCTGACCGAAAGCCTGGAGGATCAAGCATCCAGTCATATGCTCACTCCCGCTATTTCTCTCCCCCAGCCCGTAGAGCATCCCTTCGGAGGGGGCAACCACCAACACATCGGAAAGCCGTCCACCATCAGAAGGGACGCCCCCGCTGGCCGCAAGGTCGGCCTCATTGCCGCCCGTCGTACGGGCAGACTGCGCGGGACCAAGACTGTGCTGGAGAAGGAAGACTGATGTATTTGTTAATAAAATGCTGAAAGGCGAAACGGCAGGTTGCCCTGTGTGCTTTTGTGCCGTTTTCAGGTCCTGCAGTAGTGTGTCTGTTCTCGCTGGGCCCTGCCTGCCTTCATAAGCAGATGCTTTCTGTACCCGGCTGTTAGTAGCCACCCGCCGTGGATAGCCAGTGTGGCTAT
>JAODJW010000001.1:41374135-41391302 GCA_026777045.1 Hyperopisus bebe | reverse complement strand
CGCGGGAACTCAAAGTAGTCGTTGAACTTGATGGCGCACTCCCTCTCCCAGTCATAATCGAAGCGCTTCAGCTGGATCGCCAGCACCGGGGGCAACGTCTTGATGAGCAAACGCTTCACCGTGTCAACCTGCGGGAGCCAACATCACAGCTGCAGATGTTTACTGGGACAACAAGAAGCATGCAACAAAATCAGAGACGTGCTGACTGCAGGTACCTTCTTGTTGCATTTCTCACAGTGGTAGGCGTTGGCACCCTCTAGCAAGTCTCCTTTGACGTACTGCTCCATGGAATCCAGGAGGTTCTGGTGATTTCTTATATCTACGTTCAGCGTGGTGAAGGATTCCTCACACTCGTACCTGGAGCGCAGAAGGTTCCGCATCAGAGTCATAGTGCCAATCAGCATCCGCCCCCATCATGATATGCCCTGTTAACCTGGAGACACGTACCTATGAGGACACCCTTGACAGATTTTCTGATCAGCGAAGGAGCCACCCAGGATTTTGCTGAGCATGGCTGGGTGACCAAGTGCTTTGAGGGCTTCATCCAGACTATCCACCAGGGAGTTGAAGAACTCAAGGGCATCATGCTGTTCTCTAAGGTTAACTGGCTCTCCCCATAACCTGCAGACAGGACATCAGAATACTACGTTCACCACACCCACAGGAACGAGGGTACAGACACTGAATCGCTGCACAGGCTCATTTGATGGCAACGGGTCAAGACCGATAAAACGATTACCTAAACTGTTTCCAGAAGCCTCGAGGCACATAGTACTGCAATCTGGAAGCAGCCAGGTGTCCAAATATGACCTGCAGGTGGCGCAGTACACCGATGTTGTATTCCTTCCTGTCCTCAGACTTGCTGACTGAAGGCTTCTCTTCAAACTGGTGGTGATAGCTGAACACTTCATCACGAGGGTCCACATTGCTCTGTGAATCGAGGAACAACCACCTTATGTTCCAGTCACTGCATGCGCACAGGAGTGTATCAGAAAAATACTTCTGAGGCTGACTGCTCATATCTAAATACAGGGATGCCCTCAGCTCCAGGTCCGGCCTACACAGCGCAAGACCTTGGAGATGGCTGATGTGTCAGTCACTGAATCCTGAGCAAGGATGAGCATCATCACAGGGCGAAGAGCATCAAAGCTCCATCATTCCCGGGACAACAAGCCAGCCGATGCCACACCTCGTTATCCTGCTTCTCGTCCCCGGACATGTCGTCGTCCACGTCGGTGCCCGTGCCTTCGATGGCCAGGATGCCGTTCCTGATAGGCGGGATCATGTACAGCTGCTGTATCACGGAGTTCATGTAGCAGGTGGCCCCAGCGTTCTTCAGGCCCACGAAGCCCTTGGTGAGGCGGGGCCCGACCGGAGGCAGGTACTCCCACTCCGTAAGAGCTTCACAATCTTCATAGGGGAAGAAGGGCATGGAGAGGGGTGGGGACAAAGCAGAGAAGCATATCTTAAACATGCTGAAGGGCTGCTGGTTTATTCTGCTCAGCCAGTATCTCCAATTTCCCTTTGTTATTGGACCACTTCTTCAGACCAGAATTCTAAGAATTCTTATTGGATGCACCACAGCGGCCACATGTTTCTAACCAGCCAATAGTAGTAGCGCCAGATACCTTCATAGCAATATCCTCGACAGCCCATCTACCGTAAAGGCTGCTACTTCAACAGCAACTGAACATAACTGACACATTTCTGGTCTGACACGCACTTAAGTAATACATGTCCGTCAGCGTGTCGACGATCTGCTTGAGGTTGCGCATGCAGCCCACGGCCAGTGCCACCAGCAGCTCGAAGCCGGCATTGATGCTGGCGGGGGTGCTGCACACTGGGATGGCCTGCTCCGCCGGGAACTCGCCGCTCTTCATGTACTGCAGATAGACGTTGGAGGCCGGGAAGATGAAGTCATCGATGAGCTCCTGCAGACAGGAGGAGGAAAGTCCGGATTAAGCTCTGCCTTTGAGAAGGGAAGCAGCTCTGAGGAGGACTAGCCTTTTACAGCACAAATGGGAATGACCAGTAGTTCTTTTAAGCTATACCCTGAGAGTCAGGCATGCACCGTTTTATACAGGGGGGGGAAAAAACCCCATAAAAACGATTGGCAGAAACCGACCTTGATAAGATTGGCCCCGCCCTTCTCACAGCCGATATGGTATTTCTTCTCGGGCGTCTGGAAAGCCAGCAGCTCCTTGGTGACTCCGAGGTGGCCCTCCAGTATGGTGTCCTCAACTCCCGTTTCCCCAGTGCTTCTCACTTCGTCCTGCACCAACCGAGGGCGGCATGTTATCACATGTTATCGCACACTGACTGGCGGGGTGGGGGGGTTGGAGGTCGGAGACCCACTCACCCTGATCCTTTTTAACCAGTCGATCTCATTGTTCAGGAGAACCTCAGCGTTGGGGAGACTGATGTTGCTGTTGTACGCGTAGTTCAGTAAGTGCCTTAGGAGGATAAAATAGTCCCCAGCATGCTTGGCCCTCTCCCTCGCAGTGCTCTGTGAAACGCAGTGACGGCCACACATCAGACAACGCTCTGCTCCTTATACTCGCACGTCAGCACGAGGTCCTGCAGGGTGTTTATCAGCAGACAGATCAAGCCGCCCTTCCAGAACACAGAGGCCCGTCTCGGATACATACGCTCAGGACGGTGAAGAGGAGGGTGATGAAGAACAGCAGCGGCCTGTGTCCCATGCAGCACCTGGTGGCCATGACGAAGAACTGTTCCTGCGTCATCTGGCGGACAGACCTGGCGAAGCACGATGGCGAGACAGCGGTCACGGTGGCACTGACACCCGAGTCGGGCAGAGGGCCGTGGAGTCAGCACTACGACGGCACCCACCGGCTCTGGCAGTGCAGCAGCAGGTCGATGATAAAGGCCTGCCAGGCCTTCTCCTTGCTGAGCGTGTCCAGCGCCGTGGGAAGCAGGGCGAAACACAGAGTCATCACCTCCAGGGCCTCGCAGCACACCTGCTCGTCCTCCGCGTCCGGCTCGCTGCCCGCGTTCATCTGCGTGGGGGGGCCACAGCGGCACGTGCAGAGTCACACCCCCGCTCCCAGACACGGCCGGCAGAGGTGCGACGGCGGCGGCGGTACCTTCTCGTAGATCTTGCTGATCTCCTCGTTGGAGCTGAAGACCAGCTGGATGGTGCCGCAGCCAGAAGCCCAGATGATCTTCTGCACGGCCCTGATCACGCAGATATCTGGGATGTATTTAGAAGCCTGGAAGAAGTTCTGTGCAGGAAAACGTGGACGGACAGTTCAGCAAGCGTGAATTTAACTCCTGTGGTTATAAACCAGGTTCCTGATTATCACACCAGGTACAAAACAGAATGAAAGACGTGGGAGCAGCAGGTTAGAAACAGCAGCAGCCAAAACCCAAGCTAAACAAATGGCTTGAACTTAACATTATAGCAGGAGCATTGCAGTGTGTTGGGGTGCATTATAAACCAACGTGCTGTAAAACAAGGAGCATCTTGTTCACCAGACCCCCCGGGACGGGCCAGAGGCACACGAGTGCTTCACACGCCAGACCGGATGAGCAGCGCCACAGATCCAATAGCAGAGGCCCCCACGTCCCCAGTGCCACCCCCCGACAGTAAAGGGTCGCCACAAACCTCGTCAGAGATCTGCTGGGCCAGGCGGATGGCCACGTTGCGCAACATGCACTCGGATGACGGGTTGGGAATGTTCTGCAGCGCGTTCTGGAGAACTATTGCCTGGTCATGCGTGGCCTGGTTTATCTAGGAGATGAATAACAGACAGTGTCGGTAATGCGCTTAATATTAACTGTGAATTCAGCTTCTCTCCACACAAGAGCAGTGCAACATTTCCTTTTTGGAAAATGACGGAGAGCAGGCACTGGCTTCCTGGAGGACCTTGACGGAGGGTCCGGCTGTGCCTCAGACATCCTGTACCCCTGACATTTACAGCAAGTGGAGGGCAAGAGAGAGGCTTGTAATTGGACTCCAAGAATTCCAGCCCCCCTGCCTCACACTACAGCCTAAGGTCAGAGGGGAAGGAGGACACTTAAGGACTCAGAGAGTCAATCAGGAGCCTGAATATGCAATGAGGGCGACGCCCACACAGCGCACACATACACTAACCTCCTTACAGCGAACATTAGAGAGCATAGATGATGATCTGAAGCGGCACGCTTACAGGTGACACGGCGTTGGTTCCCTCCGCAGCCGGCTGACAGGCTTCCGCCACGACCTTCACGTGGCCGAAGCCCACGGCCGTTAAAAGCAGCTTGGCTATTTTTAGGGCGTTAAGGCAGGCGCCCCGTCTCGTTTCCATGTCAGCGCTGGGCAGGAAGTTGTTCCTGGTCAGCATGCTCAAGACCAGCGGCAGGCCGCCACTTTTCAGGAAGTTGTACTGGAAGTCGCTGGCGTCCTCCCCCAGGGTACCGCTGGCGGGCATCAGCAAGGCGTACACCACCTGTGAAAAGGCCGAGGGCACGCGTCACGGGCAGGGCAGGAGGGGGCGCCGCACGAGTGACGCCGTCAAGCTCTGAGCACAAACCTCGGTCAGGTAGAGAACTTGGGACGGAGAGGGACCGAAGAAGCGAGAGTCCAGCGTGGGGCTTAGGCTGTTCTCACCCAGCTTGGCGTGATCCAGACAGATGGCACGCAGGTTCTCCACGGTAGTGTTATCTGCAGAGAGGAACCCATACTAGCATCCAGACAGATCGAGTGCCTCACCACCTCCTCTACCAAAAACGACCCGCTACTTTTATCTAGAAGCAGCTAGCAATGATCACGCAAGGGCGGATTAAAGGAATTTTCCAGAAAGAACAGGAAGAGACCTCAGGATAAGCTGGCACGGGCAACGTACCGGGGGGCATGAGCTTCATAAGGACGCGGGCTCCGTCCCGGAGGAGAGGCATGTTAAGATTACACCCCAAGTCTGCTACTTGCCACAAGAAAGAGACGTAGCGGAGATGCAGCGACATGATCTACAAAAGCAGACGGGTCCATCGTGAAGCACAGACTACAACCTACATGCCGGCAGACAAGTTCGGAGCTCGGACCTTCTCAACTGGTAATCACCACAAACGAAAAGTCACCAGCAGCACACAAAATATTCCATTTTAATGTGACTCATTTACTGCCCAAGGGCCATGCAGCTGAAAGAATCGGGGGATGAGAAGAACCCGGGCAGAGCCTCACCACGCCTGGGAGACAGCTCTCCACTTCAGGATTGGGACCATCGCTGTAATGGTTTCCATGGGTCCCAGGGGACCCAGTAGAGGAATCGGAGGAGCTGTCAGGGCTTGAAGGCATGTTGGAACTAACTTGGGTCAGCTTGGCTGTGATGAGCTAAGGAAGAGAAGAAAGACGTCATCTAAGTCCAGCAGCTTGACGCGCAATAACGTCACCTGCCGATAGGCAGAGTGTGATGATAGGGCCGCAATGAGCCTCCAGGACACTGGGGGGCGCCAAATGAAAGCTTACAGTTTTGTCTTTGATATTGAGCTGTCCGATCAGCTTCCTGTCGTCAGCCGGGTCCACGATTTCACCCCCGATGAAGAGCTCGATTTTCGTATGCGCGCTGTTGGCTTTTATTCGATTCAGGATGCAGCGGCGCACGGAGCCGATCGTGTCGTTGGTGTGTGACCAGATGTCCAGGTCATCCACCTGCCGGCCTTGGTTTGGGAAGCGGACGACGAGACTGATGTGCTTGCCACGAAAGGCCCTACAGAAGGAACCAGAGCTTACAACCATAGCGGGACCCTGAGCCATATTCCGAGTAGGATCAGCGGTCCCCGTACCTCGACATCGGCAGGATAGTGCGCTCCTCGTGGTAGTCGCTGTCGCACTCGGTGATGTACTCCCTCAGGACGGTGAGCACCCTACCCATGCGGATGGCTTCCTGCCTGGCACAGTTGATGCTGTCTTTGTCTCCATCCAGTACACACAGTGTGTCGTAGGAGGCTTTCAACCGGTCAAAACAGGACTGGATGAAGTCCTCATGGATCTCCACCTGCACATGACCCAGACGAAGTCTGCCCTGTTATATACGCCTCATATGCTTCTCTGTGACAAAATCACCGGCCCTGCCGTAGTCATTGGATTTACTATGATCATGCAGAAGCTCACAAAATGTTGCCAGATATTTTGGAGCAGCTGACCTGATTTACTTGTAGTTTTGGTCCAAGGTTTGTGTAGATCTCCTTCAATAAGTCTATTGCTCTTGTGGCGATGTCATCACTTCCTTGAATCACGACCTGTTTTCACACAGACAAATTAATAGGCCAGCATGTGCCAAATCTCACCCGGACAGCATCTTCATATAAAGAACATACAGCAGCGTACGGCATTTACAGAAACAGACCTAGCTGGACCCCCCCCCCCCATAACATCCATCCCATCGGTCCTGCATGGAAACCCAGGCCTGCTTTCTGCTACCCTTAATAACCACAAAGAAATTCCATCCATATTTAAAGGAAGGAAGCTGTAAATAGGTACCATAAAACAGGATGCCTTGTAGAATGACTCAAATGTAACAGCACCTTTCAGGAGGTATTTTTTAACACTGTGCCCCGGAAAATGTTTACACACACACACCCCCCCACCTTTTTATCCAGGGTCACTCAGTTGCTTTGCATTTTTCCCGTTATACAAAAAATGGATGATGCACTTTGAAAGACTGGGTGAGGAGGTGTGAAAATGTAGGCCACGAAAATAAACAGTGCATTTCTATGAGCCCCAAACCTATTCGTCACGCTGCTCACAAACACGCATCTTCACGGACATGGCGTTTTTCAGGAAGAACATGTTTAAAGCCCACAGTACGGCATAAGAGCGGGTTCTCAAAACAGTCAGAAGGGGACACACATTCCTGAATGCATGAATGTGCTTTGCACCTATTAACGCCGCAGAGTGAATACATGCTCTCATTTACCTCTGCTTCTAATGGAAAATCTCCAACCCACAGTAAAAGGGCCCAGCCTTTCTACGCAGATTCAGCTTACCATCCAGATACATCCACACCGCGCACTACAGACGTGAAGCCAATAGCACCTGGAGCACCTACCCTCCAGAGGTAATCCAGGCCTATGAGCTCCAGGTCATCCATCATGTAGGCCCGCCGCTTGGCCACCAGCTTGCCCTCCCTGCAGTTCACGGCCTTGAAGAAGCGCTCGAAGCACTTCATGCCGTTCTCCGTGAGCAGCGACGGGTCCAGCTGCAGCACGTTGTTCTCGAAGAAGTCCTTGTTGATGTCCGGGTCCAGATCGGGCTCGTCCCCCATCAGCTTGGAGTACCACTTGAAGCAGGCCTCGCGGTCGCACAGGAACACCGCGTTCTCTGCCAGGCATTTCCAGATCTGCTTGGCCTGAGGCGCACACAGCCATAGCTGCCCATCCTTCAGCAGGAATCTGCCAGAGTCCCATCGGTGATGTCAGACAATCTGCTCCAGCGCATTCTCTCAAACAAAAGCACAGTGACCAAGACGAAACTTACCTCAAGAAGTTGAGTCTCTCCTGCACTTCCTGTACATGGCTGTAGCGGCTTCCTGGCCGGACCGTCTGTGGGTCAAACTCCACGTGCTCCGCTGGCGAGAGCGAAAGGACCATCAAGATCCAGCACTTCCAAAGAGTGCGCAGATGCTTGCACCGTGTGCACCGGTCGTGGATCAGCCCAGTGCCAACAAAACAGACAGATACTGGGCAGCTCCCCCGTGCCGTGACCCCCACGTGACCCCGTGACTGACCTTTCATGAACTGCCGCATGCTCTCCATGTACGCCGACAGGTTTTCCGCTACCAGGGTGACAAGCGCGTGGTTGTGCTGCAGCTGGTTGATCAGGTCGTGCCGATAAAAGACGTGAGGACTCCGCTGCGTCTGACTGCGGGAGAGCGGGAGTGACTTCAGTCAGGTGCCTTCCTCAAAGGCCCAGAGAATCCCGGGAGTCACAGCAGACGATTCACAGACTGAATCAGGGCCATAAGCTGGACTGGCTGTCTAACTGAAAAACGTGGTTTAACACTGCAGCTGAATCTGAAAGCACACTGTCACCGGTGGAAGCGATGAGGCACAAAAGGCCAAAGCGAGCTGGTAAACCAGGGCCCCGTGTCCCTTGTGTGTAACGACAAGCGGCCTGCCTACTTACACACAGTCTAACCAGTCCCTGAAGCCGACATAGCAGCAAAGTTATGAATGGTAGAGGAAGACAGATTTATAATTCTGAAAAATCACCATTGCACAGAGGCAGCGCATAATTCCATTTAAAAAGAAGCAGAAGAAACGTATAACAGGAAAGGAGACCCAAGCAGGTTGGTAAAATGCACTGTACAAATAAAGGAATCGCCACTGGATTTGGAAGCAGTTTACAGTTAGATTCAGGTCATCATCATCACTTAGTGACAGTAAACCCCCAAATTAACCCCACTTACCCCACTAAGTTCTTTTCTATGTTAATAGGAATTTTCTTTCTGAAAAACAACAGGCAAGTGTGCTACAATTCGGCTACAAGTTCTTTGTATTTTAAATACAAATATCATTAAATTATTTCGATTAACAGTCCTACCCGAAGGATACTTACTGGCCCACATATCATAAATCCATATATATATGGGTCTTGAGAAGATCACAGTTTAAAACAACGTCTATTATAGCAATTCCACTACTTACAGTGTTTTCTATCCCAGAGCGGAGAGCTCAGCAGAAAAAACCATTTAAGGAACCAGCCAAAGCAGGATGGAAGACAAAGTGCCCCGTTTGTGAACGTCAAGCCACCCCGAGCTCCGCCGTCCACACAGGCGGTCTGACAGCACGCAACAGTTGCAAATTCAGCTCTAGGAACTTCTAGAGTTACATTTTGAGTTCAGACAGCAGCACCAGTGACAGGAACTGAAGATGCAGAGCAGGGGACTAAGCTACAGCATCCATGGCATTAACCCTATACAAGTGGGGGTTAAACACGACCGCAAGCCTATGCGACAACTTCCATCAAGTGCTGCGCTTTCAAAGGGCAACTCATCACCTTAAGTTCTGAGGGGCTTCGCCGAACAAGCTGCAGATCTCTCGGATCTGCTTGAGCGCGGGGATCACCCATTTGTCGTTGGTTCTCAGCTCCCCGATGAAGCGGTCGATCCACTGGATCTTCTGCGTGTCTCGGTCCTGCAAACAGGCACTGGCCGGTCAGTGCCCCGGGGGGCTCAAGGCCACAAACATCATCCTGAACAGACGGGTCCATAGCACCCTGCTACCAGTCAGCCAAAAATCAACAGAAGAGCCTACGGCAACCTCTACAAACCTCCTCGCCATCCATAAAGAGCTTTAGTCATCAAGACCGCAGGTGACCAAGCCCAGTTAGAGAAGGTGTGTGTTACGGCATGTCACCCCGCACCTGGGAACAGCTGTAGTCCAGGATCTTGATGTGGGCACTCAGGGCCTGGTCCATGATGTCCACAGGGACGTCATCGCTGTGGGCCAAGTTCCACAGCAGATTCAGCACTTTGTGGGCCATCACACCGTCCTTGTCATCTTCGGCCAGACGCCGGATCAGCTCCAGAAGCTTCTCTCGCTGCTTCTTGCTGGCGTTCGTCCAGCTCGCCTAGGACGACAAAAACGGTCAGGTGAAGGGACCCTGGATTCCCCCCCCCCCCCCCAGCATGGCCAATCTCCAATATCACCACCCGCTCACCTTGAAACAATCAAAGAGGTGATCGAGTTGCTCAGGGGAGAAATCCCAAGCCAGCTTTGCAAGGAGGTCGTGCACGTTCTTGACGATGGCTTCATGCTTGCCTGCCTATAGGAGGAGTGACAAAAGGCAGGCATACTGACAGAGCTGAAGACACTGGCCGGCCCCGCGTGGCTAAAGAATGTGTCTAGAAGAAGCACGATGAGCGGCAGTGGAACTGTAAGGTACCTGGGCTGCCCAGATGTTGTCCAGGTCCTGCAGCGTCAAAGCCTTCTCCTTGATGACGAAGCGGAGGATCTTCTCCAGCTTCTCCACATACTGCGGCTGGTGGAGGCTGTCTCTCAGCACAATGGAGAGGATGTTGTTCTGCTGGATCCACTCCTGTAAGAGAGCAACTTGCTCTTACCTCAGGTGAGGAACACCAACCCTCAGAGACAACCCTCAGCCTACCATCAAAAAGCTGCCAACTCCACGTGTAATATGCCACATATGGTTCTCAATCAAACAGGAAGTAACAACACACATCTCGCACCAAAAAACTACCATTCGGCACTTGTTTGTAACAGAACCACATCTTCTAGATGGGAAAACATCAAACTAGGAAGAAAAAAAAAAAAAGTCTGCCTGGATTTCTCCAGCTTGAAACATGCAGGTTACTCTGGTTGGGTCATGGAAATTTCGAGGCAGACCTGGCAGAGCTTCTGAAGACATTTATTTGCTCCAGTCTGTCCCTCAGTCTCCCAGGCAAACAAAAAAGTGATGATTCAGCTGCAACCTACACCACGCTAATTAAAGGAACGCTGAAAGTTACAGCACAAACGTCGGCCGCTAATGTGTTAGCGGCAATAAAGGGGCTAACGAGGGGATATAAATACCCACCCCCCACGATACACAGCTTGGACTGCACGTGCTTGCATATTAAAGTGGGGTGGGGGGCACCACTTACACATGCAGAGTCACATTAATGTGAGAGGGACCCGTCTGACTTACTGCCATCCGCTCTGCCGTCAGCCACTCCTCCTCCTCAGGGTTACCGTGCCGATGGGTGTAGTAAGACACACTGGATATCACCTTGTTAACTTCATTCAGTGCATTCATCTTTCCATTAAAAGAAGAAATTTGCAATAACCTGTCGATAAACAAGATTATTTTTTGAAAACGGAGGCTTTTCACCGACTCACGAGAGAGAGTGAAGGACGTGATAGGAATCTCACCTAAGGATCATTTTTAACCTAAAAATCTCTAAGTTCTTCACCGTTTCTTCTTGCCCTGGTACCCGTGACGCAAGGTTCTTCAGCGACTTGATTATCATTGACAGAGCGTCGTTTTTGGCTTCATTCTTGGCTTCCTTCTTCAGCTCCTCGTCTGTAAGGTTCTCCAGAAACTGGGGAACCATTTCTATAATCGGAAGGAAGTACTTCTTCACTGTGTGCAACGTTAGAAACTCATAGCACTGCCCGAAAGGCCTGAGGAGAAACAGAAACAGAAACATGGGCAAGGGGGGGGGGGGGCGGGGGTGGGGGGCAAGAAGCAGGCGATTAGAGGTAACGGCAACTGTGCTACAGCTAAGAAGCATATTAAGAGGCTGTTTTAACTTCACGCAGCCGTGGCGCGTCCATGAATGGACTTACTTGATGAGGGCAGCGATGATCTGTACATTCAGCGCCTGGCCGCTCAGAAATCGCTCGTGCAAAATCTGAAACCCGTTTAACGTGCCAAACTTGTTTATTAAATCCACCAGCCAGCCCTGCGTGGGGGGGGCAGAGAGAGAGTAAAGCACCAGGTCAGTCACACTGCCCACTCACGCACCTTTCCACACCATCACCCTTTGAACCCCGGATGATTCCACAGGTGTCTGTGGCCGTCATTGCAGCCGAGGTTCTCCTTATCTCCTGAAATGCTCTGCTGATCCGTCACATTCGAGTCACTGGGCCTATGTAAGTTACGCTTCGCCTGATGACACAGAGCTGCCTGGCCTTGTTTGACGCGTGAGGCTTTAAGTGATAAAGCCCTTTAATGCACATCCAGAAGATCACCTAGTCCAGTCAGTGTCCCCATAGCCGAGTGTCCTTGTGCAAAAGCGCAACTCAAGGCAAGAACTTAACCTTAAAACAACCAATCTGCACGCATGCACTGTTAAGATGGGCTGCAGTCCTTAAGACACAGAGTCTTGCGTAACCCATGGCCACGACGCCCTCAGCTGTTAAATTTGAGAAGATGTCAGGTGCCCTGGATGGAGTCCTGCTGACCTTGGGGGAACGCGGGTCGGGCGGTCGGGCGAAGAGCTCGTCCTCGGCCAGCTGGACCCCCGCCGGCACGGTCTCGGAGGGCCGTGTGCCGTTGTAGATGTGGAACTTGCAGTGGGGGTTCACGGCCATGGCCAACAGCTCGAGCAGAGGGAACCAGTCCTGAGACAGCTTGGCCACACACAGCTCCACCAGGCGGTGAGTGTTGTTGATGATACATCTCTGTGGGGGGGGGGTGACATCAAGCAATAAAATGCAGAACAATAGGACTGGAACCCCTCCCCTCAAAGTAAGACAGCCAATGAGAAGATGTCAATTAATAGTATCCCAGGTGCCTCCACCACCAGACAGGACTCACATGGATCTCGAACTTCCAGCCACTGACTGCCTCGTCGGTCAGGATTTTTGTAAAGGAAATCGTCAATCCATCTCGGAAAAACCTCTGGCATGCTTCACACTTGACGTCAAGTCCTAAGAAAACAGACGTGAAGGAGGAAGGGACCACCAGACAAGCATGGGCGAGAGGCTGAAACGCAGGAGACGAACCGCCAGAGGCTGCCCGGGTTCTAAAAGGAAAGTGAGAGGCAGCCGGGCACCATGGACCTGGGACATTTTTACCTGCTGGCACCCAACACAACCAGAGTGACCTTACACCAGTGTACACAAACGCATGCATACCCACTGTAAATACTAATATCCAATACCCTCACTAACGATTACTGAAAATGTCATCAAGCTGGATAACTGTCTATTTAGCAGCTCCGTAACTCATACCAGGTCACACACATAAGGGTGTATTCTGGAGCACTCAGTCCCTATGAACTGCCACAGTGACAAGATTTATATCATAGGAGTAACACACTGGAACTTACAATCCACTGCTTTTCATTTACATCTCATTATAGAAGACACGGCCAGATAAAGCACATTTACACGACTAAGAAATTAAGTTACGAGAAGCAAGATTAGCTGTAGATGAGACTCGGCCATCGCTGGGTTCGGTTTGCCTTTTGCTCGCTTGACTTTAATCAGGACGCAGGTCTGCTTACGCCAAGCTGGTCAGGAGAGCAGCTCGACGCCCTAAAGTGGACGAGCCAATAGGAGCCGACGCGCTTGGGTACCACCCAGAGAGCGGGCAGCCTGTGGAACGCCCCTCCCTCCACCTGCGGGACGCCTCGCCCTCCACCTGCGTCCCCATCCAGGGACTAAGAGCTGCTAATTTACTCCATCAGAACTAATTTCCAGTACATGAAATATGAATAAATTCTGGATGTCTGGGGCACGCCGGCAGCTTACCTTTTTTACAAAGATCTATAGCAGCTTCAAGAAGAACTTCTAATTCACCCTTTGGCAGAACCGGGACCACCCAGCGGGGTCTGCAAACAGAGGAAAGCAGTGATGACCGTGGAGAAGCGCTCAGCCCGTCCTCTGGGGCTGGGACTGGGGGCGGGGCCTCACCGGTTGATCATGTCATCCAGCTTGGCGAGGTCCGTGTGGGGGAAGGCAGGCTCCTCGTCCTCCAGCTGCGGGGCACCATCTCCCTGACCCGGTTCGTCCGGAGGGCTCACCGGGGAGTTCTCGTTCGAGGAGGTGGGAGAGGACGTCTGGAAAACACGGTGCATGCTGGTGGACGGGAGCCAGGAGGTGCGCTGCTTCCTCACTCTGCGCACCAGCAGATACCGTCACCATCCGTGTGGGACACAGCCAGATACACTCACATGGGCATGAGGTTTGGGCCCGATTCATTCACCAGAGAGCATACTGGTGATCGGCAGCATGTCGCTTGTTCATTAAGCCAGACTACATGCATGTACAGTGACATGTGACTGTGCCTCGAATACAATTTGGCTGTTTAGAGATGCACCCGGACACAGCAGGGTGGAAACTAACAAGATTATCACAGCATTGTGATTCTCAGGCATTTAAATGACAGAAAGCTTGAAAATACATTCTGTGTTCAAGCAGTGATCCTTCTGAATAAATAAGCCGTGAGAAGAGACGCTAATTAGGCTGTAAAAAATTACAAGACAACGCAGATGATTTTCTTAATAAACGTCGATGCATTTAAGCGACACCCTCATCAAAAGTTTAAAGGTATTTTAATGCACTGCAATAAAAGCAGCAGCTTGCAAAATGATCCATTAAGCGGCTCCCATTAACCAGAATGTTCCGGGAGGGGAGCGGAGGGCGGGGGCACATGGAGGTGCTACCTGGTGTCACCAAAGGCCTACGTCATCAAGAAGAGCTATGGAGCAGAACTCAAATGTGGTTTCAGACCGACGTTCCTTTATGGTTCAAGATGACAGAGTCCGGAACCCCACTACCATTTTTAATGTTAAATTCGCTGGAAGTTAAATTCCTCAAAGTATAGGAGTCGTGCATGATGTCACTTGAAAACCCAATAAGGGAAAAAAAAAACCCAATAATTGGTTTTAGGCAAAAAAACCCCCAACATCGATATATTTTTAAAGAAGCAGAATGAGGAGCCGCGTGGCCCAGAGGGGCCGGTTTGTACTGGGAGCTCGGAGCCCAGCCAGCCTCTCAGTTTGATCATGAGTAAAATTTATGCAACTGGGGCAATGATGAAGCACTGGGGGATTAATAAGAACATGCAGTGCATTACAAACATGTTAAACATGCCAGTGAGGTGGGACGCTGATCCCGAAGCTCCCTGCGTGAGGATTGACTAACCCCAGAGTAAGCTAAGGTTACACTCCGCTCTGTAGTCTCTCCCTCCCCATCCCTAAAAATGCTGCTACTTCACAACGAGTGAGAGAGGAAGTCCCCCTCCCCGGACAAAATATACACCTTAGTGCCAGCCAGTGAAACAGAGAGCTTGGGTCATTAACGCGGCCGTTAACCCAAAGTGTGTTTACACTGGAAGCTGAGCACGCCCTGTTTCACTGGCAAGCGCCGGCTTAACGGCACGCCACACCATCTCAAATTCAGCTGAATCTTTTAGGTGACAACCTCCTAAAGTCACGCATTCACCACAAGCAGGCAAGGGAACAATGCAGTCAATGTCTATACCTAATCCATTTGATGGTCAAGTTTGATACCTACCGTTGACGCTTGGGTAGGATTACGGTTAGATGCTATACCGCGGCATTTAGAAATCTTAATTACAAGAATTTCATTGTGGGTAATAGTGGTGATTTTGAAAATATTGTCAATACCCTGTACAGACTATCCCCAATGAGGTTTTGTTCCAACAAATGGACGCATGTCGAAATAAGATAATCAGACTTTCAGGTTGGAGAATCACACTGGGAGTTGCGTCTGAGGCTGGGATAGTCACACTGCTGTACAGTACAGTACTTTCCCGCGGTAACTACCGTAAAGCACCCAGCATGCACTTTGCAGTGTAGAGCTGGCAGGCATTTTTACATACATTTGGTTACTTGTGAGAAAGAAAAAAAAAAAAACTTCAGTCGTGTATGTGAGTGGTTACAAGTCAGGGACAATCTGTTTACTGCAGTATAATGTCCGAATGGTATGATGGTATGAAAAATTAGGTATTACACAGGTCTCCTACAGCTATCAGCTTTGATAAAGGCATCTCCCGCATATTGAATTTGACAAATTGGGCCTGTCAGTCACAGGACGGAGGTGTTAAACACAAACTGAAAGAACCCATCCCCATCAACAATGAAACTAAGCTATTATGTTAAGTGACAAGTGTATAAGCAAAATCAATGCTTTTCCCTTGTCCACTCTGGAACAAGGCCACCACAAAATTGATGTTCTGCGAGAGAACAAATTTTTATTCAGCTGTGGAACTACAAATACTTACTCATGTCCTATGCTACTCAAATTTAGATTTTTTTAATAAATAAAATCCCACATGTAAGGTTTTGGCAATGAGAAAGAATCTGCAGTTTTGGCTCAGTCCCATGGAAGGGGGGGCATGGCCCGGTACCTACCGGAACACTGTTTGTCAGTTCATACTGAACAATCACAAAAACAACCTACATGTAATTTAACGCAAAGCAATAAAACTAATAAACATCTGAATTATATCCTAGCTTTTTTAAAAAACAAAAAAGTGTGTTTTTTAGGTGATGTAAACCACATCTATGTAGGGACTCTGTATTCCGCATGCCGGTGTCAGGTCAGGGGGGCACTGTGGCTGTGTGCATCCTGGCTGCAGATGTGTGGGGGGGTTCTCTGTGTGTGCGAATAAGTGGTCTGTAGTCATATGTCTGCTTCAGTGAATGAGCCCCCCACTCCTTCGAAATTATCCCCACCCCCTCACTCAGATGCATTCTATGACCAATGCGGTACCCACACCGAGAGGGTTACAAAGACAGGCAATAGGGGGCGCTCACCTGGTGCTGGGGCAGTGGGGCCTGTGACTGGCCATCAGGAGCCTGGCCCTGGTTGTCGTTGCCCCCCACAGGAGAGCCACGGGTCGTGGCCGTCATACTCGACACAGGGCAGATCTTTGCAATTTTGTCTGCTTATGTCGTGGCGGCGAGAGAAGAAATTGCTGCCTCCTGGAGACGGGCAGAGAAGGGGCGCAGGTCTGAGGGGGAGAGCGGCAGGTGAAGCTCAGGAGGACCTGCAGAGACCATCGCACAACCTGCAGAGTGAGAGGGCAACAGAAAAGGCTGAACTACTGAGGTGGAGGGTGGGGCTTAAAATGCAGCTGGGCCGGGGCAGGCGGGGGGGGAGGTTCCGTTATGGAACCCGGGTTCGACGGTGACCCCACCCTGCCATAAACTCCCACAGCACTTATAACGCACACAATTAAAGCTTACAAGCAGTGCGACTTTCACTCCAGAGTTAAGGCAAAACTCACAGTTCATACAGACATGCAGAATATCATCAGGTATATACGATGTGAAAATGAAAGGAAAAAGATTATACAGGAACAAGTGATTCAGGTTAAAGCAACATAAGCAGTTCATAGCAGTTAAGCTAATATATACTGGCGAATCAACACAGATACTACAATCAGAACTGGGACCAACGGCGAGCTCATGCACTCGCCCCCATAACGACGCGCCAAGCCTTATAACCAATGTAACGCATGCCGGTGGATCAGCAATATAGTGAAAAAGCTAAATAAACTGGACCACAAAATGTCTGCGGTGCTACAGCACTTGAAGGTCAAAAGACAAAAACCAAACTGACGTAAAACTGACTGGGGGATGATAGTGGTGCTGATCATCACTTTTTAATCCACCCCCCCCCCACCTTAAAGGTTTATCTAAACTGATACCTTCAGGTACCATAAAAGGAGTGTGTGTTTTATATTTTATAT
>JAODJW010000001.1:41354705-41371034 GCA_026777045.1 Hyperopisus bebe | reverse complement strand
TTCAGTAGCTGATGTTCAGTAGCTGATGTTCAGTAGCTGATGTTCAGTAGGTGCCTTCCAGGGCATTGCCGGCCAGAGGGGCACTTACTGGGCGTAAATGACACCCAAATCAAATCAGAAAAGCGGCAACGATTTACTCTCCAGAAGCACGACTCCAGATGTGTTCCTCGTTTTCCCTCACGCCCCATAGGAATGTGGTTCTCTCTAAATATTGGCGCTTTTACATATATTAAACAATCACTTCATAAATAACCCTGAAAGGGGGGGGGGGGGGGGTTATTGCTTATCATCCAAAAATACTACAATTAATTCGGTAGCATTGTCATAAAGAAGGGATGGAAAAAACCTTGGAAAGATAAAAGGCAACATGCAGAGGCAGTTACTGCACGTGAACAAAATTAAGGCTGATGAAAAACATGCTAAACAACCTTGCCTGTTGCAGAAGGATCGGATAGGAATCTGACGGGGGCATGTGTGTAAGAGGGGTCGTTTTGGGAGATGGGGGGGTCCCTTAAAATGCAGACAGCCAGCAGATCAAAATGTCTGCACACGCTCAGACTCACATATGGTCTGTTTTGGCGGCCATATTGTGAGCACACTTCCACTCCGATGTTATAGAGAATAAAAAAAATTCTAGACTAGACTGAAAAACCATCTGAATAAAAAACAAAAAAGCAATCAGTAACACAGAAATAAGGGGGAAAGCCACTTAAACAGCATTACATTGCTGTGCATTGAACTCCAAAATGCAGTTTCCACCTCTTGGTCACATTCAACAAGTTTTGCAAGTTGGTCAAAAGACTGACAATGGAAGCGGAACTTTGTCTTACAGGAGGACACCTTACAAGTGACATCACGCATGAAAGGGACTCTAAATGTCATTAGCAAATAAATAACATTCATTCATTTATTTATTATCAGATGCTTTGGTCCAAAGTGACATAGAGCAAAAGGAAGCTTAGCGCCAGAGAGCAAATCGAGCCGCATCCGACAGCCCAGGAGCAGGCGGGTAAATAGCTTTGCTCAAGTGCCCAACAGTGATCATATTGTTCTGCTGCTCATGAGATTTGAAGCCACGACCTTCTGGACAGGGGCACAGATCCCAATCCTACAGATATATAGCTATCCTTTAATGAATACTTTGGTTTCATACTGTTTTGATTAGTATAAGCATTGTGTAGAGTAACAGTTCTATCATGCATCAGCTTGAAACAAACAAGTGACAGCTGTCGCAAGCGCCTCAGTAGCAGCACTGCTCCCACACACCTCCAGGGGTGAGAGGTTCGAATCCCCCTCCCCGCTCTGTTTGCTCCATAAGTTGCATGCTGTTCCTGTATAGCACAGGCTCCTCTAGTGGTCCAAAGACATGTATCTATGTTAACAGGGGTATCCAAACTGCCCCTGGCACCTGTGTGAATGTATCTGCTCTGTGAAGGACTGGCTCCCCGTCCAGGCCGCACCCCCGTCTCCTGCCCTATGCTTCCGGGATCGTCTCCAGGCCCCGGGACCTTGGTCATCAGGGGGAAGATGGTTAAGCATCATAGAGTCAATGTGAAACAGGAAAGATGTAACTGGAACTGTCATTTTGGAGGTAGCTGTTAACCTTTCAGCCAGGTGAATAATTCATATTATATATCTCAATGGATCAATGGTACTGTGTCTCAGGCAGTTAAAGAAAATACACGCATTAAGAGTAACACCACAAAAACTAACAAAAAAGAAAAACCCTCATGTTCTCCAACAACCTCCCGGTTTCTTGCTGGGTGGCCACAGCTACACTGCTATACCTCAGGGTGCACCTCCAGATCACTTAATTCATTTCATTACATAAATCAATCAGTGAGGTATTAATTAACCACTAGCACACCATATTTGGCCAAGTGAAAAAATGCACGGGAGTATTCGATGGTTGTGGCTCAGCAAACACCCTAAGACAGGAATAACGCAGTTTTACACCAACCTAAAGATCATTCAGACATTTTTTTGAGACTTTTGCCTTGCATCATATGCCACATGCGTACTTGTATACCAGTTATGTGCATCCCTGTGCATATCTACACACACACAAGCACACACCACAAACTGATTTTACCGTTGCCAGAAAGTTAACAGGTTCACAAACATTAGAAGGAATATGGTAAAAATACTACGTAGCTATTTTTCTGATGTGAACATTCAGCCACACAACACAAATATCAGATCTGCCTGGGCGATATCATGAAGGGAGGCGGGCTTCAAGACATCTGCATAAACTTCAGGAGGTAGCGAAACTAAGCAACATCCTGATGTTGGTGTGTCTGGGGGCGTGTGGCCGCCTACGACCCCCGAATGGGCCAAATATGGGGCACATCTGGTGTCAAGTCAACAGAGAGTTTCATCTGACTCCCGTCCCCCACCAACAAACTAAACCATATACGTATAAAACATGTCTTAGGGGAAGACTTCTACATGCAAATATCTAATCATCCTCCTACTTGAAAGTGTTATTTGGAAGACGGGACCCTTTTCCACTTTCCACTGGAGATGTACATGCAACAGAACCAACTTCTAAAGCAATGACCCACTTTCCCTATTCAAGAGTTAGACTGCTGAAGCCATTCTCTCCAAGCAACAAAAACACTCTTATTATTAGCATAGCCACAGTTAATGGTTGCAATTTAAAAGATGTTAAATTTTTCATTTAACAGTGCAGCTTCTTATTTACATGCATAAATATATCTAAAAAGCTAAACAAGAAAGTAACTTTCAATTGAAGGCTGACAGGTGACGCGGGGGGGGGGGGGGGCTTTGATCTTCCACTAATACTCTGTCAGAACGTTCCCAAAGACACTGCCACTAGTTCAGAGAACATTATTCATGCAGTCACCTGCGCAGCACTGATTGGAGAATGTCCAAACATGCAAGGACCATGGCATCCAAAAGCAAATCTTGCACCTCATATGCTGCCTCAGTTCTCAGCTGAAGGATGTTTTGCAAAAATACATTTTTAAACTGATGTGATTGTAGTACAAGCTTCTGAAAGAACACTACATGCACAAACACAAAGGCAATTTTGCGCTTTTCATTGATTAAATGTTTACATGATATTAATTTTTTCAAGCTATAGCTGTGTTCATTTATAGGCAGGTCATGTATTTACTTCTCATACAAGACACCTGCTACAAAATTTGGATCTGATTTCAATCATCATGCATAAAAAGCCATAAACTGTAACAATATTAAGGAATTTTTCCTAATGTGATGTACGGATGGGGCATTTTTTAATAAAAAAAAATACAAACGGGTTTGTGTTTGAATGAACATTTCCATGCGGGTTATTTTGCATTAATAAAACCAATTCCAATTTACGTAATCGAGATCAGTGGCATTACAGGCTCCCTGTTCACGTTTTCCCTAACATGGCACACGCTCAAGGTAAAATAACTTCTGTCGTTTCAAATAGCAGAAAAGCCCATGCAAAACACCGTGAAACAAATTACAAATTATAATGAGTGGCATCACAGACAAATATTTCTGTTGAACTGATTCATTACAAAGTTCATTCTGATTGCACCGTGCGTCCTTCTTAATGAATAAGATAGAACCATCTAGTATGGCACTGCCCAGGCGAAATGCTGAACCTCCAAGGCCCTCAGCTGATGGCACATAGGTAGGCTTCAGGCGGCGGGAGGAATTATGGGAGGCCGAAGTGAAACATAATGAAAACAACAGATGGGCTGTCTAGGAAACAATGCCGAATTATCCCACATTTACAAATAGAAAAATATAAGTAACAATGATGATCCAGTCGCCTAGTAAAACACAAAGTTAGCCCATCATGCAAGGTAAAGTATGCCGGACTGAAGATCCAACTAGCCGTGGGATTAGACCGGGCCGAAGGCGGACGTGCGTAGGGCATTGCGGTGGGTGGGTCCCGGTACCGGGTTAATTCGCTTTTAAAGAAAAATACAGAACCGGCTCCGCTGTCAATACAACACACAGTATAGACGGAAAGATCCGCCCCTGATGTCGGCGACATTCCCGAGGAAATAACACTGAACACACACATCCACCGTATTAAATACGTACACACTTCGGCAAAAAAACAGTCACCTTTTCAGGGTTATTTCTAAAGTGATGTGATCGTTAACTGCATTTATCAACCCAATTCTGTAAGTAATGTGTAAAATGTCTACGAAAAGCAAAAGAAACTCCTGCAGGGTTTGTTTTGTATAAGCCACGTCTGTTATTAAGATAGGAAACGTGAAAAAACAGATTCCGTTAATCGGAAACCAAAATGATCTTCACCCAGAAGTACATTTAGTCTTGAATAACCAGGGCCTGGTGTGCAGGCGTCGCCCGATCGGGGCCTACCGAGACAGGGCCGCTTTCCGCCGTCACTCCGCCTCGGAAATGGCGCTCCGCTCCGGAGCCAGGCGCCTACTCCTCGGCGCTCGCGTCACCCGCGCGGCTCACGGCCGGCCCCCGTCCCCGCTACCTCCCCCAGAATCCGCTTCATAACATTTTCATGCAACAAAAAAATCCCCAGCGTTTCACCATTTACTCCGCGCTGGCCGGAGACAGGGAGCCGGCGGCCATTTTCCCCCCTCACGGTGAAAACACAGCGGACCGGCTTTCCGCACAAACACGCTCGGCACCCACCCCCCGCCGCGGGCTTTGTCAGTCTGCATCCCGGGATAATAGGTGCCCATTGATGCCCCCCCGGCCCCCGGAGATCCTTTAAGGATATTTACCAGGACCAGTGGTTCCAGACGATGCAATTGTAACAAAGGGATACGGCCGCGGCGCCAGGCTAGCCGCTTACCAGGAATGGGAAAGCCTTCGCTTGGGCTCTCTGACGGGCACCCCGAAGCCTGTGGGATTCACTCGGGTCGCGACCAGTCTCATCAGCGTGCCTTATGTGTGCGCTTTTCTTGCATGTAATCTGCCTGTGATGATGGTCTTGCTTCCTTGGTTTTTTTTTTGTCTGCTCTTGGGTGTTTTTCCTGCGTCACCAGCAGCGGCAGCCCCCCCTCTTTTTCTGGTCCGACCGCTTGTCAGTTCAGTCCCAGTCAGTCACTTCGCTTCAATATGGCGGCGGCGCTTGCAAGCTCTTCACTGAACGATCTGGCTGTTAATCTGCGCCGATTTGCTGTGTACGAAGCAAAAACCTAACCGGCTGCAAGAGGCCAAGTACCTTTCAGAATAACTTCAATCAGGACAAGTCTGTCAATTCATCCCGACGCGAAAACTCCTCAGTAAACCTCTCGCACCTCCTCCTGTCGTCACGGGTGTTATGAAATAGAAGCCATTTTGGCTCTTCTTGGTGGCCCTGTGTACATGTGGTCATGAATGTAAACTAATCAAAGATCCCAGTAGCTCCTCTAGGCGCCGATGAAAATCTATATCTATGGCCGGACGATCACGTCAGTGGCGTTAAGAGACCCGGATGATAGTGATCTCATACGATTACAGTTCAAGTTCAATGTGCCTCGCCGAGCCGGGGACCTGGTTGTGGGCTGAGCGATTTCTCTGAATGTTTAGGGGTTGTAGCTGATACCTTTGTGTTCAGACAATGCCAAAGAGTTATTAAATAGACAGAATTATAACAAAAATATGTTTCCGAATCTGCATAGATTTTATATGTTTGATGTATCAAAACATAAAACCAGAATGTAAAAATTTCGGGTTATTCTAAATGAGACATTCTGGTAGTTTTTGTAGTGATGGACAGTAGTTGTTTGTTGTTTACAGTGGGATTTTATAATTACAGCTTCATGACCCCAAAAGGTATATTTTACCCAATTAAATAGATAGAAGCAGTACGTGATCTTTTTTAGAGACAACAGTGAAGGTAGAATATAGTATTACTGGAGTTGCAGAACAATTTATGAGATTACTTTCCAGTTTGAGTGAAAATAGCCATTAACTAAAATCTAATTGTTTAACGTATATTTGAAATTACTTCCATCAAAAAGAAAGCCAATACATGCATTTGAAGAATTGCTGTTTTAAACACAGTGGATGCTTTTAAAGCATCCCCCAGTAAACCATGAAGGGTGACTTGATGATAGCAGTTGAAAATAAGAAGAGAGAAAAATGTAACCATAAGAATCTGTAAGAATTGTGCAAGTTAATGTAAAATGAACCAAATCAACTGCTGTTAAAGTTTGACTGACACCATGCAGTTAGAAATAGCTTTTAGATCCCACAACATCTGGTACGTAAGTCTGTCTCAATACTTGCCATTTTCTAATTCCAGAAATAGAGGTACCCAAAAAATTACATTCCCAGCACCTTTGATGAGATTTTGGATTATTGATTGTACTTTGAAATCTGAAGGGAAGACTGAGCATATGCTGAACTACAATATTGATTAGGCTTGTGATATGACTATAGGTTTTCGGGGAAGGGGGCAGTCTAGCGTGTGGTTACGATTCAGATTCAGAAGTCTGACTGAGAACTGGATGCAGGATGGAAAATGACTGCTGAATCCAGAGCAACCTTTTTAGTGGCACGATATCGGGGTGGGAATAACCCCGCACAGACAGAAGTCCTCTGAGACTGTATGCATCACTTAGGCTTCGCTGATCATCACCTTTGTATGTTAATTATAAGAATATCCAACAATGAATTGCCTTTTGATAAGACGATTTTTTAAATTATACAGATAAGTAGCGAATTATCCACTGACATGCACGGAAAGTAGCAGTCTAACACAAGAGTGAACAAGAGTTTAAATTCTACTGCCGGGCTCGGAGAACTGTCATCTCACCATGGGAGCATGCCTGATTTTTTTTATATAATATATTCATTATATTTTCTTAATGGTCAGTATTGGCAGCATCAACCATTTTCAGAGATGCACGACATATTGGTTAACAAGCTATATCGGTATATTGAGATATTTGTTAAATTAGACAAAAACTAACGGTATTGGGCAAATTTTACACATCGGTGCATCACTGTACAATTATGTAAATTATTACAAAAAAACGTGTTGTCTGTACAAGATTAGCGTTGTTCCGGGTTTTTATATTGGTTAATATTAAATGAACTAATTAATATTTAATTGATCTATGTTAAACAAGCAATATCCATCGGGAACGTATACATTAACAGATATATACATAACCATAAAACAATTAGTATGAACTATAGCTACGAGATACAAAACACGAAAGATTCGCAGAGCTAAAAATGCATTACGTGCACGTTAATATGTTATCCATTAACCAAGACGGCATGTCACCCACACTGCGTGAGGAAACCAGACTGCCAGGCAGCAAAGCGCTCCCGCTGGAACCGCTTTTAAACTTTATTAGTAACTATTAGCACTACCACCGAGACAGCGTACTACCCGTCTTCCCCTACTTGATCATAACAATAAAATAAAAGGACATGCTCATCATTTAAATGTCCGAATTTATATTTAGATGTAAAGATTTAGATATCTAAGGGACTTCTGTGTATCATAAATACATCCTTATGTACAGTATACGCGTAAAACACGCAGGGGAAAACTTGTCAAATGTCAAAACAATGGCTAGAGGCGCTGGTCAAGGTTGTGATTGGTTGTCGCTTGTGCGGGGAGGGGCAAACTGGAACTTCCGTATCCGGGGCCTTGAATTTGTAATCACTTCCGGTGGGAGAAAGTGATGGCGGTACGGAAGCATTGAGCGGAATTCATTTTATCAACGTGTTTATATTAGTTTTCCGATGGAGAGAAGACGCCACTACCGAACTAAAAGACCCAAAGCGTAATGTAGACAGCTTAGCTTTTGTCCAGAGCGACTTGGGTCTTCGACTTTCCCTTCCATTTCTATCCCGCAGCTGTCTAGTCCGGGGCTCTCGGTTCTCTTGACTTTTAAAATGGCTCCGGTACAGATTGGTTCAGATGGCCAACTGGTCCCGGTTGGGGGTCCAACTTCGGCGCCCCAGGTTTCTGTTCCGGGGGCTCCGGCGACTCACGGAGTTCGGCTCAGCTTACTGATTGAGTTCCTGCTGCAACGAACTTACCATGAGATCACGCTGCTGGCTGAGCTGTGAGTAAAACCCAGCTGTGTGTGTCGTCCAGTCCAGTCCAGTCCAGTCCAGTCCTGTCCTGTCCTGTCCTGTTAAATAGTAGTAAGCAGCAGGTGTGGTATTGCCTGCTTACAACCACCCAACCTTTATGTGTGCAAAACCTTGCAAAAGATAGTATTCCCTGACTTTCAGTTTGAATGAAGTTGTACTGCAACGAACTCGCGTCTCCTTAGATATGCTTATATTTATTTCTTATGTATGCATGTGTTTACGCATGATATTCATAAATATGGAATGGTCGATTTGGTAAATATGAGCTTTCATGTGAAATAATATACTTTATTTAGTTGAATGATCATTCCGTCCACAGTTTGAAATGTTTGAAAATTAGTTAAAATGTGTATTATGCAAGTGAGTGATTCTGTTAGTCCAATGAGCATATTGCCTCTAGGTGCAGGTCAGTACTGTGAAGTTTATTCTGCGTGGTTTTGTCTGGCTCCCATTACTTCATCTTTATTAATCACACATTTAAAAAGCTCTTTAGTCCTTCATGGGTATAGTGCTGCCCCTAGTATTTAGGGAGAGTCATTCCCCTTCGCTGAGTTGATTACTTGTAATATCTCAATTTATTTTGGCCCTCAGTTCCTACATCTAACTTGCTGTGTTCTGGAAAATAATTCTACTGACAGTCTCTATTATTTTGTTCTACAGACTCCCCCGAAAGACAGACATGGAAAGGTAAGATTTTCTGAGCCGCACGGTCTTGCTACTGGGGAAGTACAGGCAGCCGTGGGCAATGGTCATCATCACCTGGTGGGAATGTGGATTGATCGTGTGCTTGTTTCACCTCTGGTGTCGTGACTTTAATTATGGCAGGAAAATCGAGATTGTGCAGTTTGCCAGCCGCACCCGCCAGCTGTTTGTGCGGCTGCTGGCCCTGGTGAAGTGGGCCAGCAATGCCGGGAAGGTGGAGAAATGTGCGGTACGTGCCAGTGCCTGTGCCCTCGCTTTGAACCTGAAATTAGACATTGCTTTTACTCCCATGGACACCTGCATGTTCATTTTAATCATTTTGCTTTGTAGAACATTAAATAATTTTAGGAAAAGTAGTTAACTCTCAGTTGATGAATGGAATGGAAAGTGTAGAAAATGGATTCTGGCCCCTGTGTTACCTTGTATTGTTGACTAATGGGCTTATTTTTTGGCTCTTTGGAACAGATGATATCCAACTTCCTGGACCAGCAGGCCTTCCTGTTTGTCGACACAGCAGACCGGCTGGCATCGCTGGCACGGGACGCCCTCGTCCACGCCCGCCTGCCGAGCTTCGCCATCCCCTTTGCGGTCGACGTGTTGACCACCGGCTCCTACCCCCGGCTCCCCGCCTGCATCAGGGTCAGTGCCCTGCTGCCGTCTTAGTGTCTGAACGAGTCGTCCAAAAGATCCAATACAAATGTCTCCTGATGTTTTGGGAATGATGGATGCTGCAATCATAGTTCTAATAAGTGCTTAGTTAGTTTCATTGAGAGAGAAACATTTCTGTACCTAATTATGGATCTAATCCAAAAATTCAACAGTACTTTCTGATGTGTTGCTTTGAGTCTTAGGATAGTGTCGCACATATACACATATTTATGCTATTATTGTTTTGATTTGCTGATAAGATTTTTTTCTGCATTTATTCAAAAGTGTTTGCACCAGCTACCTGATTTTAAGGCTTTGTGTGTAATGACTGCAGGAAAAGATCATCCCACCAGATCCCATCACCAAGCAGGAGAAGCAGAGCACCCTGAACCAGCTTAACCAGATCCTGCGACATCGCCTTGTTACCACAGACCTGCCGCCACAGCTGGTCACCAACCTCACAGTGGGTAAGAGCCAGCTGGTAGGAGGAGGACCGTAGGAGAATGTGCTCTTCTCTGCTGGGTTTGCCTGTTTCTGTCAGGCGATGTTGTTACTTCACATCAAGCGGCAAATCTGAATCGGCTTTGTTTTTAAATCCCCATTGAAGAACTTCCAGGTGAAGGATCATTATCGTTCAGGTCCCAGCAGTAACATGTACAGTTGAAGGAGTCTCAGTTTAAGGTTGTGGAATGACTGATGGATACTGCGTCATGTTCTGAAGCCAACGGCCGTGTGAAGTTTCGCGTGGAGGGGGAGTTTGAAGCCACGCTGACCGTGATGGGGGATGACCCAGAAATACCATGGAGGCTACTGAAGCTGGAGATCCTGGTGGAGGACAAGGAGACGGGAGGTAGGCATCGTGTTGTCCTGTCAGCTGGTAGGAGATCAGTTTGTCACGGACTGTAGTTCAGGACAGCTTCAGTGACCAGTTTTCTCTGTCTCTCCGCCTGTAGATGGTCGCGCTCTGGTGCACAGCTTGCAGGTGAACTTCATCCATTCGCTGGTGCAGTCCCGGCTCTTCGCTGATGAGAAGCCCCTGCAGGATATGTACAATTGCCTTCGTATCCTTACGGGAGAACCTTGAGGTTGGCGGGACCTGAACCTCTTCCTGATTTTGGGGGGGGGGGGCGGTAGGAGAGCAGCACTGTGCTGGCCATGGCTGGGGCACTAGAGTTGGCTGTGAGCTTTTCTGTGTGACAGTTTTCTGTCCCCTCAAACCGAGCTCATAAATTTGTCTACAGAATGTCCTCTATGTGAGGGAATCCCAGTTTAAAGCAATAAATTCATTTTAATGCAATAAAAGTTCTATTTGGGCGCTTTTCCACTGCACAAAGTATAATGCTTTTGGTACTTTTGCTTTTCCATTGACTTCTGGTGGAGTTCCAGTACCGAAAGTGCCAAACCAGCACTACTTTGGTACTTTGGGGTGGGACTTGCAATCGTATTTGCTGTTGATTGGTTATGCAAATAGCCTGCCGCTGAAACACAAAATACAACCGCCATCTTTTGAAACACACAGCAAACAGCAAAAAACGAAATAAAAAGGAGTAGAAACAAAAATATTAAAGAAGTAAAATGGAAGGATGGACAAACGAGGAAACGCAGGCTTTAATTGCCATATGGTCGGATGAACAGATCCAGCGGGATTTGGATGGCACGACTCGAAATAAAAAAGTATTTGCAGTAATAGCAAGCCGCTTGGAAGAAATGGGGCACTTGCGAAACACCGAACAATGCCGCTTGAAAATCAAAAAACTTAAGCAGGACTACAGGAAAGTGAAGGATCATAATAACATGTTTGAATTCAGCAAAAGAAATACCGTGTTGCGCTTTGTGATGATGTCAGTCACTGATGATGTCATTTGGCGCTGGTACCAGTTTTTACGCCAGTGGAAAACCTGACACAAAAGAAATACCATACTTTTGGTACTTTATGGGAGTACCGAAAGTACGGTACCTGGTGCGGTGGAAAAGCGCCCTTTGAGAGCTTGGACTGATTTTCATGCCAGTGACCTGTTATATTCATGGAAGTCATCACCATGGGTCTATCTTTGCTGAGCCACAGGCTTTTTTAGTTAGTTTTTTTTTTTTTAAATCAAAAGCTGATCTTAAGCGTCTTTTAACTGTTTGTAATATTTAAGTTATGACATTTTTACCTTTTGTATTGTTTAGTCTGTTTTATTACTCCTGTACTTTTTCATGAATATAGCCCTGTTTGCTGGCCTGTTGTTTAAATGCAGCGTAACCTTGTTCCCTCCTGCTCGGGTCCTGGCAGCTTTCATCTTAGCGCACCCTGTCAGAAAGGGCGACTGAGGATTCCCGTGGCTTTTCCCTGCATCCTTACTGCCAGTGATAGATTTTCCCATCAGTAATGGATTTACTGGCCACTGGCCTCCTCACTGAAAGGCCGCTCTAAAGGCATTTTGATGAGCTGATCAGTATGCAGGCTCCGTACTCATCGACTGATCTCCGTTACTCTGAAATGCCACACGCCCTGTCACTTGCATGCTAGATTCATTTTCAGCCCGGAAGACCGGCCCATTTTGTCTTCATTCTTGGAGTACTTTGAGAAATGATGCAACAGTTCAAGTCTTATCGTGATGAACTTATTACTGGCATTTCAAAAAAAAAAAAAGAACTATAGCATACTGAATTGTTCAAGCAGGCTGATCTTCTCAACCCTGCTAGATCTCTTTCTACTGGCCATCGTTTGTGAAACTTCCAGTTATTAGCGATTGCAAGCGATTGGCTGTGGCACCTCTGCAACTGCGTACTGCACTCGCTCTGCTCTAAATGACAAGATCACACTGACACGCATGCCGCACATTTGCATGTTTCTCTATGCAGAGCAATCGTGGTCTTGTGTGTGCGCAAGAACTCACCAGTTAACCTTCTGTAGCCTTTGTCGAATTTTAAAGTTGTGAAATTGTTTCCAACCAACTTGGAAAAGGCCTCATACGTTCGGTTTTCAAAGCAGAGAGGATAATCCGATCGGTAGGTCTCCACGCCGTAATGGCGACTTGTTTTCATAATGTCCTCCAAAGCCTGGAAAGCCGAACGGCCGCCTCCTTGGCCCACGGTGGTCAGCTGCCCCGAGGCAGCCCAAGTGTTAGTCCTTAACCGGAGGACTTGCAGATTCATTCTGCCTGTCACTGCAGCTGGAGGTGCTGCACTCTCAAGCCCTGATGCTGATCCGCGAGCGCTGGGGAGACCTCGTCCAGGTGGAGCGCTACTCTCCCGCCAAATGCCTCGTCCTCTCTGTCTGGAAGTGAGTTGGCCGCGCCATTCTGCGGCGACGTTTCTCAGCATGTGAAATCGACACCCCTGGTGGAATTAAGTCATATTTATTTTGATCGGAAGCTGATTGTGGGGCTCAGGTTCGTCTGGTGCAGAATGTCCTGTCCTCCATTACAGCCAGCAGGTACTGGGCAGGAAGACTGGAACCGCACCCATACACAGGGTCAGCATCAAGATCGACGAGGCTGACGGCTCCAAGCCTCTGCAGATATCCCATGAGCCTCCGCTGCCGGCGTGCGACTCTAAACTAACGGAGAGAGCCTTGAAGGCAAGACCAGAAAGTTTACCTACCTGCCCTCTAACTGGACACTAACTTGTATTTGTTTGCCTGTGTCCCGTAGTTGACCAGCGTCGTCGTTGTGCTGTTGAATGAATGTGGCCCTGGAAAGTTAGCTTCCACCTCTGATCCTCACGCCTGTCCCATCTCGCAGATCGACCACCTGTCGGTGGAGAAGCTGCTGATAGACAGCGTCCACGCGCGGTCCCACCAGAAGCTGCTGGAGCTGAAAGCTGTCCTGAAAGGCTACAACCCCAGTGACAACTGTGAGTGACGTGGGATACGGTGACCTGGTGACGATTGGCAGGGTGTTTGGGCCGTAGTGGAGCAAGATCCTCTCATTTCAAACTCGCCGTAATTATAGCTGTGTCCGGGAAACTAGATTATAATAATCTATTCTAAGTGAATCGGGTGGTTAGTTCAGAGTATGTATAGCGTCAAAATGACACTGAAGCCCAAAATATCATGTGGCCTTGCAGCCTTCATGGAGTCCGCTCTGCCCACTCTCGTCATCCCCATCCTGGAACCTTGCGGGCGCTCAGAGTGCCTCCACATATTTGTGGATTTGCATTCCGGAATGTTCCAGCCCATGCTGTACGGCCTCGGTAAGCAGGGGGAGCAAAGTCGTCGGGAGACTCGTGTTGCCCTCATCGCGAGGCCACTGAGCCTTATGTCAGAAGGAAACGACTCTGTCTTTCCCGTAGATCAGTCAATGCTGGATGACATCGAGAAGTCCATCAACGATGATGCCAGACGCCTTGTTTCCTGGCTGCAGCAGCTCAAGTAATGTTCCTTTTACATGTTATGTGCTCAGCGGTTGGTGTGGCCCGTGTACGGTCGTGACATATTAGGCATTACCATTATCTTTAGTGATATTCACCGAGCTGGTGTTTTGTACCCATGAGCACAGAATCAAGCCCCGATCCTTCCGGGAGAGACTGCTGGCCGCAGCCTGAATCTCTCCAGGCCCCGATCTCTCAGATAAAGGTCGTTCTGCTGTCGACCGCAGGTTCTGGCTGGGGGACCAAAGGTGCCGGCATTCTGTGAAGCACCTGCCCACTGTGTGCAGTGACACGCTGCCCCTGGCCAATGCCGCCTCTCACCCGGCCGGCAGCCTGTCCAAGCACTGCCTCTTCGTCAGGCTCACCCGCCTCCCCCAGTATTACATCGTAAGTCCCTGTTTTTTGTTGTGTTCATAAATGCATGTCTCGTACTTGTGTGTAGCAATGCAAATGTGCGTTATTACATTCTCTCAGTGCCATATATGGTAGCAAGCAGATTGTCTCCGATTGGTGGTTATGTCTTTACCTCGTACCTTAAGGAGATGCTGATGTTGGTCTTGGATTGAGACCATCTCCTCTGTCTCTCTGGGTTTAGCTTTCTCTTATTCTTTAACATGGAGCCCTGTTTAACACTGATGTGATAAATATATATAACAGCCAACTTAACAATGCACAATAATGTATGATTTCTAGAAAATGAAAAATATACTATGAATCCACTTTACCCAGCTGTAGATTTATTTGCATATGACAGCTCAAGGTCTTGATCAGGTTGTAGTGCTAAATAGAATATGATGTCTTCCTGGAAGACGTTAAGTCCCAGGGTGATGATCACCTTCTGCCCTGGTTCACATCGTGTAGGTGGTGGAGATGCTCGACTCTCCCGGCTGCCCCACTGAGCTGGACTACAGGTATTACTTCCTGTCCGTGGTGCATCCGGAGGGTGACGACGGACCGGCCAGTGCCCAACTGCTGAAGCAGTTCAAGCCCAGCCTGGAGGAGCTGGTCCAGGACATGGTGTCTGGCAGGGCAGTCAGGCCAGGGGCCAAGAGGAAGGTGGGCGTTGTCCGCACCCTGTTCGGGGTGGGGGGGGGAAGCAGAGCTAATGGAAGAAGTGGCATTGCTGTATTCGTGTGTTTCGGGACAGAGGTTGGCATGTTCCCCTGGGTTGGAAGCGCTCGCTCCAGTGACTGATTTGCTGAGGATGAAAGTAGACTGACGGGTCGCAGCTGCCTCTAGGAGATCCCATAATACCCTTTGGCTCAGCAGGAAGAGACCTTTGGTTGAAAAAATATAGACGTATTTTCTAATGAATGAGAGCTAATACTATTTGGAAGTGCATTAAAAGTCAGATTACAGGCCAAAATAAACTCAGAAGCAGAGGTCAGTGTCGTGTAGCTTCTGGCTGCTATCTTGGTGTCCCATTATGCTCTGAGCTGCTCCGGGGTCAGACGGTCACGTAGGGGAAGAGCGTGTTTAGCCCAGGATGAAGTCCACAGTGGAGCGTTTTTCCTGTCTGTGCTGCCCTCTGTTTTGCTCTGTGGGGAATGTCCCACGCAGAAGCGATTTTTTAGCTCGCAGTTATCTTTCGCAGCTGTCTGGTGACCAGGGTCCCGTGGAAGCCAAGAAGCCCAGGCGCTCGGGGGAGATGTGCGCCTTCAACAAGGCGCTGGCCCACCTGGTGGCCACTTGTGACACTAACATGCCCTTCATCGGCTTGCGGTGTGAGGTAATGCAGTGTCTGGGGGAAACCCTTCATAACCTCTCATTCTGTAACAATATTAACTATATCGAGGCTGGTTGCAGCTTTGAAGTTCTTTGACTGTGACGCCTGCCTGGTCTTTTAGCCTTCACCGAGGGTGCCTGAGTCACCCAGCCCATGACTGCCCCCTGCAGGTCCTCATTTATGCTGCAGTATGAAATTAATTACATTTCATATTTATTGGACATTTTTATCCAAAGCCATTTACAGTCGAGGAAAAGTTTATAATTTATGTGAGCTCCCCTGCATTAGAATCCACAGCCTTTGCGTTTTTAGCCCAGTGCTCTACTTGTTGATCCACAGCATGCTCCTTCAGGCACTACAATACCACCTACATGGCTGTGCGGTCTTCAAACAAATGTCTTCAGAAAATATCTTTGTCGTCTTCTTCCAGCTGTCCAACATGGACATTCCGCACCAAGGAGTGCAGGTGGAAGGTGATGGTTGTAGTCATGCCATCCGTATCCTCAGGTGAATATTCTTCGTAGCAGTTTTCTTAGCGCTCTGTTGTGGCATGATTATTTTTATCTTGAGGCCTGTAGTTTTCTTTGACTTTTGGCCTCAGACCTAGGAGAAAGAAAGCTATTTTGAATGGAAGCTTATCTTCGAGTCTGCACTGAGGTCAGTTTCTGTTCCTCCCAGAATCCCAGGCTGCAAAGGGGTCAGCGAGGAGACCCAGAAGGCCCTGGAGCGCACCCTGCTGGACTGCACCTTCCGTCTGCAGGGCCGCAACAACCGCACATGGCTGGTGGAGCTGGTCTTCTCCAACTGCCCCCTCAGCAGCACGTCTAGCAAGGAGCCGGGTG
>JAODJW010000001.1:41308624-41322750 GCA_026777045.1 Hyperopisus bebe | reverse complement strand
AGTTGTGGGGGGGGGGGGGGGGGGGGGGGGGGGGGGGGGATTTGATCCAGCCACCTTCTGGCACAGGCACAGAGGCCTGACCGCTGGGAGACGCAGCACTGTCTTTTAGTGAAACAGGAAGATTGCTGTCAATTCAGAATCACCACTGAAGCATCGTTACAGATTAATTTACCAATGATAGTTATACTGTAAAAAGTTGTTGAGCCCAGTCTAGTATGTTTAACTAGTATGTGCCAGTAGATGTGAAATGTGCAGGTCTGTGTTAATGGCGGCACATGTGTGACGTTCAGAGGGGCAAGCGGAGGCTGCGGGAGAGGTCGGAAAACGCCAAGCGCAGACATTCGGAGCGAAACCTTGGCAGTGCTGAGCGGCCCCAGTTTGAGAACGGAGATGTTGAGTCAGTTACCCTGTTTGAAGTGGTTACCATGGGAAAAAGTGCTATGCAGGTAAGAGGAACCGCTATTCCACCCTCAGGTGGGACGTGACACTGCTTTTATAATAGTGTTGAATATCTTGTGTAATTTATTGAATAATATTCAGAAAGTAAAAAACAATTACCCATGACAAAGTTGATATGTTGTAACCTGCGGAGCATCTCTACTTGCAATATTTAATTTTTTTAAGTGAGTAAAATATGCTGTGGTTTCACAGGGTTGTGGGTTTGATTCCCGTCTTGTGTGTGATCTCTGATGGCCTTGCATCCCTTCCATTTGGAAAATTGATGGATGGACATTCAGAGCAACACAGTTATATGCTGTTTAAATTGATTCTTGAGAGCTGGTGAAGGTTTATGGGGTTAAAGGCTTCATTCCAGCCTGACTGTGCGCCTGCAGGCCGTAGTGGATGATTGGATAGCGGCTTATCAGACAGACCGAGAAACTGCCCTCCTGGATCTCATCAGCTTCTTCATCCAGTGCTCAGGATGCAAAGGCAAGCTCACCCAATTTTGATTTGTGCTATGGGTCCCTTCAGTACAAGTGACCTTGAACCTTGTGTCTCTGCCACAGGGGTGGTGACAGCAGAGATGTTCCAGTGCAAGCAGGACAGTGACGTCATGAGCAAAATGGTGGAGGAACTGGATGAGGTAGAAACCTTATTCTCTGGAACCATTGTCAGTGTTTCCATGTTTGCTATGGAAGTGATTCTCATTGTTCTTGATCTGTGGCAGGGGTCTGGCCTGCAGTACAAGAAGTTCCTTGCATTTCCTTGGATCCTGACAGTCACATGGCCTTTGGACATGGTATCGCTGCCACAGAATATTATCTTTTTTTTTACATTATGCATTAAATGCATCTCGTCTTTAAAAGATGAGCTGCCAAAACATTTTTTTGTAAATCCAGTGCAGGGTTGGGTGGGTGCGTTAACAGTACATGTAGTTAGCATTCAGTAAGGGGGTCTTTCTCTCCTGCCTGCTGCTCCTTGCGGACTCTGACTTGCCTGTGTGTGTGGTTTTTGTGAGGGCGGTGGGGAGTACCCTCTGATCATGCCCGGCCCATATTGGAAGCGGTTTCGCTCCAGCTTCTGCGAGTTCGTGTCCGTGCTGGTGGCACACTGCAAGTACAGCGGCGTCTTTGACAGCTACCTGACGGACACTCTCATTTCTCTGCTGACCGAGCTGTCAGATTCCAGAGTGCGGGCCTTTCGGCACACCTGCACACTGGCAGGTACGGCTCTTCTAAGTCTGATGTGTCAGGGTCATATAGCAAGTTTAACATTAGCCAATTCCCAGCTGTTAGCAGATTCCATTATTGATTGCTTGTGGTAATGGAAGACAGTTTCTTGATGAGGAACCTAGTTAAAAATGGGGTGGGGAAATGCAGTGGGGGATGCATTGGCTCATTCACATCTGTATGATACTTCCCATCTGTCTGATCCCATTTCCTGTTCCTCAGCTGTGAAGCTGCTGACCGCCTTGATTGGCGTGGCCCTGAACGTCAGTGTGAGTGTGGACAACAGCCAGAGGCTGTACGAGGTGGAGAGGGCTAAGGCTTCCAACAAAAGAGCTGGGTCCCGGCTGGAGAAGCTCCAGCGCAAGATTGATGAGGTGACGGTGACCAAGTATGGCCAGCTCTGTGCCTCGCTGGGCACATCCGGCCCCGTTCAGGCTCTGCGCTCCGTCTGTGACAGTTTGGCTGATAACACTTTGTCGTGTGTGAAGTTAAGGAGTTCAGGTTCAAGTTCTAGTTTCTGTGTTGCAGTTGCAAGACAAGAGGCTTGAAATGGAGAACATGATGGATGTGATTTTCAAAGGCGTCTTTCTGAAGCGATATCGGTAGGGCAGGGTCTCGGTCCGTGGCCCCCATCCGTCCATGCTGTGGTCGCTGGGCCCCTACGCTGACGGTCGGTCTCTCCGTGGCAGGGATGTCATTCCGGAGATCAGAGCCATCTGCATGGAGGAGCTGGGAGTCTGGATGCGGCTGTACGGTCACATGTTCTTCAATGACAGCTACCTGAAGTACGTCGGGTGGATGCTTTACGACAAGGTGCGCATGCTGCGGGGGGGCAGGCTGCAGCACCTCTGCGGTCCCCGGAGACTAAAACTTCTTTACGGTTTTTTTCTTTTTGGTCTGAGTTACTTTCCTGCGAGTGATTCTGTTTCTGCCTCTGGGCTCAGTTAGTATGTCTCTGTGAGCCGGCGATGGGGAGAGTCTCTATGGTAATGCGGGGCCGTCTCTGAGTGACAGCATGGCCCGCAGCTGCCGCTTCCTGACTGCGACGTGTCACACTGTCAGCACCGCTGAATAGCGCCGATCCCGCCGCTTCCTGTCATCTTGCCAGCGAGGCATTAATGAGAGAGATTGAAGCTTCTGCTTTCTGTGTACCTTCTGTATTCCTGTGCCAAAGTGTCTGAGAGAAGCTTTCAAATCCTGCCTTCACGGCCTTTTTCAGGACTGGGGGAAAAAAACCATCGAAAACGTCCTTGACTGACAGGACACAGTATAAAAATTTGTTTGCTTTGTGGGTAATTGCTGTGCTTTGCTGTGAGGCTCTTTTAAATCGGGCACGGTACCTTTAAAACATTGATGGGTTAAATGTAGTTTTAAAATTAGTTTGTGGTCCTTTTTGTGATTTGTTGCCTTGATGTTGTTACTGATTACCACCCCCCCACAACAGCAACCCGATGTCCGTTTGAAGTGTGTGCGGGGTCTGCAGGGCCTGTATGCCGACCCTCTCCTGATCCCCAAACTGGATCTCTTCACCAGTCGCTTTAAGGTAGCTTTCTTTCATTGTGCTGTTGACGGAAGGGCTGCTGTTATGCTGCCGTTTCATTCCCCCCCCCTTGGGAAACCCTCCTGCTCTCAGGTGGGAGGGGGCAGCCCTGGGGACCACTGAAGTGAATGAGCACTCTGGGCCCGCTGACGCCACGCCTGAATCGGCGGGCGGGAGGGCCAGCCTGGGAGAGCGGACCCATTAACGCGGCGCTAATGACTTGCAGCTAGCAAGGCCCTTGGGTTCGCCTGAGGCGCTGCAGGCCTCCGTTTGGGTCGTTAGCCTGACCCAGGCATATCATTACCCCAGAGCGCAGCGCCTACAGCAGCGAACAGATTGGCATGGCTCTGCCAGAGTGAGCAGGGGGACAGGAGGGCTCAGCCATGAGGCTGTGTTCTTTCGCGATTTTGAGGTCTTTTCAGCAATTTTCCTCTTTGAGTCAGAGCGGCCTGTCCAGGGCTGGCCCACTGTTCGCCGGCAACCGCTTTGTATTTGCGCGTCACCACTTTGCAGCCCGGCGATCAGCACGGTGTGTTTGAGATCATCGGTGTTGTTCCAAGGCAAACGTGGGATGCCGTGACGATTTCTGCCTAAATGACAAAGGAGACCTGCAGTCATTTGCTTTCAGTTGAATTATTCATCTGCGATTTAGCCCTGAGCATGCATGTGACTTAGTGAGTCCTCTGTCCCTGCAGGAGAGAATGCTATCCATGACACTGGACAAGGACCACGAGGTGGCGGTGCAGGCACTGAGACTACTGATTATCATCTCGCAGTGAGTGTGAATGAGCAGTAGGTGGTGCAGTGGTAAAAGATCTGGATTATGAGTATAGTTGTATTAACGGTCTTAACGTGCATAGATTAATTTATATTATTATCGGACCTGATATCTGTACTAGTACCTAGATTATAGCGTTTCCGGTGGCAGACATGCCGTCTTCTTTGATCAGGTCCTGTGACGACATCCTAAGTGCTGAGGACTGTAACCGCCTGTACCAGCTGGTGTTCGCGTCCCACCGAGCTCTGGCCTCCACCGCGGGGGAGTTCCTCTACACAAAGTGAGTGGGCAGGATGGAAGGAACGACACGCAGGGATTTAAAAACCATGGCCTGTAAAGGAGTGCCCTGAAAGTGGGCATGTTTGTGGAATGGGCCTGTACCGTCGACAGTATCCTGGCAGATGCCGACAGATTGAGTTTGAAGAGCTTTGGTTAATTCGTGGGTTTTAGCCTGTGCCTGAGGCCTGGTCCTGGTCCTGGTCCTGGTCCTGGTCCTGCGCCTGAGGCCTGGTCCTGGTCCTGGTCCTGAGGCCTGGTCCTGCGCCTGAGGCCTGGTCCTGGTCCTGGTCCTGCGCCTGAGGCCTGGTCCTGGTCCTGCGCCTGAGGCCTGGTCCTGGTCCTGCGCCTGAGGCCTGGTCCTGAGGCCTGGTCCTGCGCCTGAGACATGGTCCTGTGCCTAGGCGGCTGAGCGCTTGCACCCTGCTTGACCTCGTGGATGGCCCCTCTGAACAGGACCCCGTTGCTGCCAGGATTGTAGCCATCCTTCAGTTCTTCAGGGAGAGCGAGGTGAGGGGGCTTCCGCTCGTCGCCTGAGTGTGTGGGGGGTCTCAGCTGACCGAGTGCGTGGATGTGCCACACAGCTGCACCAGCATGTGGTTTACCTGGTGGACAGTCTGTGGGACTCTGCAGGATCCCTGCTTAAGGACTGGGGCAGCCTCACCTCTCTGCTGCTGCAGAGTGCAGGTCAGTGCGGCAGGGTCCGAACATTCCCTAGACATGTAGAGGAATGTCACCACTGACACTGTGAATGAAGGGGGTTCCCATCTTTTCTCTGTGCACACTCGTGTGTGTGTGTGTGTGTGTGTGTGTGTGTGTGTGTGTGTACAGGACTGAGCTGTGCCCAAGAAGGTCTTCTGATTGAGATTCTTCTAGCATCTGTAAGACAGGCAGCAGAGGGACCCCCAGTGGCAGGCAGAGGAACTGGCAAGAAGGTCCGTGTCTTTCTGCTTCTGGTGCCGGCCGCAGCCTGAGCTGGAGACTCATGCCATGCGTGTGTTTGCCAGGTGACCAGTGCCAGGGAGCGGAAGGCCCAGGCTGACGACTGTCAGCGGCTGACGGAGCACTTCACTGTGGCCCTTCCTCAGCTGCTCTCCAAGGTGGGCACCAGACCCCCGGCTCCCGTCCCCTGGCCACGTGCCCCTACATGCTCTGTCTCTCTCTCCAGTTCTCGGACGACCCGGAGAAAGTGGCGTGCTTACTCCGAATACCTCAGTACTTCCAGACCGACGCCAGTAGTGCTGGGTGTGCAGAAAAGGTCAGTGTTCTGTTTTCCGTAACGGCCCACGCGGCAGCGACGGCATTGCCCACTCACCGTGACTCACCAGCTCCCTCTGCAGCTCTGACCAGCACACACTTCTCCTTCCTCTTAGTACCAGGAAGCCTTGCTGGCAGAGATGGGTGTTGCTGTGGAGAGGCACAGTGACGCAGCGGTCCTGGAGGCGGCCGCGGGCACCTTCCAGGCACTGGGCAGCAAGGACACAGCCTGGCACAATGCAGCATCTGCTGCTCGGGACCAGCTGCTGCGGCGCTGGGCGACGAGGCTGGGCACACTTCTGGGAGACGTGCTGACACCGGTGAGCCCCCACACGTCTGTCGCACGACGCCATCAGACCTGCACGTGTCCCACCCATGACTCAGTACGTGTTCCTGCTCTGAGGAGTGCAGCTGATCCGTTCCCGTTGTCTGTGCCCGTCAGGATGGGCTGTTCAGTGCTGATGAGGACACCGTGGAGGAGATTCTCTCCATACTAAAACGAGTTGCCACTTTCTACAAGTAAGGGACCTCTGCTCTTAGTCCTGTGCATCGCTTGCAGGGACATGCAAACACGACTCCTTCTCTTGGTCCCCAGTGCTCAGGATCTGTCCCAGTGGGGGCTCCAGGACGCAGCCTCTCGCCTGCTGGGGGTGGAGCTCGATCACGGTGGAGTGCCCCATCAGGTGTGCACAGCCCCGCCACCTCCATAGGGCCGCGTGCCTCCGCCCGCCCTGACGGCAGCTGTTGCGCTTCTCCTGCAGGTGGCGGTGGTGAGCCTGCGTTGCGTATGCTGTGCCATCCTCTGGCGCCTCAGCGCTTGCATGGAAACATCGCTGTCCAGGGTGAGCCTTGACCTCCACCGCCTCGCTCTTGCAGGGATCCTTCTCTGCGCTTCTTAAGGTTTATTTTTCTACGGGGAGTGAGAGGATCACAGAGCCCTTTAAGTGAGGGATCAGGAACGGCTTTCTGTTGCTTCTGGAGAAGCAGCATCGTATGCACGCTACTGGATTTTCCACCACGCTGCAGCCACATTTCCCAGCGCGCTGGCCCCTGTGAGCCTTCCACTGTCATTATGTGAGCTTCTGGGTGAATGTGGGATCTACAGCCGCGTGTGGGAGGGGCACGTGGGCCGATGCCTTTGGCAGGACCTTGTGTTTGGTGACTGACGGCCGGGCCAGGATTCTGAGCCGGAACACCATAACACCGCTGCACTCTGCTATAATAACGCCTCTGGCATTTGACCCCTGGAGTGGGTTGAGGGGGAGACAAAAGATATTAAAGGACTCATTCAGCAGAAAATATTAAACTTGTGATGAGATTAAATCATGCTGATTTAATTAGGCCTCGGTGTTGAGGCAGCCCTGGTGTCTGTTAGGAAAGCATGAGTATCACGCTGGGACAGTGAGTCATGTGACAAGCCGTCATCAGTCAGCTGAGCAGCCTTATGCTTCGTCTGACGTTCTGCCCGTGCTGTTCAGCGTCCTCTCCGCCATATGTAATAGCATCCTGTTTTTCTTAGTTTTCCTGCTTTTGTTTATTGTGTAGGAACATTCTGGAAGCTTCCCGATAATTGAATGGGTAGTTAACTGGCATGTCTGAGGCTGCCAACTAGAATTGGGTGTCCGGTGGAGTGCTGAGGGTTTGGCTGCGATATCGAAGACCGATGTCAACTCTGAATGAAGGGTCATGTCTAATTTCCTGTGCGTGTGTCTGCAGGAGGAGGCCGTAGCCCAGCGGAGCCAGCTGCGGGCCTTCTGTGAGCGCTGCTGCCGCTTCCTGTCTCACGGGCAGCCCGCGGTCAGGGAGCAGGTAGGCGAACGGCGGACGGCGTGGGGGTGCCGGATCTCCACCGGCCTGCCCATGTGTTTACAGAAGCAGATAAGCCAGGAAATTCCGCAGCTGCTAAGTGCATCACCACAAATGCAGAATGACTGGTTAGTTCAGTCATTCAAGGTATTTGACCAGAGTGATCAGTGACCATGTTGATTCATGTTGATCTTGTACCCAATCTTAATGTCGTTTTTTTCGCCCTGCTGTGTGTTACCTCAGGCCTTCCTCTCGCTCTGTGACTTGCTCACCGCTCACAGTTACCAGCTCCAGGCGTGGGACCACACTGCCGGAGCCCCCCTGCTCTACACCCCGGACCCCAAGCTCCAGAGGGCCCTGCTGGCCTTCACCTTGGAACACGTCTTCACGGGTGCTGACCAAGACGCCCAAAGCAGGGGTCAGTCATCCTCATGAAGCTGCCAGATTTCCCAGTGTTAGGCTAGTGATGGGGAAAATGGGGCCCTAAGCCACGCCCCTCCCCATATAAACTTCATTGTATCAGAGGGGCCACATCATTTACTTTATGTGTTTTTTTCCTCCTAAGTGGCAGCTTTTAAGGTATTTGTTCTACAACATACCCGGCAGAGCAAAATACATGCTGCATGGATAGAATACTAAATCTTCCGCAGTTATACAGTTAGCTAAATGTGCAGGATACATATGTAGCATCCGCGTAATTTGCCACATTTGCCGTAGGTTTCGTAAAATTCTGCTGTTTTCCAGCAGGTGGCAGCATTTGACTGCACGACTAGTCAGTTGCAAATAGATATTTGACCGGGTGATAAGATATTCTGGTGTTAAATGCATGGTCACTTGTTGATGTGGCGGCTCACCACCAATGTAGCACAGCACTGAATCCAAAACAAATGCGTCAGTTCATGTTTAATCCATTCATTTTCTTTTCAAAATGTGCTTTGAATTTAGCATTTATCTCATCCCTGGAAATCTTGTGACACGAGTTTCCAGAAATTTTCATAGACGTCTGTGAGGGCATTAATCATTCTTACAGGGGATGTCCAGACAATTTAAGTTGGCAGGTAGTTTGTAGGAGAGCATGTGTTCTTTGGTACAAAATTAGGTGCAAAAAATACAAAAACAAGCTTCAAAATCGATCACGATCAAAACTGTGAAACACAGCAGGGATGGACCGCGTGCTGTGTGCAAGTCTGCTGCTTGTGTACATGTGGGGACCTGTGCTCTGCAAGAAGCCGTATATTCACATGATGAGAGTCGAGCCCCCCGTCGGTGTGTTGAGCCCCTCCAGGAATCTCTACATTTTGTGAAGACCAATGAATGTCCAGGGGGGTGCTGATAAAAAGCTGCTGTGAGCGTGGCTCCGTCTGGCGTATTAACTTTTGGAAGTTCCATCTCAGACGATGGAAGGTGTCATAGTGCGCTACCCTCGAACTGTGTGACGGGGCATGGAATAGGTGACAAAACCATGTCGTTGTTTTTGCTGTCTTTCTCTCTCTCTCTCTCGCTAAGTTAGTTTTTAGTTTGTGGTCTGAATCGGAATGGCAAAGTTTGTGCTTCCGAAGCACTACCAGAAATTTTGAAAACTTTCTATCCACTGTGTAGCAAAATAACATACAATGTTCACAACGTCATGGGACACTTGCCTAATTCTGTAAAAATGTAATTTTTTTGACTGACCCGTTCAGGGCTGTTCCTGGCATTTACTGTTAATTGCGATTGTAGTCTCTGACTCCCAAAGGGATGCCAAATACAGATGTTTGGTGTTTTATGTTATTGCGAAGGTGTCATAATTACAAAGCACCCAATCAGACAGCTTGTCAATGAGCCTTTTAACTCTGAACATAATTTGGGTTTCATTTTATTATTACTTAAATGTTTTACTTAATCATTATTAAAAGTGATGATTTCTTTTGTTTTAAAACCAATAAATTAGCAATATTTTTATTGAATTAAGCAACTGTCCTGAGACCGTCTGTGAGCACTGTAGATGTGTGTCATCCTGTCCTCCTGGGAATGTACAGCTAGTTGCTGAAATGAAGCCCTTGTCCATGACGTGTCCATGGCTCTTCTCTCCCCTGCATGCAGCCAGCGAGACTGACCTTGAGACCAGCCGCCTGGAGGATCTTCACAGGCGCCGGAACCTTCTGGCAGCCTACTGCAAGCTGATCGTGCATGGCGTGCTGGAGATGAACATGGCTGTCGAGGTCTTCAAGCTCTACATGCAGGTACAGCGTCTGGATAAAAAAGCAGGGTGCTGCAGGTACTCCGTATGTATTAAATAGCAGGGTGCTGCAGGTACTGTGTCTATAAAAAAGCAGGGTGCTGCAGGTACTCCGTATGTATTAAATAGCAGGGTGCTGCAGGTACTCCGTATGTATTAAATAGCAGGGTGCTGCAGGTACTGCTTCTGCATAAAATAGAAGGGTGCCGCGCGAAACGGGCCAAATCGTCACCCGGAATGCTGGGAGTGTCAGTGCCAGTAGCCGTCTTGCCAGTTTTATGCACCATCCCTGAACTGTTTTAAAGCTCCCTACCCAATCAGACATGCTTCTCTGTATAAAGCCCAGCTAACTTTTCCCATAGACACTGGCAACCCATTGTACCAGTAATACAATCTCTCTCGCTCCTCTTTTAAGAGGAATATTGCTGTTACTCTGCTTCTTGAACATATTTACACTTTTGCAATTATTGATGAATCAAGGGGCTCAGCTTGGCCTTCGGAGCCCAGCATGGCGTCTCTGCATGCACGTACGCCAGGGCCCTAGCAGGGGCAAGCGCGCGCTCGTCTGAAGGGGGGGGGTAACATTGACAGGCTGGGGGTGCTGCTTCCTTTTTTATGAGGCTTTTGAACTCGTGTCAGCATTCTTCCTGATCAAGGCCGGCAAACAGGCTGGTCCTACTTTGACAGAGAGCTTTCAGATTTTAGTAGCTAAAAGTGCCAAGAAAGGGAAAAGGAAAAAACGCTTTATTTACTCCTTCTTCTGGCTTTAAGTATTAAATATATACAACCGTTTTCTTTAATCTTGTGTTTACCACTTATTCTTAAAGCAGTTATGTTTGAAAGATATAAATAAGCAAATGCTGGTCATGGTTTGAAGGCAGACTGAATTCCTATGGCTGACAGTTCGCTAATGAAGATCCACAGTGTGAACGACAGGAGACGGCCTACATGGTGTGAGAGGGGAAGCCACGAGGCTCCGCACCTGACAGAAGGAGGTGTGGCCCCCAGCGTTCCCCCTGAGCGGCTCGGCTAATCGCCGCCGTCCCCCCCCCCCCGTTTGAAGCATGCAGGAACAAACAGGGCCTGGTACTGCACCGAGAGGCTGCGCCGTGTCCTCGGACACAGTGCTCACTGGAGATTTCTTGGGCCCTGTGCCGGTGGCGATCTTTCGGAATCAGGCCTGCTTACTGCCACAGGAAGCGCGACTGCAGCCTCAAGTGTTGGTTGTAAACTTTCTTGCCAGTCTGAAGTGATCATCTCTGTTGAGGTGCCTCTCTGTCAAACAGCTTTAACTCCAGATGAAATTCTGGCAGAAACATTTACCAGTGAAGCACTAATCACTGCTCCCTCTCTCTCTAGTACTACAATGACTTTGGGGACATCATAAAAGAGACATTGAGTCGGACCAGGCAAATGGACAAAATGGAGAGTGCGAGGACTCTGGTCCTGTGCCTGCAGCAGGTAGGTGAGAGCCTCCGCTCCCGCTGGCTTGGGACGCCTCGTGGAGCCATTAGCTTGATTAGCACAGCTCCTCTTAGCTTTGAATCACTTGGATTTGTTGCCCGTTTTTCCATTTTGCTACCCTAAGTGCTAAGCTGGGTGCTGGGCATGGGGGAATTACGGCTGGATCTCAGCCTAGCTTACGTTTTTACCCCTTTGCTGCAGCTCTTCCTGCGTCTGAAGCAAGAGCAGCAAAGCAGCAGTGGCTCCGGGTTCCAGAGCTTCAGTAGCATCAAGGAGCTGGCCAGGCGCTTCTCGCTCACCTTTGGCTGGGATCAGATCAAATCCCGGGAGTCTCTCACCATGATTCACAGGTACAGGATGAGGCCGCGACCGCGATTCAGGCTCTGTGCTCGTGTGGCTCAGACGCTGAGTGGACCGCACACCCCTTCCTGACTGCGGACCTCTCCCTGAACAGGGATGGCATCGAGTTTGTATTCCAGGGCTTCGTCCAGCAGGCAGAGAGACAGGCCCCTCCTAACATCTCCTACCTCACCATCCTGAGTGAGTTCTCCAGCAAGCTTCTGAAGCCAGACAAGAAGACGGTGTAAGTGCCTCCTCCGTCCTGCAGGGGGCCTGTGTATGTTCTGCTGTCCTGACACTGTCAAAGTTGGCAAGATCTGAAATGATCAAATTTTATGACCAATCACAGAAAAACTGAAGCAGCACCGTGTAGTGAAACCAGAGGAAAAGGCAGCCTCAGACACTTCAGCTTATCGGTGTGTCTGTAAAGGGAAGGGTGACTACAGAAGGCAGGACCTTATGAACTCAAAAAGAATATGGATGAAGATCTGCACCTGATTTCATTTACAGACAAATCACACCAAAATCGTACCATTTACAGACAAATCGCACCTGCAGTGTCAGGTGGCGGCAAAGGAAGGATAGGGCGGCTGCAGGACACCTGATTGTCTGATCACACTAACCCTGAAACAGTTTGGGTCTTCAAACTTGCCACTGCACAGGGGATGATCCAGGACCAGTTTCATTTTGAAAGATCACACCAAAATGGAAGCGGTATCACTTACTGTTGGCACATGAAAGGACGTGCAGGTCCAGGGCTTCCATGTGAACTTCTCCAATGGGAGCACTGGTCTCACCAGCACATTTGTTACATCCCAGACACACGGAGATGTAACACATTATTAAGAATGCAAAATTAGTGTCTGTTCGTGGAATACATTGTCCTTCGGAGAATATCCAGTCTAGGGAATGAATTTGTTTTGTCACCTAAATAAAAAAGCTGGTATGGTTTGAGCTGTACTGTTCTGTAGGGGGAGAGACCTGCATTTCTGAGGATGTGTTTAGCCACCAGAGGACAACGCTGGTATCACCACAAATGTTAAGGCAAAAGGTGCGGTTTGTCCCACAGATACAGCTACCTGCAGAGGTGTACTGGCGAGCAGGCCGTCAGCAGCAAGGACTGCTGGCTGCCCCTGGCCTACTACAGGGCCTCTCTGATGGCCACGGCCGAGGGAGCCGAGGATGCCGGCTCTCACGTCAGCTCGGACACCTCCAGGCAGGCCTCCTCCAGGCAGGCCTCCTCGGCCCAGTGCTCCCGCTCCTCCTCGCTGAAGCAGGCTCCCGTTGTGGGTACGGTGCCGTTCATGTGCTGTAAGCAAGCAGTTGTATGTAACCTGAAGATCCAGTCCCAGAAGGGACCTGCGGCGATTTTTTCATTTTGTTAACCTTTCGGTATGTGATTTATATTAGCTTAAATTAGGCAGCTAAGAACAGTACCCTTGGTTATGCTGTGGGGATCGTAATGATGATTTATACCTAAACAAGCACAGTGTTTACAGTTACGTGGCTCAGTCACGCCCACCTGTGGTCTTGATTGACAGGAGAGCTGCAGGGCAACAAGACTGCAGAGCTGAAGAGCTCACCTGTGTTCACCTGGGCAGAATCGAAGGGGAGAAAAGCCCTGAAGTTCACCGCAAGGTAAGCAGCGTGTCACTGCAGACGAGGACACGGTGAGAGGCTCGCTCCAGACAGGTGGTGCTGATGCGCGTGTTCTGATATCGCCACGCAGCGCTGACAAGACGGAGCAGGAGCCAGAGAGACTGCTGGGCGCCCCTGACGACGAGGTGAATGTGGATTCGGAGGAGGTTGACCCCTGACCTGCCTGATGTGTGCAATGAGGACGTGTCACATACCTGAATGTTTGGGTGGAGGCTACTGGAATCTAGTGCAGCATTCCCATTATGGGGCCGAAGCAGGTAGAGTGGGCATTACTCACCCTGGTGAAACAGTTAATATTGCAAGGGTCACACTTTAACTGTAGTAATCGTGCAGTAAGGGGCTGCACTGCTGGGTGGGGAGAGCGACACCCACGCCCAGTTAATGACTAATACTGTATATACATATACTGTATCTGTGTCGGGATGAGGGAAGTTCCAGCACTCAGGAATTAAATGTTTCATTTTGGCTGTTCTTTACTGTATTCCGTCTGCTATAGCTGCAGGGTGTTTAAAAGGACAGTCTACTTTTGGTGCTGTGCCTCAGAATGAGCACGAATGTTAGTGATATAGCGCTTTACAGAACCAATGAGGAACCACCGCTGCTGTGTAGCCCCCACCTGGATGATGCGACGGCAGCCATTCTGCACCAGTACGCTCACCACACAGCAGCTGAGGTGGTGAAGGGGCAGGGAGGAATTCAGGAGTTGATTAGGGGGCCCGATTTGAAAGGGGCACAGTGGGCAGTTTCAGCCAGAGCACTGGAGTACCCCCCCTACTCTCTGGAAAGGTGCTCAGGGGTCTTTCATGACCTCAGACACACCTGTTGGCCACAGTGTCCCCATCATTGCCTAGTTGGTCTCCCATCCAAGTACTGGCCAGGCCCAAACCTGCTTAGCTTCAGATGATTACCTGGTCTGACCTGCAGGTGCTCTGGCTGCTGACTAGAAACTAAAGTGGCGTTTAGTGAATTAGAAAGCGTCAGCCTTGCTTACCAGCTGAACCTGGTACTGGCATTTTGACTGGTACTTTTGAAGGCAGTGACATTTCTTATTGCAATAGCAATGGCTTGTTACGGAAATCAGCCCAGAACTTGAAGTGATGTTTACAGAAGGACCCCTTT
>JAODJW010000001.1:41285523-41298278 GCA_026777045.1 Hyperopisus bebe | reverse complement strand
GGGGGGGGGGGGGGGGCGCTGCCTGAAGGAACCGCCCCTTTTAGTCCACATTCCAGTGTCACATACAAGGTTATGTAAAGAAACAAACCTGTTGTTTTGAAGCCCTGTGGCAGAAGGCAGTAGGTCCAGTTACTGCTTGCCAGGATCCCAATCCATATCAGCCTCTTACAACAGCCCGGCCCCCCAAGACCTTAACTTGTCCTGCCTAAATAAAGCGCTAGTTTCAGCGGTCACAGCAGCGTAACGAAAAGTACCACACTGTGGAGAAACTTGTATGCTGTTAGGATGACTTTCTCAGGAACCAGTGCGAGGGAAAGGATAGCTAGGAGTTCCAGCAGACTCTAAGGATGAAGAGTATCTTCAGTAAACCAAAGTTTAACTCCCTGCTAGCTGAATTATTACAGTACATGGAAATGTACTGGGAATAGGGACAGAATCAGCACTTCCCTTCCATTTCTGTGACTTCCCACCACGCCATAAGTACTTGCGGTTAATCATAGTTGGTCAGGGCCAAGGGGGGATGAGCTGGATTCAAAGAAAGATATGTTAACCAGTCAGACTGCGAACAGACTCTACGTTCTATTTGGGTAACTCAAGAAACAAGACCTTCAGAAACAAGTTTATCTTTAGTCCTTGCAAACATCCACTCTGGGGCTGACGGCAATTACATCAATTCGCTGTAAACACACTGATCCAAAGCACAAAACACGTATGCGTTTGTGCGCGTGTGCATCTCCGTACGTGGGTGTACGGAGCGGAGGATTACTGAGCGAGAATGAAAGAGTAAAGCAGACGTAGCACTGGCAAGGATGCTGAACTACAGCCCCCCCCACTCCAATTTAAATGCTCTGTATTTTTAGACTAGAGATCAGAGTTCACGTTCTCCCTCAAAAACAGAACGCTGCATTGTTCCACGAGCAGATCACTCTTGTCTAGAGGCAGTTAGTATCCTATATTTCTGTCACCTGGCTGTGCAAAACAATATTACTAATAGGATGGAGGCTGAGACAAACCCCATAGTAGCCATTGCTCTTCTCAGGCTCTCTCTTCTAGTGCTGGCATTGAAACACTTTGCTTCTAACCTCCTCACCGTTACCATCCATGTGCATGAAAAACTCCCTGCTCCTTCCCCCCACCCTCATGTCATACAGTGCTATGCAAAGTCTCATATAAATAAAGGAACACGAAAGACTAAGATTAAGACTGACTTTTTTGATCATGGGGATAATTCTAGAAATATCATCACAACTTGATATGAACTGAATGAAATGTGGTAAAAGCACACAGTTGTCGAAAAACGCCCCTCGACAGATTTCGTTAACAAAACACGAGTGTGGGAGATGAAGGAGGACAGCTTCAGCAGGAAGCTCTCTGGTGCCTACACAGGTGTAGACACACCTGTGCAGATGGTTTACTTAATAAGCAAGTTTCTGCAACCAACAGAAGCTTCATGAAAACTGCACAGCACACAAGATAATGCATTAAATTATGGAAGATTCTTTTAAGAACTGTGAGAAAGTGAATCAAATATTCTCAAACTCCAACGGCAACTGGTATGGATATATATTCTATAATACACACCCACACACAAAGGAGAAGTTCAGACTGGTTTTGTCCCCTTCCTGATGTAAAACACCTTGACCAAGGAATTACACTACTACCTTGTTGGGTGTTTGACAGTAACTACAACTAAATTCAACAAACTCTTCTTAAATATCACCCATACTGCACAAAAAGCAGAGATACGCAGATGGGGCTGATATTATTGATTAGTGATAACCCATAGTCAGCTAACCTCTGAGCTCCACAAACCTGCAGTGAAAATGATGTTGATGATCTTACTTCATAAAATCCTGTGAATGTATGCAGTGAGACACCAGCAAAGTAGCACCGACTTGGGAAACTGCAGCAATGTTCCAAGTGGTTAATGAGTAGGGGTGTGCAAAAATATCATTTTTTTCAAGTAATCTGACCAAGACCGGCACATTCCACCAATACACTACAGCTAAAAGTTAATTATCTGATCTCAAAATTTTTATGCTCCAAAATTATGAGAGTAGTCTGTTCAAAACAGAAACTATGGGGTTACTATGGGGTTACTATGGGGTTACCTCGGCCTCAGAAGGGCTCTCATAACACCATACATCTAAAGCCAACTCTGTTAGTTCTACACTGCTAGATAACTACACACTTTGACAGCAAAATGAGAACCATCCCAATACATCCCTGTTTGTTTTATATTTATAAATTTAAGATCTACATTTCATTGGGACTCCTGCATAAGGCTGAACATTTGTGATTGGTCTCAACATCTGTGTAGGTGCATGAAGCTCATTTCAAGCCTCTAAGTTTGCCAAGACCATGCAAAAAATGTAAGACACATTAGAAAGGACTCCATTTATAAGTGATTATAAAAGCCACATGTCTTCTGTATAAAAGCTTGAGCAAGCTACTCTGCGAAGAGCAGACACACTGCTCCTTGCTCACTGGCCAGGAAACACCCATTCATGTGATATCTTTGATACGGGTCATTAACAATTTCTTATCTATGTACTTTCATTTTGAATTCTGACAAATGTTTGAGTGTTCAACATATATCAAACATTCAAAGCCATACCATAAAGGATTTATAGAATACTTCCAACATTTAGGGCCAGTTTCCCGAACAAGGATTAAGACTAGTCTTGGACTAAATTGCCATTTCAATGGAGATTCAGCATTGTAACTCAAAGCTAGTCTAGGCTTAGGCTTAATCCTTGACTGGGAAACTGGCCATCAAAGTCTAGTTTAAATAGTGCATCTCTTAAGACAAAGGTGAAAATAAAAAAGCAGTACGGACCAACAAGGTCAAACTGCAAAAAAAAAAAAAAAACTTCGCTTAAAGATGCAAAATCCTGTTACATTGATGAAAAACCATACGCAAATGCAACTGATGCATATTTGCAATACTGCATAGTTACATTTGGTTACTGAAATGAAATTATATGTTACACTGCAACAACAATAATAAAGAAAGTGCAAAACCGCCCATTTTGCTTCATTTTGTGGGTCCCTGACCCTGGACGACACAGCCAACCTGAGAAAACTGCTCAAATGATTGCTGGGGTGAGCGAGGCGCACATGCTATAGCTGTCATGCACTCATCTTCCCAAAGCCACCGTTAAGGTTACCTGTCCTCCTGTTGCCATGGCAACATCCTACCCTCCACATTCCAGTGGTACAATTGTTCTTCCAAATTGTTTTTTCATGTTTTCCTTCAGTTTGCCTGGCACTGATTTTGACATAAAAATTTCACCCATTTCACAAAATATATATTAACCCAGAAAAATACGCCCCCCGCCCCCGAAAAAAAAAATCAAATGTGAAGAAATGAATCCAATTCAAACCTTTTACAACTGAAAACCACATTAACATACTAAGACAGAAACTCAAACTATGATATCTTGCCATAGCCTGTAGAGACAGTCATATCAGACTTTTAGTCATCCAAAAAAAGAACACACCCTGTTCTAAGCAGCAGTGATTTCAGCGGTGTCTATGCTGACTGATGATAAATGAACTCGGTAAAAGTCTTATCAGGAAGAGATGGATCACGTTTCTGGTCATCATCCATTCCTTTAACCGCCAATTGAAAATCTGACATCGAAGCACACACTGTACATAAACTTTTGACATAACATGTCATCCGGCAATCTCACTGCTGTGCAGCTGATCCCTGCATTGAGGAGAAGGTCTATCTTTATCTGAGTGTCGTGTCAAAGCTGGACCAGCTGTCCCTAACATGACGTTAGTTAAATTTTTCACTAATCCTTTGCAGAATGCATTTGTATTGTGGAATTTCTGTGGCTCCCTTAAAATAGTCGCTTCAGTACTGCTTAACCGCGCAGTGATGCCGAAGGGACAACAGTTGTGACACTTTTGCAAAATACCAAATGCACCGCAGCCCCTCCAAGGGCTGAACAGCGCAGAGGATCACTGAACACTGGGAGAAAGAGTCTGACATAAAGGGCTACAGATTCTGACAACTGTCACCTGTCTAACCCCTTCCCAAAAAGTCACTTTAGACAGAACTCACACACAGAATTTGAGAGAACTTGACACCAACTTGTGGACTTATTATAATCTATCTAAAAAATACTAAAACAAAGTTTCTGCAGGGCTCAAAACAGCCTTAGATTTGTTACCAATCATGTTTATTGAGCAGAACAGAAAAATAAACTCCGTTTGATCCTCTGTAAATGGATGTTAATGGCATGAGTAAAGCGCATTGGGCCAGGGATAGGAATGGTCAGAAAAATATATACGGAGGGAAAAAAAAAACCACACAGTGTGACACCATTTGAACGGCACTGCAGAATTTAAACAGCCACAGCACTGCAAGCCGGCTCCGGCGGAATGCTGTGCTCCAGTACTGCGGAGCAGCGTGCAGCTTACGAGAAGGCATCATGGACAGCAAGCTACAGGAAACCTCAAGGGAAAGAGCCAGACCAGGGGGCCAGAGAGGGGGGTCCTGCATTTGGTCACACCAGCCCCCCTGAGTCTCTGTCATGTCAGCGGGTGGGAGCCCTGGAACACGTGTGTGGGGACAGCTGCCCAGATTGCTCACTGTCATCACCCCCCCCACCCCCACCATAGAAGTCTACCAATGTCTCCCTCATTTACACGCCTGTAGCATAAAGGCAGAGAACTGTTTACAGCTGCTCTTCACTATAAAGGTTTAAGTGGGAAAAAATAATACTTATAGATGTGAAAAAATGTACAAAGAGAAATTTTAGCTTAACACTAGTGAGTGGGATCTATTACAGGTCAGCATTTTTAATGAAACTTACATAATAATTCCTCCCTTAAAAAAAATGGAACTTATGACAATGCTCTGTGTTTAAAAGTCAAAAATACTTCAACAGCTGTGTCACTAGCCTTCAACCAAAATATTATGATTACACACAAAGCAGCATAGAGATATTGGTGAAAATTTGCAAAACATTAAGAGATACTACACATTTCAATGTACATTAACGGCATACTTCAACTTCCTATGAAGCTTTAAATAGAAAAAAATAATTTCCATTAAAGATATTGATCATATTGTTCTGTTTTAAATGCTTATTTTTTAAAAGTCAATCATTCACCCATAAATTGTGAAAATAAATCTTATATATTGCATATAGGGTATATTACAGAGTTCCAAAAACATTATTGCAAATAAAATTGACAGTGCAAATATTTGTATAAATCATCACAATTAAAGCATTTTGTTATGACAGTTGTGGCCCAAGATAAATGTATTTTATCCACAATATAATCCAATTTAGAACAATGCTGCGGCGGCAGATGTTAAGACCATCACTCATATCAACGATACTGAAAATATCTGGTCACTCCACAGAACAATCATCACTATTCTCAAAAACACATGCAGACAAACAGACAGACAGACACAGATACACCACACACACAATAACCAGGTTATATAATTATGGCTGTAAGCACCACAAAGCTGACATATAGACAAGAGCCCAGGAAAGGACACCCAACTTTCTAGGACACAATCGGAGGACCTCAGCATCCTCTTGTGGCAATAAAGGGGAGATGAGTGTAGAGTAGTGACACAGGCCAAAGAGCCATCAGAAAAACAGATCTTTCACCATCAGTTAAAGGCTTCTGCAGTTAATCATTGAACATTTGATAAACATATGGTAACAGCTAATATATCCTTTCCAGCTTAATTTATATTGAACCCCTTTCACAATGCTCTGTTGTCTCCAGGTTTAGGCTCAATAAGACCTTAATTCATAAATTCAGCAATTCAAATGCAGACTATCATTCCATTTGTCTAGCATTTATAAAAAAACAAAAGTGTAAACAATTTGAATTGTTTGGAAAAAAAAATGGTGGACTGTCTACCAATAACAAAGCAACACCAATGATACCAGTCACCTGACATCAGTCACACCAGGACAGAGATACTTGCAGTGCCAGAACTTCTTGCATTTAACACACCACATAATGCCTGCCAGGGCTATCTACTTACCAATCAAGCAGCATGGGATGGAAAATGATTGTTCTTTGCAATAATTGTTTTTTCCTGCACAAACAACTCAGTTAAAAAAAATACCGGCCCACTGGTAGTGGGTACTTACCTTCTTGGTGCTGACGGAACGGCGAGACAGCCTGCCATTGAGCCCTGTGCGACTGTTCCCAGTAGGTAGTGTGGTCGAAGGTGGGCTGGATGGGGCATTCAAAGGTGCTGATGATCTGTCTGTCAGGCTCTTCTTGCTGGTGGCATTATTGTTGCCGTTAGGAACTGAACCGCTGCTTTCTGTCACGTTTCTGACACCCGTGTCGACCCATTCTTCATTTTTGATCTTTTGGAGATATTCCTTCAGCATCCCCTGAGTGGTGGTCTCACTCAGCCAGTTCAGAAAAAGTTCATCCACCTTCATTTTCAGCACTGGCTCGAGAACGTGTGCGGCCGGCATCGTTACCTTTATGCTTAGCAGACCAACTGGAGAAAAACTTCAAACACGGCAAATAAAGTCACTGTTCGTGCGACATTAACCGTTACGTTTCCATTCCAGTTTCTAACTATTCACTACGTTAACAGAAATAGGAGATACCAGCTCAATTTAGTAGTCTACGTACAAATAGGAAACGCATAGGAAATAGATAACAACTCGATTTACTTGTTAGACACAATATTCACAATATAACAATAAAAAGTTTTATAGCGACTACAAAAAGCTCATGTTAACAAGGTTTCGAGCCCAACATTTCAGCGTAAATACATTACCTGAACAGCTACTGGTATATATTTTTTATTAATAGAGTTTGTTTAAAGCATGTTTAGCTAACTCAGCCAGCGATTAACAGACAAACATTTCAAAGTTAAACGCAATTCAGCGGCAGGTAGCCCAAAGATACTTTACAGTACTGAAAATGTTAGGCAATAAATATTACAAGTCGGCCAGCAAACAGATTTCAAATTTAAAACAGAAAAAAAATTTGGCCTAGCATTAATCACCCAAACAATGAAGTTCGCGCATTACAGAAAGCGACTTTATTATGTGCGAAAGGCGTTTCCTGAATTACTTACAGCTACAAGTCAGTTAATAAGGTAAATTATAAAATGACAGTAATTGTACCTTTTGTCCGCTATTAGTAAAACATTTCACTTTCATATCAAGGCGGTTCACTTCGAAACAAACTCTCGCTTTTCCAGGTAACCGGGAAGCTGAATTCTCGCGAGAACATCAGTCCCTTTTAAAAACTCCACGCCACTGTTTACGCGCTGACTACTACCGGCGTCGAGCTGCAGGGTTGCGGGATGCTAAGTCTTTGGTGTCAAGATATAAAACGAATTCACACAACGGCAAACCCCACCCCCAAAATGATTAACATTTTATTGTTCTTAAATCACATTCTGTATAATTTAAATAACCATTACTTTATGTGGAATTTAACATATTCTATACATGTAACTGATAGTATTTTATAAAACTAAAACGATGCCAAAACAGGGCAACAGGTAGCTCAGAGATGAAAGACGTACTGAGAGTGAGCAGTAACAAGAAAGGGCGCCACAGAACAAGGTAGCTACTTAACTTACCCGGAGGCGTGCGTGTGTGTGTGTGTGTGTGTGTGCGGGGCTTTATGGCCAACTGATCGGCAGTTCGATCTAATTAAGATGCACTCTACATTTCTTTTAGGTAGCTCTACTAGTACAAATGTGCACAAATTTAGCTTTTCACAAACCCACCCAATACCAAGTAAAATCGTATGGATTCAGTTCGTAATTTTTAGCTAAGGGGTAGGCTACATTTTCCAGGAAGGTTCCAAATTAGACAAATAGAGAAAGGGTATTTTGGATTAAGGTAACACATTTAAAAAAATTAAAGTATTTGTCACATAGATAAGAAAACACAATTTATAATTGAAAGACATAATTAGGCGACGAGAATTTGAACAGCATAAAACTGCAGACACAAAAAGATGGGGCTACATTTTTTGCAAAATGATAATACATATTTGAACAAGCCGTTATATTTCCATCTATACAACCTGAAAAATACCACAGTTAAAAAAAAAATTGCGCGCCCTGTAGTTCCACGCTTTGAAGGCATCAGCAATACATATTTCTCAAACCATAGCTCATGTGGTTTAATACGGTGGTTTGAAGCTCATTCCTCATGTAGGCAGGTGAAGGTACATGTAATATTTTTCTGAAAGATGCTAGCACATGCGTTTTGTTCAAAAATAAACCACGAGCGAAAGCAAGAGTATGAACATTTTTTAGGGTGATTGATAAAACGTTTCTCCTAAAAGTAATAACTGAATTGAAAAAAACACTGAAGAGCTAACGCGTTCGCTGCACATATATCTGCAGGATGAATAAAAATAACTAAATGCTGCGATACAATAGCTATTTTGCTGCATGCATTTAATAAAGATGTATAAATATAAATAGTTAGAATTGAAAGGAGGCGACTCGTCACTGCTTAGGCTACCCCTGGATCAAAAGTAACTTTAAAATAGTCATACATCTGTCCTGTTATTTTGGTTAGGATCGATGGGTATAAAAATACACACTACATATCAATTAATTAATAATCTGTTACTAAAACTGTCCTTTTGTTTTATGTGAAATCTACATTAGAGGCTAATTTGAAATGACAATTTGCGGTCAGAGACAAACATAGGGGCGTGTGTATGTAGAATGACAACTTTGTCTATTCTAATTCTCACTTCAAAACATGAAATAAGTCCGATTTGCTTATTGCAAGATTCAGCAAGAGCGTCGAAGGCGAGCACCTCGCTGCCAAGCCGTAGCCGTTATGGTGAAGCTCAGGAAGTTCAGCGGCAAACGTGCTGGGTTGAATTTTCCTTTGCGAAACTCCCCCGTCTGATTTCTTGAGAACCGCACATTACTCTCAGACAGCACGATGTTTAGGTCGATATACTTCGGGAAAATTAGCAAGGAGAAAACCGAGAGGCTGCTAGAGCTGTATGGCAAGGAAGGGAGCTTTTTGACGAGGGACAGCGAGAGCGAGCGCGGCGCCTACTGCCTGTGTGTGCGGTGAGTGCTGCAGAGCCGCGGCGCTTGCACATGGAAGAAAATTAAACATTCTCGACATTAGCTGTACTTTTCATTATCAGTTGTTTTTGATTCTTAATGAAAGATGTTTTATTTAACATTGGAATTGTAAAAAATCTGAATTAGTTTGACCGGTAATAGGATATTGATATAATCTACAATGTTTCCAGGTAATATATTTCCATCGTAACAGCAGACACAGAATATATATATGTAAATATACAATGTGTTTTGCTTGCTATCGTGCCCTTTTAGGCCTACTTAATCAGGCCTATTTTTCCGTTTGAGGGCACATAATTAAGCTTGAAGTCTAAAAAGATTTTGAATTCATTCTAATCAGCATTTTAAATTCTTTCGTTTTGTAAAGATAAATAGCCGATTGTATATTAAAGAAACGATCGACAACTAGTAAGTAGTCAGCTATAAAGTGAAGCTGGGGTCACCATCCAACAGGCTGCAGCTCATGATCGGTTAATAACGTTCGTCAAAAACATTAAACGACACCATCCCATGTAGCAAGCCAATCTGCGGAAATGCCTGTCAAAAATATCGTTCATCCTAATAATCAATTGTTTCGTTTACTCCTGAACTGTGCAGAAAATAGAAAGAAAAGAAACCAAATATACGTGTCGTGTTATAATAATTATAACTGTGAAGTTCCAAACTTCATCCACCCGAAATGAAGAGATCAAAAGAAACCCATAAAGGACTGAAATCTGACGCAGTTTTCCCCTTTCTGAACATTCGCGATGCGACTGGTTCATTAAAACGCAAAGCGAACTTTATCCAAAAAATGCAAATCGGTATGCAACGTTGTGTTTCCTGATGTTGACGTTGTGTTACCGAAATTGCGATCTCGTCTTAAATTTCTAAAATAACAGCAATAAAAATATCAGAAGCATAAAAAGAGGAGAAAAAAACCCCGATAAATTATGAGAAAATGAAAGCATTGTAACATTTATAAAGCCACTTTTTGGAAATGTAGAATTAAAAAAATATCTGCGTGTTAATTTATTTCTCAGTACTAAGAACATATAGAATAACTGCATCAATTTTTATATTGACAATGAGCAAGAAGTATTCAGTAGTTTAAGTATTAATTGTGTTTAAATGTGGAAATCATACAGTTTAATAAAATACTTTTTAGAGTTTACTAAAAAAACAAAACATACAAACATAAAAAGTTCTAACTGTTCATAGTAGTGATTTATTGGAATTCTTTGATGTGTGTGTAATGATGACATTTTTACAGTCGTATAATTATGATATGTACATTGACTGAAATACATAAGCAAATGAATAAGCTGAATCCCATTGTTATGCAGAAGGACACCTTTCGTTCATACCTACAAGATCTCCCTGTATCATGGAGGCTGGGCGGTTAAGGTAAGCTTTGTCCATTACAGGTATATACAATACAACCAAGAAACTCTGAGAGGCCTCTTTTTAAAATATGGTTATTTAGAGCTATTTTGTTCTTAGTTTCAGTCTCTGTTATTTATTTTAACACTGTATTTTGGTGAGATAGTCAGCATAGAGAATTATTTCTGATTGTATGGTGCTTAAAATGGCTGTGGGAAAGTGTGAAGGAGAGACTTGAATCTGAACCAACCAACTGACCACGGAAACATGGTCTGTGTGCCAGTCCCCACTAAAACTCTGAATGACATATCGCAACTCTCTTTACTAATATACTCTATAAGTTTGGCTCTGAATGTTTTGGAAGTTTGTTTTTTATAATGTAAGCAAAAATAACATTTTACAAAAAAAGAAAACTGTGCAAAATTAGAAAAACACAGCAACCCCCCACATGATAAACTGCCCCGGAGTGTGTGGCTTTGGGGCATCTTTTGTTTGGTCTTCTAGATGTTGTTGATAATTTTCAACCTCCAGACACTGAGCTGTCTGTGGTTATTTCTGTCACCCACGTGTGCTGTCAGTGTGCGTCCCACAACTCACTAGCTCTGAAGTTTCTAATGTGTCACGGTGGCTTTTAGAGCTTAATGCAGGCATATGCTGAGGACACGTATCAGTGCTACGAGACCAAGTATCCTCTTGAAGCAATGTACTGCTCCTATATTTGGACATATTCTATAAGTTTATCTCACGGCAGCATGTCATCTCACAAAGTGTCCATTTCTGAAGCCTGCTAGACCCTATGTATTGTAGAATAATTAACTGCATTCAAAGAAAAGAAAATGTAGTAACGTAATGTTTGTGTTTTGAAGGAGCTGTACCTCTGTAGGGCTTTACACTTTAAATCTACTCTCCAAGTGTAACACTTGCTTCACGGTACTCTACAATGTCAGGGATGTTGTCCTTACACTTTGAAGGTATTTTTTGTTTGTTTTTAGTCTTTCCTTTTTCTTTTACGCAAGTTGGCTTCCCTTGCAGCCCTTGTCCTCATTTCAACACAACAACAAGACCTATATGCTCGACTTCCACTCTGATTTTCTCTGCACATGTATCAATGATTCATTATTGCCTGACTGAGGTTTTCTGTTCTGTTTTCTTCATTTGATCCTAACCGTGCTGAAGACGCCTCCGGGAGTGAAGCCGCAGTGTTTCGAGACGCTGAACGACCTTATTGATTGTTACAGAGCAGCCACCCCCGACTGCATGGTACCTCTTCTGCATCCTTTGGAAAAACGGCTGGTGCGTGACAATGGAGAGAATGAAGGTAAGAGGTTCAGTTGGTTTGCATTCCTAAAAATAGACACAGGCCCAAAATGTCCCAGATCACATTACACGGAAGAGAGTGAGGAATGGCCTTTAGGTCAAAAATACAAGCACATGGACTGTATAATAAATGTCACTTTGCCTGAGTTTGATTTGTTTTCCAACCGAAATATTACAGTTCCATTTTTTGTTTACTGATTCTGCCCAAATAAGGCTAAATTTTAGCTGTGCAGGTGTCAGCTTTATTGTCTTGTATTTCAGGAAGTTCCCATCCAGGATGTAGACCTACACACACTGTTTAGTGGGACTTACTCAAAGAGAAATGCAGTTTTTAAACACACTCTTCATGGAACAGTTAGCATCAGTGTTTGTACTGGGCTTTTGTCATCTTGCTTGTGCTCTGTGTTTGGATCCCGACTGCTGATGTTACTCAAATAAGCTTTGGAAAAAGAGGCCAATGCCAACAGGCACCTCAGCAAACAATAAAATACAATCTGGATACTTCTACTGGACTGGGGACCTTTTAAACAGAAAGGCAGGCTGAAATTTAAAATATTGTATATAAAACCAATTGAAAAAGGTTTTCTTTGCTTACTGTTAATATAGCAATACCTCTGGCAGAGTTCAAAATGAAGAAAATAATAAGTTCACATGAATTTTCTGTGTGGCTACTGGTGTACTAATTGTCTTAGTCAAAAGTGTTAAGAGTACTAATGTCCACAAGCTGCACAAGTATATCAACCAGCCAACTCTGCAGCCGTGTCATGTGACTATTTAAAGCGACTTCGTCCTTTAGGTCGCGCCTGCAGTTCTGATTGGTGCTTTAATGAAATCCACTACCGTCCGACAATGTTGTGTCTTCTGAAATGGACTGAATGTAAAACTGGTATGATTGTAATATTAAAACTTCCATTAGTTTATCCCTCACTTCTACAAAACAAGGGACCACGCAGATTCGTTCACTGGGGGGGGGGGGGGGGGGGGG
>JAODJW010000001.1:41275071-41285415 GCA_026777045.1 Hyperopisus bebe | reverse complement strand
GCCCGCGCAGAGCAAAGACCCCACAGCTGTTTGATCGCCCCGATGATTCCCCAGCTATTTTTGTTCATTTTTGTTCAGTGTCGCGCCGATCAAAAGCAAGAATAATCACACAGCAGAAACGGTACAACTCAACTCTGGGCCTAAACGTACGAAATCGTACAAATGAAATCAGTCATCCCTTTTTCACGGGTTGAACTCTTTGAAGCAGAGTTGCAGTTTATTTAATAGTAATATTGATATCAGAGACAGCTGTACTGTACCGTATCTGATCAGAATACAAAAGAAATGAAAAACGACAAACATCAAGCATTTCTCCATCCTCCTACTAATGTCACACTTTCCATAAAAATAACATTCACATTTAAATTACACTCCGGTCCATTCAGCCCAGTGCTGCTTTCACAAAATGTCTGGCCACCCATAGTTTGATTTGCTGATTATTCTAGATTTCTAGGTGTCACATGCTTTTAAATCAAGCCATTTTCTCTGTTGGCAGCATTTAGAAAAAATGCAATGCAGGCTTCTGCTTATTCACACCAGGTGGCTTGGAAACACTAGGTTGTGATGTTATAAAAATGAAAGACATCCTTGTATTTTTTTTTTGGCTAGAAACAGAAATAGCCAATTAGGACACTAAAAGGAAACCATGCTACACAAGTTAAGGATGCGTGTCATATCTGTGGAAATCTTTGTTATTCTCTTCAATCTTTTTAGGGCATCTTTCAAAAGTCATCCAGTCTTACGATACCGAGGCTTGTTGCTAGGGTGCTGTTTGCTTTGTCTTTCCTCTGAAGTCTCCTCCTTATTCGTGTACGAACAGCACACTAACATCTTCAACAGAGCTGGGACGCGAGGTGAACAGAACAGCGCTTTTCATCGCAGGATTTATGACCAGACTCAAAGCCACACAATTCTCCCCGTACACCTTTCATAATTTCGTCATAAATGTGCTTCTTCTAACTGCACTTTCGGAAGACGAGAGAGTGCCTTTGCTTTCGAGATACACACAACACGGCTGAGGGGAGACGTGCCTTTCTTACTCACTCTGGTAGCGCTCAGAAGTCTGCACTTTCCAATTGAGATTTTCTGTTTTTTTGATGAGATGAGTGCATTTGCTTTTTTCTTAAAGTCTTTTGAAATTTATTTATAGGCTCATAAATAAACAGGTCACTGTACTGTGCAGAGCATCTCAGCTCCTTTGTGACAGCAGCGGTCCAGCGCGCTGACGGTACACCTTCCTCGTGTCGGGGGTTAATCTCCCCTCCTTATCACAAGGCCTTACACTGTACCTAACGTGTCTGCGGCCACTTGCCATTGAGGCAATCATGCAGTTATAACCAAACACCCTTACAGGAGACCCAAATCAGCCAAACTATTTATTTCTTGGTGGGGAAACTCAAAACAGTCATACAAAAATAAAAGATTATTTTAAAGCATCATCCATAATAAATACCGAGTGAGGCGGGAAAACATGAGGGATCATTAATGAGTCGGTGTTCTTCTGTTTTGACAGAGCCGGTGTACCTGGAGATGTGATACCCTGTCCCCAGGGGGCGCTGTGTTTGTGTGAGCTGCTGCCCCCTGCATGGCCGTGTGCTGGGAAACAGCCCAGCTGCCCCTTGAAAAAGGAGCAAGCAAGACCATGAGTGCCTCTACACAAACACAGCCAGCAGCATTTCTACCCAAAGAACCACACCTCAGCAGCAATTATACTGTTAAAAAATCTTTGATAATGCGGTTATTGAAGACAGAATCAATGCAGCTGTTGTATGCTTATGTCACAGCTGAGAAATGCGAACCCCAGTCCGCCCGTGCTTGCTGCATGACTGCTTAATGCGGCGCTACTCTGGAACCCGAGGCAAACAACCGAGTGGAATGGAAGAGAGCTGATTTAGGGTCAAAGGATCACATGTCAGGGAGGCTGATTGGAGATACTCACTGTATTGTTTTTTGGTTAATTACAGTACTTTTGAATGAGCAATTTACTCTTATCGATTTATTAAAGGAAGGCCCAACATTCCATCAGTAATAATCGGAGGAAATGGCTCATTGATGCTGTTTATATGATATTTGATAGTATTTAACTGCTTTTAGTGGCTTTCAAGATAAAGGGGATGGCTATTACCTCAGATTTTCTTAATTATTTCATGAATTTTAAAGAATTGCTTTTAAGTAGGTTGACCTAAAAATTGAACACAGTCTCTGTTCAAAAATGTTGTTTTATCTGTTGATTTACTTCATGGTTTTAATGGCTCGAGTTTGCAAACTACAGCACTGTACCATTACAAGAAAGCAGCGCACAATGTTTGCCCCAGCGACTCTCCCTTTGATCTGTGGCATGGAGGTGGCTCTGTTGTCATCACTGGATTGTAATTTGGGCCCAGTGTTGTATTTTGTTGTTTGACGCAGGCTGGGATTTATTCCTCTGCCGTTCAACCTTCTTTCTAATTCCAAGGATTTCATCATGGTTTTTACGTTATGTCAACGTTACACTTTTCTTCTGGAGAATGTTTCTTCACCAACGCCCCCCTCGTGGTATCTGTGTTCATTATCAGCTTGTTGTACTTGCAAGCCAGCTTGTAACATGTGTAGTGAAATAAATAAATGGTTTGCACAGGGAGTTGTAAAAATGTAAAAATACACCTCCTTTGACACGGCAGGGAACATATATATAAATGTCCCATCTTATGAGAGAGCACATGTCAGTCGGCGGTGGAGAGCCGTGAGATCAGTCTACAGCGAGCGTGATCAGTAGCCCGTTAATGCAGCAGACATCCTTTAAACAGCTTCGCTCGCTCTGTCTCATCAATTCACCCCGACACAAATCCCAGCTCATCTCATTTCCATAATTGACAAGAGGGGAGCTGGGCGACAAAATGCGTGTTTTGGTGGAAGCTCAGCTTCAATGCTGCGTTACGGAAGTATAAATTACTGGTGTGTGATGCTGGAGCTGAGTCTCAGCACAAACGCCCGCATTAGACCTGGCTCCTGTCAAACTGCCATTCAGCAGTAATTTAGCTTTTCCAGTTACCTGTCAGAACTACCAATATTTTTCATTTGAATGATAAATTAATCTGGTGTGTTTGATGTACAAACTAATAAAGTCATACACTTATTTATCCACTATATCAACAGCACATCTCCAAAATATCATGGAAAACATCAAGGGATGGAAATTGACGAGACTAATCCATGTGTATTGAATTAGCAGGAGCTAGGATCTCGTTTCCTTTTAAATAACTTGTTCCTTTTAAAAATAAGACTGTTGGAATATTACGATTCTATATGATTTCTTCTGTATTTGATAATGGGTTCCATAACTTTGCCTTAATACAGAGGTACAAAAAACAACTGCAAAGTCAGGACTAGAAGTAATTCAGTGTGATGTTTAAAACTGACCAGCAAAATCATCAAATACGCATCACAACTGTGGGTCATATTTACAGCTCACATTCAGAATTACCTTCAGTGCCAAGAGTATATAACCACTTATTTCTGGGCGCAACGTTACCAAAAGATTCCTTTCATTTCTTAAATCTTGAGTATTTCCAAAAGAACTTCAGGCCTGAGTTTAACAAACTACTAAATGATGCTGAACATTGATGGTGTTTATTTTAGCTTGTTCATTAAGAGCAGCCAACTGAGATCTAAGAAGCCGGGAAACATCGACTGGCCTGCCAAGGAATCTGTGTTTCCAGATTTAAAAAAATTAAAAAGGCTTGATCAGATTTTAATGTTTTTTGAGGTTTAGCTACAGCCCAAAAAAGCGCGCCTATTGTTTTAGCTTTTTCCACTCACACAAGGCACAGTGTGCGTGCCAGAGTCTCAGGCCTGTCTGTAGGTCCTGGTGATAATGTTCTCCTGGAGACGCACTCGCCAGCACTCTCGGACGCCTGCCAAAGAACACTGGCTCTGCTTTTTGGATGCTGACATCACATGATCATCAGGAGATGGTCTGAGCAATGAAGTCGGCTCTAGAACACCTTGCAATGCTTGGTGCGCTGCCTTAAATCTCAGGACGGCAGGTCTGGCTGTGTCTCAAGCCGTAATGAAAGCAGGCACTCTTTGCGAACAGACCCTCCAGTCTCCATGCCCAAACAAACCTGTGTAGTTGACAGAGTCTCTTCCTGCCTGTGTAATAACTAATAAGCTCTCTTTTCCCCCACAAAGCCCCCTAACCCCTTTGTACCACTTTTTTCCTTTGGAAATCTCCATTTGTCACAACGCCAGCGCATCGTATGAGAAACCCGGCACTTTATGAGCGCTGAAAAGGACGCACACTTTTCACATCAAGGGGTACCGCTGGCATGGCAGGCCCCTGCTGGAAAACGGATGGGGCGAGCCACCCACCAGGACAGGATCAATGGCAGGCAATTACATTAGCGGCCTTGGGAGTGAGGCTGCTCCGCGCGGAGAGGCCCAGCCGGCTGCCCACTACCGGGAACTGGAGCAAGGAAGACACGTAGAACCTCCGTATAGTCACCTTCTAGCCAGCCTAGTCTGTGGGCTATTTGCTGAAAAGTGAGCAGAGGTCATTTCTGCGCGTTTCGGTCATCCATACAAACACAGCTTTTCACAGGAGGGAAATAAGACCAACTCAAGTCTGACCCTTTGCTGCCTGAATGGATTCCGGTCCATGAATTTATGCAGCCAGAATTTTCCTTGAGGAGCTATAGTGCAATTAAGGGCATGAAAAAGCAAGAACATCAGCACAAAAGACATGTGCTTAAGATACTATTCAGCTCATAGTTATTCTGGTCTGGTTAGCAGGGGATGATTCTGAACGCTAGATGGCAGTGTATCCTACGTATCGTCAGCCGGTGAACAGACCCTGGAGTATTTCTGAGTACTTCCGGCACCAGGCAGGGTAAAAGAATTTACTAAGATAATGCTTTGAGCTATCAAGGTTATCAAAACAATTCAACAAAGGAACTGTGTCTGACAAAGTGCTTTGATGGTTATATATAAAAAAAAATTAAATGCAAATAGTCAAGAGGTAGTGATGTATACATTAAGGATGTGTCAACGTGTTTAAAATAAACAAATATAATGGAGTATATTATTTTTTTTCCCACACAGTATACGTAATTCCAAAACAGTCCCATCTGAATCCATTGGGTCTGATGTGTAAATGTGTTGGTTTTTGGCTTGGACCTTGTGATTACACCGGAGACAGCACTCTGCACAGAGTGACGTTCAAAAGCATTGAAAGGTAATGTTTGGCTTTTCGGTTTTGTTTTTTCGCCTGACACCTGATGAAACACTACTGGCTGTAATGATTGCCGTATGAACACTGGGCCGCGTTTAACACTGAGGAGGCATGTGGCCTGTGCAGCGCAGTGAAGGTGCATCCGTCCGTGCGCAGTGAAGGTGCATCCCTCTGTGTTGGGCAGGGCCAGGTAGCAGGGTCTCCTCTCCCTGCACAGAGCACAGTGACCGCACTGTGTGGAAACTCCACTTTATCGCTGGCTTATATTATTATGTCAACACTTGCCCATGAATAGCATTTGATACCTCGAAGACAGATGTTAGTAGGGGGTCAATAAAACAATGTGGAGGAGGACCAAACAGTCGTTCCTCAGCTTTTCCTCAAACTGATTTATTGATACTTTTGACTTTTAATGCAGGTTAATTTTATATATATAACATAAAACATGTTTCTAGTTCACAGTGTACATCTGAAATCTTTAACTAGCCTTTAGCCACATCACTCTGTGCTCCACAACAAACCATGAAATTAGCAATTAAATGACCAAATGAATATAGAGAGAATGAGATTAATGCTGTCGCCCTTATTAATAGCATGTGCTTCTGGGGCCATGAGGCATGTGCTACGTGTGAAGCTCAGCGCTTATTTAGCTTCACATAAGGGTAAATCTTCCAAAGAAAGCAAAATAGAAAATGTGTCAAATTTTATTTTAAGGCTTAGTGTTATCCCAAAGACTTTAAGACTAAATGCAGGATTAAACAGGATGCTGTCCAGTAGTTTCATTTCACATCTTGCTTGGTTTTGAGTGATATTCCTGTGGCAGAAAGCAAGGGACAGAGACTCTTATTCAGAATGTCAGTCCTGCTGTGCCATTCTACAGTTGCCACTGGCAAACACAAAACTGACAACTGTAATTTATGAGGGTGGGGGCATTAGCTGTGAAGTAAGTGATCTGGTAAACAAAATATGTGGGTGTTCCACAAAAAACGATTAATTATTAAAAGTATCAACAGTGATGGCGTTATCGTATGGTTGAGAAAAACACCCGACGCTGACTAGGAATGAGCTATGAGGACATGGCAGAAACCAAACTAGATAAAAATTCATATGAAATGAGTAACAAAGAAGGGTGAAATTTGGTCCATATGGAGATGATCTATGGGCCGTGTCGCTGCATGGATAGCCGCCGTCGGTGCCGCTGCATCCGAGGAGTGCAGTCGGGCAGGTAGAGCCATGGCACGCACAGTGTGGGCCTTCTGGGCCTCCATATCAGCCAGTCCCTTGGCCTTTTAATTCATGCAAAAAGAAATGAAACCCTTCTTTGCAATATGCAGATTCTTATGCAAAGCAGTGTTACCTATGGTGCCGCGACCAGCGCGTTGTGCTTTGATCTGTGCGCCTGACACTCTCCAAGTATGGAGAAGAAAAGAACTAAAAAAGCGTAAAGAGCCCTAATTGAAGTTAACATAAAAGAAGATACAGGGTGTTAATTGGTCGATGCTAAGAATAATTCAGACCTTGGAGATTACTGTCCCTTACAGCCCCCCACCCCACCCCACAAAGTGTCAAGATTTACATCTTTAATTCAAGATTTCCCTGTAATAATTCCCTCTCCACTACATACAAATCACTTCATTTTAAAGTATAATAAAAACAAGTCTGCTTTTCTGGTCCATGAATGTGCAGATTTCCAGCCTCATAAGGTCATTTTACCCAGACCTCATGTTCGGCTGAAGTTTAAGCTGAAATGTGACACAGATTTACCAGACGCAGCCCTGAAGGTGCAGATGCAGAGTGAGATTAAGCCGTGTTTCACTGTTCAATTTCTAAAATACAAAAATGGAGGAGAAATAGAAAACTTGAAAAGTCTTAATTCAATTCAGAAATTCTTACCTCAAAAACATGTCTGCCGTATCTCTGAAACACAACTGAGATGCTTCCGACCACTGAATTGTGAAAGTACCGAAGTGTCCATGCTGTGTTCCCCACACAAAATTAAAATTGCTAGATAATAAATAAATAACCACCCAGCTATAAACTGTCTATTCCGGGAAAGAGCATCGTCCACCACCAAAAGCCGCGAGTGTGTATATCAACCGCCCGCCCCCTCCCACTGCCAGCCGTCGCTTATTCAGTACCCAGACAAGGGGGCTTAATAACGGACCCGGAACCATGTAGAGTTCCATACGCCACTATCTGTCTGGCCTAAATATAGTGCATGTACAGCACAACCCAAGCACTTTTAATTTACAAAAACTGCTGAAATGAATGATTTAAGTGAGACGTCGAGGAGATCCTGGGAGCAAAGGAGCAAATATTCTGTGTCTAAAAATATCACTTCCACAAATGAGAAACTTTGAACACACATTACACACATTCCTTGATTAAAAATTGCCACGTATCACCTTCAATGTTCTTGTATTTGAAGAAGTAAAAATATGTTTTATTTTGACCTTCAATATCTTTGCAATGTTTTCCTGTAAAAATCACATAATGCATGATCTTTAACTGACTCACATTTCTACAGAATACTGTAAATAGTTTTCATTTTTATGCTGTTAGATTATTAAATCACAGGTGATACCACATTACATGACGCTTAATTTAAAAAAAAAACTTTTAAGCCAATACTGTCACTGGTTGCATTAGCAAGATGCTGAAAAATACTGCAAGATAAATTATGAGATGCTGAGAATCAACTTTTGATGCCTCGATTTCAAAAGGACTGTTGTCCCAATCTCACTGTCATTGGCTGTGGTCATTTTGACCCAGCCATGTTAAACAAAAATAAATAAATATAAATAATTCAAAATTAAAACGAATAAAGAAATATTTTCAGGGCAGTCTCATCTATCCAACACAGAGAGATATGTTAAAACATTAAAAAACAAAATATTACAATGTTATAATTGTATAACTAAATGAGATTAATATATGCATTCCATAAATTTACAATACATTGTTTATGTAAAAGCAGCTGAAATGGCTGCTGTTCTATAATACCAAAATCACTTACGATTATTATTTATACAAGTTATTTTATTTTGAGATTTTCTAGTAATTTATTGGCTCAAAGTGCACGATCCCGTGTTAAAAATGATTTGGTGGGGAAACCTGCAGAGATGTATTAATTAGAAAAGACTGTAATTAACATTCCATAGTGGCTTAAAAGTTGAATAGTATTACAGCTGCAGCCTTCTGACTGATGAAAAGAACTACATGACAGTAAAATTGAAATTCAAAGAGCACCACATAATGTACACACAGATCAAAAGAATAAACAGAGGAGAGGAAAAAAACACCACAAAGTTTAATTTCCTCACTGTGGCGAACGAGTACAAAAGCTTTGAGGAAGCAGTCTTGAAAAACAACAGAGTCCTGAGCAATAAGCTGTAATGCTCCCAATTAAGGGGGGTCACAGTTAGCTACTGTACTGCGACGTCCTGGAACCGGCGGGGGCGTCATGTGTTCCTGTCAGGTTAACGTCGCACCTCTGCGTCGATCCTGATTGAAAGGCATTTAGAAACGGAAATTTAATTTAAATATAAATCTCCCCCGCCAGCTGCAGCCGGGCCGTTGAGCTCGGTAGTCGGCCATAGTGGTTCGGCCTCCCCGAAATCGCGTAAGGAGATGTTCCTGCAGTGAGCCGCGGAGCCTCAGAGGCAGTAATTATTATTCATTAGTATTCATTAGTTCCAGGTTCTGCCCGGCGTGTAGCTCATGTTGAATCAGCTCCAGTGTTACGATCCTGACGGGGGCTGGATGCTCAGGTCAGGGAGGGGCCATTAATTAGGCCCACTAGTCACAAGTTATTTTCCAGTGTCTATACATGAGGTTAAGAGCACAATGTAGCCACCGGTTCTACGGATAAGTATGGAAAACATTGCGGAGAAAAAGTTGCCAATTTCTCTCACGGCTGTTGGCCCACAGGGTGGAAAAAAAAACGCGGCAATAGAAATGCAGACTATTATTTGTGCAACATTTCCTGTACATTTAATTCCACATCCAGGTGACACTCTGGGCCACACGACCATTTTCTGTCTCCGCATTTAAATCTAAATCTGTATCTCACTCATTTCTTCGATTGCAGTTTTGTTGCGCTTCAAATAAGCTTTTTGTAATGAAAGCGGATATCTTTGGTCACTTTGGAAAGGCAATATTTTCGTTCGAGACCCCTTCTAAGAAGCTACGCATGGTACAAAAATAGTTTAAGTCACTCACTGTTCAAAGCCAGACCAATTATTTCCATCATTTTCAATTGAATCAGTATCATGAGGTAAACTCTTCAAATAAGCAACATTTGCCTAGAGACATTCAAATTACAGGATTGAAACATTCATTTCTCAATGATTGTATGAAACAGTGTAATGGGATTGGAAATTGCTGTCCATTGCCTGTTGCCACAGAAGTTTATTTTATTTTCAAATGAAGGTAATTTTTACAACATATACTGGTGGAAGGAAGAGGAGTTAAGTGGGAGGAGAGGGTGATGACGAGGGAAAATGTACAGGGGGGGAGGGAGAAGGATTCTGAGATCAGTAAGTACGGCTAATTGTGTAATTTTTAGCAGGAAGTGGAAGACTTCCAGGCATACCAGTGGCGTAGTCAAACAGTAAAGCATAACTGAATTAATTTAATAGGAAAATAATTATGGGCGCTTTGTAGGGGGTTTGGCTGCGATTTATCATACTGCCACACGGGCAGAGAATGGAATTCGCTAACCTGCTAAGATTTCAGGCAATATATTATACTTTATACTGGTTACTGGTTAAAGGAGCAGTTTTCCCAGATTTAAAGGGAACAGTCCACTGTCAGGTGATTGAAAGCAGCTGGAAAACCAGCTTGTGATGCAGATAGACGAGTGCTTTAGTGTGGTACATGCTCACGGTAAGTGGATGTGCAGATAGGCGAGTGCTTTAGTGTGGTACATGCTCACGGTAAGTGGATGTGCAGATAGACGAGTGCTTTAGTGTGGTACATGCTCACGGTAAGTGGATGTGCAGATAGACGAGTGCTTTAGTGTGGTACATGCTCACGGTAAGTGGATGTGCAGATAGACGAGTGCTTTAGTGTGGTACATGCTCACGGTAAGTGGATGTGCAGATAGACGAGTGCTTTAGTGTGGTACATGCTCA
>JAODJW010000001.1:41262048-41274971 GCA_026777045.1 Hyperopisus bebe | reverse complement strand
AAGCAGCTGGAAAACCAGCTTGTGATGCAGATAGACGAGTGCTTTAGTGTGGTACATGCTCACGGTAAGTGGATGTGTAGTGAAGTCGGACGGCGTGTGGAAAGTCAGCAGGTTTTTTTTCCTGGAGACATTTGCTCAGTCTTCCCTTCCTCGACCCACTGCACTCTGGCGTGGCCCCCTGTTAGGAGATCCCCAAACTACAAGTGAATTACATGACATACTCCATGTCTCCAGTGTACACATTTTACCTTAGATTTATGACACTACTGTATAGGTGCACTTGACAGCTCTCAGATTGGAGCAAAGACGGGAGAACTTTCTAAGTGAGATGGGTTAGCTGGGTAAATCTATCAAGGGGTCCGTCCTGGGAGAGGAGGGAGCTGGGCTTTGAGGGGCCCCGCTGTGCCGCACGCTTCCATGCTGAGCACATCCTCAGCTCCCTGACAGTCGTGCACAGCCTTCACTGTAATAATGAATAAAAGGAAACTCCCTGCAGATTACATATCTTCCATGTTTTGACATTGACCTTAATACATAATTTAACCACAAAGCCTGAAGTGTGTGTAACAAGATGAGAAAAGACCAGAGAAAAACCAGCAAACAGGGCGATGCTCCATCACAGGCCTGATTTGTATCTGCGAGCGGCGGGGGCGGTGGATGCCATCGGCAGGGCTGGGGGTCGGGTGCGATGGGGGGGGGGGGGCATTCAGAGCAGCAGAGGGCCAGAGCCTCGCAGAAGGCTGGGGGGATGTGGCGGATGGCCAGGGGGATGTGGCAGAAAGGCAGAGGGATGTGGCAGAAAGGCCGGGGGATGTGGTGGAAAGGCCGGGGATGTGCCGGAAAGCTGGGAAGATGTGCTAGAAAGTTGCGGGATGTGCTGGAAAGCCAGGGGGATGTGCAGGAAAGCCAGGGGGTTGTGCTGCATCACGGCTACGCCGTTCCCGCCGGGTGGCCTTGATGGCACTGGCAGAGATATTGCTGACTCCCAGGGAAATCTCCGGCCTCTCCAGCTCCGTCCCCCGGGATTCATTGGGCTACAGAAATGCAGCGAGGCAGCGCGATGGCCAGCTGGCTGGGGAAGGTGGGCCGGCAAGGTGCAGGTCCTCAAAGAGGATGAGGGCTATAGGCGAAGGATGAAGAGACACAGCCGTAACAAACAGAAGGTACAGGGCTCCTTGGGGGTCCGTGTGGGACCTGCCATTGCCATCCGCCACACAGGAGCATTCTGGGAGTTTGTCTCCTCCAGACGGGGCTTTTATGCCAACCTTGCTGCACCCTCCCTCTTTCTGTGGCTGGTGAGCGTCCTGTAGATATAAGTGTAGATAGAGCCTCAATCATGATCAAAAGGCTTTAAAAGTTCCCGTCCCGCCCCCCCCCATGAAAACTACTTGCCATCTGCACTCACCCCAGTCAGATGACAGTGCGGTGAAGTCATCCGTGCAAACTGCCCTTTTATCTCTGCATATTTGGCGGAAGTGTTTTAGCCCTCTTCCCATGAAAGATCACTTTCCCAACAAAGTACTGACTTCAGACAACAGTAACCTTGAAATCCAATGGCATCTGTCCACAGAATATCACAATAAGCAGCACAATAAGCATCAGAATTGCAGTAACACGCTCATTTGGTTTAAAATGCTAATAAAAAAGTTATGCATTTGAGTGTAATTGAGTGCTATTGGTATGGACTGCCAATTAATACAGAGATTACACTGCTGCTGATTATGCACACTTGCAGCTTCTGACAGCTTGCAGAAAAAAAGCAGTTCTGCTTTGATTCAGATGACACTGTATTTCATCGCATTAAACACCATGTCACACTGTAAGGTGCACTGCATGTACTTTGTGGCTGTCTTTGTATGCAAGCTGCACTGAAATGTGCACGATCAACGGCACCACGATTTACACCCCTTGAGTGCAGAATCAAAGTATCAAAGTGCTCAAATCATCAACAGAACACAGATGCTGCTCTTACAATGTGATGCGTTTGAACATTTATTGAATGTAAGATCTACAATTCTAGGAATCTGTGAGCCGTCATTAGTAATAATTAGTCATTTTGGAAACTGTAAAATTTGCATCTTGAACCTCAGATTTCCCTAGAAGCCAGGCACAGGGTTTAAAAGCTATAACAATGGAAATCCCCACAGGACGGGACACCCCAACAGTGGGCAGTGACCCACAGACAGGCCCAATCAAAACTTTCAACAAGTATCAGTGAGAAGGACCATTTGAAGATACACACACACATACAGCACACACTCACAGACATACAGACACACACACACACACACGTTTGTATTCATATCTTTGTGGTGACTCTCAATTCATTTCTATGTGCAAAACCCTAATCCTAGCAATCACCTTAACTGCTACCCAGCTGTAATCTTAACCTTAAATATAAGGCTTGGCATTTTAATTTTTTGACTTCAATCACAAATTTTTATAAAACTGAGTTTCCCCTTGTGGGGCCTGAAAAAATGGTCTCTACAACGTCAAAATAACAGGTGTACTAAATGTCCATTGTGGGGGACATTTAGTACACACAGCACAGACACACATACAGCGCACACACACACACACACACACATTTCTCACCAGCCAGCCCTGCCAGATGTGCCGCTCTAGATGCCCAGCTTGGCAGCCATACAGCTGGATCTGACTTGCCTGCAAGGGGCGCCAGCTGGGCAGCAAGCGGAGGGGCACGGCCCACACCGGACTGTCCCTTAGGTGGGCGCGACCCGGCAGCACAGAGCACTGCTGGTGCCAGGACAGCACAGGACTCTGCTGGGGGGGGGGCGGGGGGATCGCCACAGTGCCAATCTAATCAGCCTGTAAACACACTCATTTGACATCATTAATTGCGAGAAAGATCAGAAGGCTTCACTGAGAGGGGGTTTATCCCTGTCAGAAAATGTTCTCGCAGATCAAAGATTCCAAGCCTAAAATCCTTGATTACGTGACAGAGAGACACATTAGACACCGCTTTTACTGGAGAGAGTTCAGCTGCGCAGTGGCAGCCAATCAGTGCAGCTCCCAGCAGTGCTCACTGGCAGGAGCTGAAGCTCAGCTGAGCAGTGAGTCACGCCATGGAAGGTGCCCAAGATGCCAGAGATTACAGCTCGTTGGCCTCTTGCTAATAAATCTAAGTGGGCGATATAGATTTACTGAAGCTGCGCGGAGCACAGAGCCAGCATTCTCTGTCTGACTGAATTTAAACTCGCAGGATTTTAAGGGAAAATGGCCGGCCAAGGGAAGGTCACCAAGAGAAGGCTTTGGGTCAATCTTTTCCTTTGCCATTATTGCAGATTTCCATGAGTCTCAGCTGATAATTTTTTTCCATAACTTCCCATTTGTCGGCTAATTTGCAGCCTGAATATCATACGTCTGCGCAGTGCAGCAGGCATTTTCCGCTGCTCCAGACTAGAAATCCATCCCTAACAGCCACTTGCTGACATGCTCCAGCACTGCGCTCCTCTTCGCTTTGGTATCTAAAGCCACTGACCAAACTTCATGGCCTCCTTTCTTCTCCAGGTGTGCCGTGCCGATTCATGTTGTCGGACTCGGACACAGAGCTAGTTTGTGTGAAACTTATTTTGTGGAGCGTAGAACAGTGTGGAACATTATGAAGATTTCACTTTTTCTCTTTGATTCCTTACTGACTGTCATCCTTCAGCCTGCCTTTAAAGCCCCACTTTAAAAGCTTAATGGTTGTCATGTCATTCTATCCTTTGGACTCTTACTCAAAGTGTCATTGGCATAATGGTCTTTGCGTCTCCATTCTTTTGATCATCGAGACTGAGAGCGAGTCTGGTGCAGGATTCCCGTCGCCACGGCGCCTGACGCAGCCGTTCCGGGGCGAAGCGTTGCGACCGGAAATCTAAAATTCACTTTCAAATCACTGTTGGCGCTTAATGGCCGTACGGCGGGGAGCGATGCTCTCATTAAGGCGGCGCGGGCGGAGGGCCGCCTGCATCAGCATCTCCGACGCGGGCGGGCCGCTCATCACAGGACTGAGCCCCGGCTACCAGCAGCTTCCCCTCTTCTGCACTGCCTGCCTTTCATGTCTCGGCTTAGGCACCTGTGCGCCCCCCCCTGCCCCCCACCCTCCCCGCAGTCGCGTCCAGATGTTTCGGCCCAGCTCAGCCCATGTTCCGTGCCCCTGGTGCCTTCAGCTATTGCCACGCGGGACACGCCTGAGTGCCAGCATGAGTCAGGCCCACGGGGAGCCATGGTGCATAGTGTCTATGGTGTGCTCTCTCCAAATGCGCCAGGATGTGCCGCTGTTTTCCTGGGTTATAGAGACTCACCTGGAGCTAAACCTGCGGGTCTCAGGAAATCCAGGCTTCTCTTAAACGTAGGAGTGGCCTCCTTCCCACACATACTTCAAACGTAACGTGTGCTGGTACATCGTCCAATGAAGTATCCCAAGAAAAAATGTATTTATTTTTCTGTTTATGTATAGTTGTGTGAGTGTGTGTGTACACACACACACACACACACACACACACACACACACACATATAGACAGATGTATATGCAGTAAAAATGAATATGGACATATCAATGTTTAAACGTATATATAAAGGTAACACATATCTACTTGCAGCTAGAGATCAGACAAACCCGTGAGCAGGTCTGAGGTTTATGATGCACTGATCTGCAGTCAATAAGGTCCAACAGTAATATTAACTATAGGTCATTCAATTACTTAACTTTGGCTTGTTGAGAAGTACAAAGGAAGCTTTATCTAAACTTCAGATTCATTGTCAGTTGATTTATCTGTTTATTTATTCACTGCAAATGCCGTCGGCCCCATTCCACCTGCGAGCGGCATCTCTGATCTGAGCACATGGCCACATGTCTGTGATGTAAAAGCCAGAGAATAAAATCTGTCTTTCTCAATAACACACCCTCTCCGTGTATTGAAAGGAGTGTCAATTTCACTTATGCAGAGTGCAGCACTTGGAAGAGAAAGATTTTTCCCCTATAAAAGCAATGGGTCCCATGTCAGTATAGCAGGTTACCTACTGTAACCTGTATGACTGATACATAAAACATTAAAAAAACAGTAGGGGAACACAGGAGAGCGAGCGTTCAAAGTACAACAATAAGTCCAAAAGGATGAAGTAACAGTGAATAAATGCTACAAAAACTCAGGAGCAAACCAAACAAACGCTAGGATGACAGAGAGCGCTGACCTTACAGTCACGATGTCCTTCCTCAGATTAAAAAGCATGAATGAACATTGCATTGTCATTAATCTGGGAAATCAATGTCTGAACATATAATTAGACAACAGAGATGGAAGACAGCACTTCAGGAAAGGCAGAGAGTGACGCCTGTTGGTAATCCTCTGGCTCTTCAACTCATCTTTCTGCTCATCCAGGGTGTGACACAAACTCCCCCCCCTTTGGACTGTTGTCGGCACAGATGCAAACGCAAGTTCCGAAATCAAAACCTAGAGTCTTAGGAAAAGCTGACAGCACTGCCATATTCCTGCAGTGTTTCCTAGGATTAATTCAGGCATGTAAGAGGACAGCCGAGCCCCGAATCTGTGTATGACACAGTCTGCGGAGGGGTGCTTCCCTTTGTTCAGAGTCGGACACATTTTTCTCCATTAGGGCATTTGACACAAGTCTTGTTCTATGCTACTACTGCTTACAGGAATACATCATCTCTCCGTGAGCTCCAGCCTGGTGCAGTGAGGAGATTAGCAAGATGCCACACGCTCCCTTTAACCTTCAGGGCTAACCTTCCGGTTAAAGGGAGGCACCACAAGGAACTCAGAGGAGGAGCAGGACATCAAAACAAACGTCCTCTCACTCTGATTTTTTTTCTGCTTCATACTTATTTCATGATGCTGCCTGGTGCTGTGGATGATTTAAACCAGACTGCTGAGCTCAGTTTACTGCCAATGAAAGTGCCAATCAAACAACAGATAGTCTACCTACCTGGACCAAACAGTACTGTGTTGGATTTTACACCACCTGTGATTAGTGATCGTGGGTAAATCCCAGCTCTCCAGTCTGTGACTTCCAAATGCTGTCAAAAGCAAAATGAATGCATGTTAATTTTGCAAAAAAAAAAAAAGTGAAAAACCTCAATGCACCCCTAATTTTAAATCATAAGCCACTGGGAATACATGCTCATGGCCGCACACAGCCTCTGGCTTAATCCTCTGCCTCTGCTACCTCCAATCAATGTTTATTAAATGTTCTTAATTAGCTTGTCTGAAGAGGATCAGCTGCCTCCTATCTACCTGCTTAGAGAGTGACATCATCTTGTCCCGTCTTGGTGAAACTTTTGATGTCATTCACTGCTGATGACATCACCTATTGCCTTTACGAGGGAGCAGATGAGGCCTCATCATAGTAGCGTCACTTGACACTTAAGTCACGTAGCAAAGAGCAATAATTAATATTCTGTGTGTATTGGATGTGGAAGCAATTATGCTTATTTTACTGAATATTTATTAGATGTTAATTATCATGGATCAAATTACAATGCCAGCACAATTAAAAACCAACAGCTATCTTTATTTTAAATGACTACGGAACCAAGTAGTACACTTACCAATTAAGAAAACATTTAGCAGTGAAAACGGGACAATTAAAGATTAAGATGCCAAGAGCCTTGGTTTTAAACTACAATTGCCAACAGCAAAACACTTCTGTGATGAACAGGCGTAGCATAGTAATGTAAGACCTAGCAAAGTATTAGCAGCATAGTAATGTAAGGACTAGCAAGGTAGTAGCAGCATAGTAATGTAAGGCCTAGCAAGGTAGTAGCAGCATAGTAATGTAAGGTTTAGCAAAGTAGTAGCAGCATAGTAATGTAAGGCCTTGCAAGGTAGTAGCAGCATAGTAATGTAAGAGCTACCATGGTAGTAGCAGTATAGTAATGTAAGAACTAGCAAGGTAGTAGCAAAATAGTAATGTAAAGCCTATCAAGGTAGTAGTAGCAGCATAGCAATGTAAGGCCTAGCAAGGTAGTAGCAGTATAGTAATGTAAGGCCTAGCAAGGTAGTAGCAGTATAGTAATGTAAGGCCTAGCAAGGTAGTAGTAGCAGCATAGTAATGTAAGGCCTAGCAAGGTAGTAGTAGCAGCATAGTAATGCAAGGCCTAGCATGGTAGTAGCAGTATAGTAATGTAAGACCTAGCAAGGTAGTAGCAAAATAGTAATGTAAGGCCTTATCCTATGCAGGGTCATGGGGATCTGGAGCCTATCCCAAAAGCAATGGGTGCAAAGCAGGGAATAACTCAGAAATATATATTAACCAAATATGCCTATGCATATTACATGGTAAGTTAATGCAGGTATGTCTTCCATATTAATTATAAATAAACATAAAAGCCATTTAGTTATGTGCAACAATAGCATATTTGGTCTTCTGTTGCATGTCCCTTTCCATGTCAAACAATGTCAGGGAAGTGGTCATCAGCAGTCAGAAGTAGGACAGGTACACAGTGAAAGGTCTGCCTTTTTGGGCTCCCACTGCCTGGGCACTTTGCAAAAGGAAGTGTCCAGACAAACAAAAATAGAAACGTATGACCTGAAAATAAACTTTGTAGCCTTCGAGGTCGGAATACCATTAGACATAATAAACCAGTGGAAGACAGTATCAAGATGTCGTCATGTCAACGACACCGACATGTATCTTGGTGCTCATTATTATCCTTGAACAGCACCAATTTACATCTAATGCCATGACTAATTCTGATCCAGTGTTGTCAAGAGGGATAGGTAATACCCTGGAAGAGATGACAGTGTTCTTGTCAAGAGGAGCTAGATGGAGGATTCCTTGGGGCAATGATTTAATGCCCATGTCAGGTATTCCTGTCAGGCTTTTTTAGCCAACCATTACAATTCAGTATACCGTGCAGGGGCCGGCTCTTTGGCTACTTGAGATTCTTGCCCTGGATAAGAATGAGGCCATTTTTGAAATGGTTAACATTTTGCTTACAGTTAAAGCATTGACCTTTAATGATGTTTTGATGTTGTTGATAACATCCAGGATGGTTCAGTGATGATTTAGTGAAACTGCTGCTATAAAGAGAGACTAATTTAGCTGGGGTCAGGAAAAAGATTCCAAACTTCTGCCTGCTTTCCTCTTATCTTTACAGATTTTTAACAGCGTCCTTACACTGTATTCACAGCTGTTTTACTGTACATCTTGTTGTTAAACAAAAGCAAACTAAAAATACCCCACTTCTGTAATTAGTGTATTCTCAGACGTCTCAGGATAATTTCATTGTTTCTGTTAAATTTTTAGCTGTCAGAAAAAAGTAGAGCAATCAGCACATGAGTGTAAAGAATATAACTGTAATTCTTAGAATACAAAGCAGAAAACATAATAAGATTTGAGGTGTGTGTGTGTGTGTGTGTGTGTGTGTGTGTGTGTGTGTGAAGATGATGGGAAATAGCCAAGCAGTGGGGTTGATGTTGCTCCTGAGAGATCACAAGTCTGATCATGAATGGGAAAAGTCTAACAGGTTTTGGAGGAGAGAGAGAAGGAGAGGGAGAGAGGGAAATGAAGAAAAGAGATTTTGAATTCTGAACAATTTTTCGAACAACATTCAGAGGCCAAATATATATACTTGAAGGTTTAGTCGATGCTTCAATGTAAAGCAATTCACAATGAACTTTCTCTTTCTGAGTTCCAGTCAGATATTTCACAGGAGCCATGCAGACAGAGTATAACAACATGACCCCTGGATGGACACCCATCACGTCAGTGTCTTTGCACTTCACTGCTGTACCCTGTGCGCACAGCAAGCTAGGCTGTGTGTGGCAGCTGATTTAATGTCCTGAGACGTCCCAGCCTTAGCATAGGATCATGTAGCACGTTTGATGCCAGCACCTCCAGACCTTCAGCTAACATGCTAGCATGTCAAACACTGCGATCAACTGTTCATAGAGAAAAGGTAACGGAGAGGCCACTGCTTTGTGAAGATTGCTATTTCATTTGAGAAGTTGCTGTGATTTTACTGATGGTCAAGTATATTTCATATGCAAATTTCTTTTCCCCATCAAACTGTTTCTTCAATATGGCCTTTGCCTGTTAAATCTTCCAGAGGGAATTGCCAGAATTCCCTCTGGTCTCCACTTAGTCAATTGACAACTCCAGTAAAATCACAATGGCTTAAAAACAATGTTGTATAACATGTATCAAAGATTCCATCTGTCGTTCTGAGGTCAGTGGTACTTGCTTTGCCATGAACGGATCTCAGGATGTTCAAAGACTTCAACCAGAGGGGTTAGCCCCTTGTGTGGTCGGTTGTGTGATTTGACGGATTCTCTGCAGGAATTAGGAAATGGTGTTGGTGGGACCCTGCTGGCACACAGCAGACTCGTAATCATCATGGCACTAGCAGATACACCCGCAGCAACAAGGGCGACTCTTTGGCAATGAGAAAATGACACCTTAGGTCTTAGAAATGCCAGTAACGGCAGTACTATCTGGCTGATGGCATATAATCAACAATTAACCCATACAAGATGTTATACATATATATTCCAATAAACATATATATTACAAAATTTGACAAGGCTAGCAAACATAGTGTTTTTAGTAATCTGGGACAACGTCCCACTTGACCCACTACCATTACTGCTATATAGCATGCCTTCCAAAAAGGCTGTGGTCTTAAGTTATGAAAGCAAACTAAACTGTTTATTATATGTGACCCCTCAATTTTTCAACATTGGCATCCATTGCAGTTCAAAAAGCGCATCTTACCGAACCCACATCTGTAGACTTTGCAATGATCTTGTAGGAACTTTCCACTCTACAAAGAGGCTTAAAATAGCAAAACACGGCATAGTAATTGCATGTTAAAAAAGATCAGATTCGTGCAAAAGCAATGATATAATTTCTCAAACTGCACAGTGGGGTCGGTCCGGATCTGCGACGGCCATTAGCAGACTCTGCCTGGAAAGCATCTTCTCGTTAGCAAGGTTAGCATGCTTTAGTTACGCCAGAGCCTCTTCACCACTTACAGCTTAAAAGATGTGAAAAGCTCTGCCCCCTTAATTAGGGTAAGATTAATGACAACAAGCTGTTTGATTAATCAATTTATGAAACATGTGGTTTGTAATATTTTCCTTTAGTTCATGCAGAAAGCTCAGTACTAAGCCCATATTTGTTTTTAGAATATGAGCCAGTTTAACGGGAATTGAGTGAACCTACTCCCTCAGAGGTACTTAACTAAAAAAAGAGAAAAAAAACAGGTTCAGCGTTGCCTCTCTGTAATCAAGCAGAGGAACACTGCACCAGGCAATCTGGCCATTTATCCTTCTTAAAGTCTCAATGACCATTAATTGCACGTGGAATGCATGCAGCACATTTTGGCTTCATTCATATCCTCTCCCCCTCCATATGAAGCAGAGCCTGACGCAGCTGATTACAGAGCGACCGCGCAGTGCTTCAGCTCCAGATCTGCGGTACCACATGGAGACAGCAACCGGAAGCGAATTACGAGCTGGCCATTATAAATGGACAGTTTTTTAAAGCAGAAGTTTCCCTAATATCCCAATTAAACCAGCTTCAGTGAATTTTCTGATTCATCCTGCCCGACGTGAGGATTCACTTAAATGGCTAACTACAGACAGACCTAGCCATGCCGTAGACATGAGAAAATGACTTCTGCAGGTTTGGAAGGCAAATCCTGGCCAAGAAATGTCTGCTTGCAGAACATCAGCAGGGAAAAGACTCCTTCCAGGGTGGAGAGGGACTCCATCCTTCTCATCAAATGGAGTTTTGTTCCAATCCCCCAAACATTTCACATGAAGCATTTCGCATTTACATACCATTACACTGGAATATTGGAACACAGACTGGACAAAAGCAGTTAAGGTCTACTTGGATTGTTTTCGAGAAAAATAGTAAACAAGTAAAAGTTACTATTGCTGTAAACCATTACTTGTGCATGGCTTGAAGTGCAGATTCTCAGCACCTATCACATGCTGTGCATCAACTGAAATACATACTGAATACATTTAAAAAGTACTTTGTGGGAAAGTTGTGTTTTTGGAGAAAAGGGCACTTTTCTGAAGTGCAGTCACACGCAGCACAAAGCAGCACATGTCACTAGCTGGCAGGCGAGTGAATGTGCTTTTTAAAGACACTATGCGACAGCATGGCAGTGACTTTCAGCTGATAATCAATGTGGACTTGAGTTTTCCAAAACACCAGGGCAGCATACATGCTTAGGATTAGTCAGCGTCCATTTTCACTTATTTTATGATAGATGAAATTTACTGGCAATAACAATAACCTAAAAAAAACACACACACCTTAAAATAAAAAGCATTTAAGGTCAATATACAAAGCAATCAAAATACCAGAATCACTCGCATTGCCGTTTCATGAAGGCATATTTTTCATTTGGAGTGTTTCCATGTAGATGATGTTGATTCTGAGCTGTAAGACACACAGGATACTCAGTCGTGTGCTGCCAGATCCTCTCAGAGGCCTCTGGGGACGTAATTATGAGTAAATACAGAAAAGGCAGGGGATGCTAATTCATCTGCCATTGTTGAGCCAGTATTGTTTAACATGCATGGAGTGGACCTGCGGTGGACCTGCGGTGCTGGGTTTCAGGAACACACAAGTTCCCAGCATGGTCACCACACAGCACCCACACTGAAGAACATTGTCTACAGAAACACCAGGTCTTCAGGTGGCCCTTGGGATGTGGTTTGCAGTTAGCGTGTGACCCTAGATGAAAACAAACAAGGCTTTTCTTTCCATCCGTTTTCCGGCTTACATGGGTCAGTCATGACCGCGCTTTTGGGAATGTCATGACCGCGCTTTTGGGAATGTCATGATTAAGACACTAAGTATCTGTCATGCACAAAAAATTATGAACAATACAATATGATAAACTCCAGCAATACTTCTGGTTCTTTGGAAACGGCCAGAACCAGCATCACAGGTAAGCTATTGGGGTAAGACAAGCATTTTACCTTCTATTTCCAGAAGATACCGGTTTCTTCACACTCCAGATATAAAGACAACAAGCAGTTCCTGAAATATGACCTCATAGACCACAGTCATTGTGGGGAAGCTTGTATGTGATAAAGGTTGCAAGCTAATGATGGAAAAATGCAAATTCAGCTACGACTACAGACGTGGACAAATTTGCTGGTGCCCTTCCACAAAATACAAAAAAACACAACTATCTCTAAAATAACTTGAAACTGACAAAAGTTTAATGGCATCCCTTATTGTTTATTCTATATTTAGCACAAATCAGACTTTGCTTTTGATTATTGATTCAGTCGGATATTTTATATAATTAAACAAATGAAAATGGCACGGACAAAAAAGATGGTACCCTTAATTTAATATTTTGTGGCACCACCTTTTGCGGCAATCACTGCCAACAGTGGGAGGTTGGCTACGGTCCCATGAACCTTATATTTTTTAATAATATTGGCAGCTGTAGTCACAGGAACATGAAGCTGCTTGGAGATGGTCTTATAGCCGTCTTTCTGAGCTCCTCAGACAGCTCTCGCCTTTGCTTTCTCTGGTCCATGTTCAGTGTGGTGCACACAATGATACCAAACACAGTAGCATGTTCTTTCCCTTTAAAATAGGCTGAATGGCTGATGAAAAGCTTGAAGACACCTGTAACACTAATTAGGTGTCAGGTGTATATCAGATAGCCCTCTCAGGTGTACGTCAGATAGCCCTGTCAGATGTATATCAGATACCCCTGTCAGGTGCATATCAGATAGCCCTGTCAGATGTATAACAGATAGCCCTGTCAGATGCATATCAGATAGCCCTGTCAGATGCATAACAGATATCCCTGTCAGGTATATATCAGATAGCCCTTTCAGATGTATAACAGATAGCCCTGGCAGATGCATATCAGATAGCCCTGTCAGATGCATAACAGATATCCCTGTCAGGTAT
>JAODJW010000001.1:41223973-41257458 GCA_026777045.1 Hyperopisus bebe | reverse complement strand
GACGACAAGATTGGAACAGGAAGGGGGCCCTTTCACTACAAGACTGGAAACATTCTCTGTTAAAGACAAAGACTTGCCGGACAGCCAGGAAAACCAGCTTCTTTCTGATTAAATGTAAACATTCTAATTGCGCGAACAGGGTATTCTCTGAAAATACATGGCATTACAGACTGGGTGAAGATATGAATCCATACAATACAGCCACGGCAAACAAAACAGAAACCATGGTAACGGAAATCCAACCGTGGCAGTGACAAGCCGCTGTGATTATGCTCATCGCTTCACACATATTTTGCTAAAAATCAGGGCACCAGCTGCACCCACGTGAGAATCACTGAGGAGATGAACCCTGACCTGAGCACTGACAGGCACTGAGTGAGAAGTTTCCGCTACGGTGATATCAAAGGGGACATTCTGTATTGTCGGCTCAGGTGTAATTATTGAGCTTAACACTACAACTGTCATTTTGGAGCAAGAATAACCAAGAGTTCTAAATAATGGACGAGTTCCGATTCACAGGAGACTCGCAGGAGTTTTTTTTTTCCGTGCCGTTGTCTGTTCCGCAGGAGCCGCACTGCTGTTTTATTTAGGTGGGGGTTCTTTGTTATATTTGGGATGCACAACACCACGGTTGACAAGGGCTATATCTTCAGCGACTATGATTACGGCAAGCGAAATTCCAGCGAGACCAGTTTTTATTTGTCAGCACACACGCTTTTCAAAGCAACAGTTGTCGGCTGATTGAACTATAATTACCGCGGCACCTGCTCTGCCGGTTTCAGGGGTCCCGTCTCGGCCTTCGGACAGCGCGTGCGGCCACGCCGCATTGTTCCTTTAATGTGGGGGAAACAGCTTTTGGTTTTTCCGAGTGCCTCTGTTCTTTTCAGCAAGGAGGAGAGCACAGTGTGGGCCAATTAGATGCGGTCCCTGACACAGTTTCCATGGCAACTGAGTAAACACTTCTCGTCCATCATATTTTTTATTCTCAAAATAGCCATATGAAGGAGCAATTTGGCAGGTGTATAATTATGCTGTAACGCATCAGGGATTTAAAGGGGTGCCAGCTGATGTCTGCAGAGACAGTGTGGCCGGCTTTGCGCTGACACATGGCGGCCCCCCCGCTCCCCTCGCCCCGCCCCCCGGTTGTGATTCCTAGGCCCGAGTACAACACGGGGGCTGCATTTCCCCTCAGCCTGCTGTTCCTGGAAGGCAGGGCCGTGTAAACCAGGCTCCCGGCCCTGAAGAGGGGCCCGCGCCTCATCAGAACAATCAAGTGACATCACAAGCTGCGGGACGGCCAGCCGTCATGCGGCCCCCCCGGGACTTGGCGCATGGCACGTGCTGCACGTCGCAGAGCCGCCGATACAGCTTTCCTGCAGAGCAGCCCTCCCATGCATTCTTCCGATTCCTTTACACCATCAGATTGTCTGAAGAGACACAAGTATAGGACAACCAGTCCAAAAATGTTAAATTGTACTTACAAAAGGCAGAAACGGGGATTGAAGGCGAAGATCTCTAAGTAAGTGGACGATTCATGGCAGTGTTATAACAGTATCCAGGCGCGCTGTGTGAAAGCAGCTGCTGCGGCCGGCGGAGGCGAGCATGCGGCGTTGTGACATTTCTATATAAACCTGCATTGCGTTTCAGGTCTCCGCATTCCTGCATGTGCTCTGATAGAGGGTAACCACATCTCTGCCACTTCGCATCTTTGGCTCTGTACCTTTCAGAGTACAAAAGCACATTTTATTTACTTTGACTATGAGCGAAAAAGTAAGAACAAACAGGTGTATTTGCTTCAGGTAGTATGTCAAAAAATAATAATTAATTGATCAAATGCACTACAGCTTTGATTGTAAGATGACTACAATGAAAAGGCTATTGATACTGCAGAAAAATCTTCAAAGTGTCCTGCTTTCTTCAAAGGGCTACACTTTCTAATCTCCTTCTTCATACTAAAGTCCAGGAAGCAGTGATTCACTTCCATAAACAAACTTCAAAGTCATCAATACCCTTATTACCTTTCCTCTGAAATCACATTCAATCAGGTGAGATCAAACCATTCAATTAGTCCACACACTGCAGACATTGTAACACAATATTCAGCAAAGCTGATTTATGTATGTTTGCCCCTTCTACATGGAATCCAAACTTACCTGCTCTATATCCCAAACTGGCTGTTATTGTAGCATTTTAAATTGAAATTAAGCTGCTTCACAAAACCAAGTGCCACTATCCTTTCAGGCCCTCAATTTTTCACCTTATTTGGTTCACATTCAATTATTTTACCACAATGCCATCTTTTTCAGTTTAATTAGATATTACGGTAAATGTTGACTTAATTGAACACTATATTGAGCTTCGGTTTGACAGAGTCTATGCTGCAGGGAAATCTGTTGTCACAATTCCAATGCTAATAGATCAACGGACAACCACACATTATGGTGAGTGCCAGGAAGAGTAATTAATAACCATTAACGAATCGAATAAGACACTGTTACAGAAAAAGCAATGGCAGGGACGAGAAGCCGGCCGCGTTGGGCGTTTCGTGGGGACTCAGCAGGCAGCCTTTGTCCCAGCACTGGGTGCTTGTTGGCTTTTTCATTTTCAACAAAGTTGAAAAGATCAAGTAATTGAAGCAGCGGAGACAATCTTGGTGGCGCGCGATCTCTGAGTGCCAATGAAAAGCGTACCATGCTGGGGCTTTCCTTCCTGCGCTCCTCCACGCGGGGGTTATGGGGGAAATGGCTTTTTAATGCCAACACCTGAGAAGTGTTTTTCTCCAAGCCATGCATCATTGTCAGGTGCGGAGATTAAACCTCATTGTTCTCCTTTTGGATTCCTGACATTGGGTTGAAGGGCAAGAAGCTCAAAATGCAAAGAGCACAGGAATTAAATAACAGAGATAGAGAGAAAGCCCTAAACAAACAACCAATCCAACCGAAATGTGCAATATTACATTTAAAAACTTTTGGTGTCATTGTGTTTAACCAGATATAAAAGGCACTGTATACGTAGTACGTACTGTGTAAATGATGTAGCCTAATACCATTCTATCTGAATGTTTAATATTCAGTACAGCTTCACACGAAAAGTGGATGCAATACTCGTGTAATGAATAACGGCAGAGATACAAGCACAGCATTTAATGAAGAATGCAGAATAAAAGTTACAAACTGTGAGCTAAGAAACGTGTTCAAGGGGCAAGCGAGGGAGTGAGAGGCATTACCAAAAACGAGGCTAAATGCTGGAAAGCAGTGATGAACAATCAGAGATAAAGTCCAGCAGTGAGCAGAATGAAAACCTCGACGGCATCTTAGTGAAGCCCCCCCCGCCCCCCCCTTAGATAGCACGTGGCTGAGGTGGGGGGGGGGCACAGTCTGGGGGGAGGCATGCCAATCTATCAGTGAAATTTTGGGGGTGAGTCATTGGAATCAGCAGATCATTAAAGCCATCATTAAAAGTAGCATTTGCTGATATTTTCATGTTAAGGAAATAAACATTCAGCACATAATCAGCGTGTGTTCATGGGTCACTTGGGCAAACATCTGTATGAATTTGACAGACCAAAGAAAATACATAATTTCTCCTGAAAGCATTTAATATTTATAGAATGATCTGTTGTACATTAAATGTACAGAAAATGTAAGGAAATAGTGGGCAACTGCACGAGTCTTTCATCAACATCACCATACTTCTTAAGATAAAAACACCTAAACATCAAAAACTCCACACTACACAATTACTGAATATATGAATGCAATTTTCCTTTTAGGGGAACTCTCCCTAAAAAAAGATGGCAGCCATTTGTCTTCCTTTTCCTTCAACAGCAGCAATAATAAGCCATCTGGTCGATCCAAACATGAAAGATTAAAATGATATACAGTATGAAGTCCCTCTATTCAGTTGCTAATGTCCAAGATTTGAGATCCAGAGGCCAAAGCTGTCATTTTCTGAGGAAGAGGCAATTATAAGATTTCCTCATGGAGATGTTTTGGATCAGGACTCTGCCGTGTGCGACTTGCAGAACTCATTTACCCAAAGAGAACAATACCCACCAAATGTCTTATCGGCTAATCCCCAGCAATCCATTGTATTCATTGACGCCTGCTCTTCTGGCCCTGAGGAGCGGACAGACACTGGGGCACCCAGGGTCAGCAGCAAGCCCCGCTGCCACGGGCTAGTTTAGCCCCAAAGTCATTATTTCTATTTCCCCCCCACTGAAAATGGTGGCAGGGGGGCAAAAGAAGGGGCAAATATAATAGGGGGATTTTGGGCAGACAATGGATTGGATTTTGTATGAGTTTGTTCAAGGTCTACAGCTAAAGAGAAGAAAGCCTTAACAAGTCAGGCCAGTCTATTTCAAAACGTACAAATGGTCTTATTTCAAGTGTTAAGCCAGCGGCCCGTGGGGGGGGGGCTCACCGTGTAGGTGCCCCCAACAGACATGGGGGAACTTCTCACAACCATAACTGTCAATGCTGCCAAACTCATGAAAACAGGTTCCCCAATAAACAGGAGACAGGCTAAAATTGGTTGTTAGACTTTATGCAAAGTATGAATATTTTTTCTGTATGTTCTATACAAGGAATTCCTGTGATATATTTAGTCTTAAGCATTCCATAGTGGCAAGTTTAAAATCAGAATCTGCGATCAATATAGTGTGAAAAGCCAGTTTTGCCACTGAAGGCATGTCAATCCCTCTGAAACAAGCTGGATCATCAGATCTTCAGCTGCTCCACTGGCTGGCTCCCATTGTGGTCTCTTCTGCTTTAACACTCGACACAGAAAAAACTCACTTCATTGTCCTTTTTGCTAAATGAATTTCAATTATGCATAAACTCATCAGATTCTGCCTCACGAGTAGGACCGACTGGACGCCGACTGAGAAAAATCTTGTATGTTGTTTTACAGCAAATGTCAAAGATGAAATGTAACAGCTAATAGCATTTTTGTGACTACAACCACGTTCGTTTCTTTATTATTTTTTTTATTTCTTAGTTGCTATAATAAAATACAAACCACCATCAAGATCAGTATTGTACAAGTACTGGTAAGCGTCTACTGAGCTGGGTATTATTAAAACATGCACAACATCTGTCAATAGCTAAGTAATAATAAGTCTTTGGGTCCCACCCAGAGTTGATGGTCTCATGAAGGAGACTGAGTTTTTGCCTGAAGGACAACCACTCTCTCAGATTTCAGGTTGCAGGTTCCAATTAAACCCAAGATGGACCACATGTACACAATTATTTGAGCATTTCTGCATTGACTCGCTGTCAGCGAAGGGTGCCATTGATATCTACAGTGTATATTTCCCCTTGCACAATATTTATAAAAGGACCGCAGGAACAATGAAAAAGTAATTTTCTTTTCTTCAGTTTACATTTGCCGCTTTTTAATATGGCATCCCTCAAGGTTGTTCTGTTGAAAAGTTGTTGGATTGCAAGGATTACCATATCAAGGGGAACCCAGTCAGCTTCCTGTGATGTAAAACAGTAAACTGAAAATGGGACGTCTTTCAGTGATAAGTTCAGTTGTCTGAGACACTCAGAGCTAAATCAGGTTGAGAGATGCAGGCTGCTTCTGTACACTTGCCATCTTACCATAATCAAACAGTCTGCCTATTTTGTCCTGGTAGATTATAAGTCGGTTGAGTGTTGAATGCTGGTTGAATGAGAAGCTGGTTAACTGAAAAACTATTGACCCCTTTTTACTCCAGCTTTTACATCCTAAATTAAAACTGAACACACTGATACGAAAGACACATTAAAAAAATCCCCAACAAAAATAGGTTAGTGAGAAAATAATTCATTCTGGAGGTTTTCTTTTTTTCCAGTGTTCTGCGAGATCAAAGCCTTTTTCCAGCCCTAATTAACAAAACTAATGCAGATTCCAGACCTTCTGGCATTGGATAGGGCCTTGGAGGAATAGAGCTGAAAATTTCTGCAGATTTAAATAATTAATATGACACCTTGAGCTCTGCGCAGAAAGGGGAGCCTCATGTTCGAGTTTAGAACAATGTCACTGCCAAGTGTAACGCCGTTCGTTCGGATGAAAATAAGGTGGGCGGACTGCCGCAAGTTCATTGTCTGTTATTTTGGCGGCTCGGCGAATTGTTGCGCCCTTTGTCATGCTAACCAGGCCTTTTCAGGGGAACTTTGTAAACCAGCCCCTAGTTCATCTCTGGGTGTGGGGAGCAGGGGACGCAGCGCCTGCTTGGGGACTAGGTGGTTGGTCATTTTATGGTTCCTAATCCCCCTAATCCCCCTTAGAAGGGGGCTTGTGAATGCAAAATCCGCTCCCAAACGTCCTTAGGATTCAAACGCTGCGCTTGAGGGACTGTATCCCCAGCAGAAGGATGAGAAGAGAGTCAAGCGCCGCCCAGCAGCTCTGCTTCACAGCCCTGCGCCGTTCGCCGGACAGCGCGTCGCCAACGCCCTTCCTGCCCGCCACTGCATTATCTCGCATGCGGTACGGCATGCAAAGGGGAAGATAATGCGATGCGGTAACTGTATACATGATCTGCTCTTTATAAAAATGGGCCTTATGTCCATACACCCTGATGACTCGCCCCCAAAACCGTCCTTCCCTAAGGCAAGCAGCATGGCGGCTAAAGCCTGAGCTAATCCAGCTGGCCTTATTCAAATTAATTCTCTACTGGTGAGATAATCATAGCAGAGGCTCTCCTGCTCTCTTCATTATTACTTCATTAAAACTGGATATCGGGCTCTGTTCTGGACACATCAGAAATCTACGATGTAGCTTTCAAAGGAACTGACAGGGAGCACGGAGCTGAGTAAAGAATATTAATCTGGGTTGATCAAGGTGTGAAAGACCCCATAATATGATTCCTGGCCACTGTGTGCAACACAAAATCACCTGAAAGCATCTGTAATTAAAGCAACTCTCAGAACAAATGTGAAGCGACCATTCATGTGTGTTTTCAAGTCATTTATAATCTTAATTTCAAATTTACTTGGAATGTGTAATTCAACTAAGATCCTACACAGAAGTTGGTTTTTCTAACAGAGATCTGACTGCCACCCAAAACTGTTGCTCTACCTGATCCACCGAGGGCCCATAGCGACCAACTGTGTCCCCTGAAGGTAACTAACTGGGAAAACAGGCCTGTGATCATCTGGCAAAGCTCTCCTCTACTGAAAACTGTTTTAATACAGAGGATATGGTGTCTCAATCCATTTTAATTTGAGGAGTATGACAGGAGAGGATGGCTGTAAGACAGTGCCTTAGGCCTAGCAAGATCCCAAACTGACTTTCAGAGCCACCTTTTTTGTTGGGGAGAGGCATCATCGCCAAAGGTTTTGAAATGCGGTCACTCTTTCCGCTATCTAAAAAACAGGGTTCACACGCAGAAGCAACTGTGAGGGAAACGGACTGCTTTGCCGATCGGCATGGCTCCAGCGTCAAGTTCAAGGCAGGCTTATGGCCGGTGCCAGAGCAGGTCACTGAAGCTCCGAGCTTCACGGCTCCCGTCCAGCCCTGCATTTACACGAGTGCCGCCAAAGGGGTCGTCTGTAACCCCAGAAATGCTGCGGTTTGGGACCCCTCCTCGCTTTCGTCTCCGCTGTGCATATAGCCCGCAGCGAGTAACACTAGAGTTCAAAACAACAGCCATAAGTACGGGCTGCTTTCAGGATGCCAGAATTGGTTAGTGGTCTGATATCTTCAAGACATGAGGGCAAATTGCTGTAATCCACAAGAAAAAAAGTAGAAGCAGCCCTTTAATTCCACAGCCAGTACATTCTGCCATTTTTAATAAATTGCTTATTTTGCAGAGTCTCTCATTTCCTATTTCCATATTCAGGGTGAAACAATGCTGCCCCCTTCCACCTTTACCTTCAATCATCTGCTGCCTTTGACAACAGCAGCACGCCAATGATAATATTATTACTGATAGCATTTAAATCTTCATGGTGCTTGGAACATTGACTGTCTTAACGGTCAAGGTCATAGAGGTGCTGATACATCTGGAAGACGGACCTTCTCTCAGACGGACCTTCCCTTAGACGGACCTTCCCTCAGACGGACCTTCTCTCAGACGGACCTTCCCTCAGACGGACCTTCCCTCTCAGACGGACCTTCCCTCAGACGGACCCTCCCTTAGACGGACCTTCTCTCAGACGAACCTTCCCTCACTCATTCACTTTCCTTTCTTATATAATATCCTTTCGTTCTTTGGCCAATATGAACAAGTGCACAAAAAGGTAACAGAAGTTTAGCAGTATTTTAAAAAATTATGTTGATTCAATTAGGGCCATGGTTTGCTTTCTCACAAAAAAATTAACATATAACAACATAACATGCTATTTAAGTATTGTGCCCTTATATAAAACATTTACACAACTACTGTAGTTAAATAAAATGAATAAATATAAAGAATAAATCAAGGGAGTTACAAACCCAAAATGTCCAAGAAAAGGCCACATGGCATCAATAGCCTATATTTTTGGCTCTACACTGGGAAGATTTTGGGCACAGATCCCTCATACTGACCCTCTCTGGCTTAAGGCGTCTTCTCACCAGGCCTCCTGCCGTACTGAACAGCTGCTCTGTACCAGTACTTGTTGCACAAATGCACACGTACTTTCTGCCCTGCTTGGCCGTCAACGGGAATCTTTCCTGGTTGTCACAGCCCCACAGCAGAGGATCCGCTGACGTGTGCGAGGTTTCCTCCTGCAGCGGCGACGTCAGTGTTGTATAAGACTGCTTGCTGTATGATATGAGCTGGTTACTGCGTACCGCCGCTCTGGAAACGTACAGTCTCCCAGGTAAGCCATGCTACTCCACATATTTGTATTCTTTTTCTGACTGCCTGCTTTGTCCCATACCGAAGAGTGGGTTTTCTTTGGTAAAAAATAAAAAAACAGGTAATGTCAGCAGTCACCATTTGGTGCTGTCCCAAGGATGGGCATATGGTCAAATTGTAGTTCAGAGTTGGGCAAGTAGCACTGAATGGCTGAGTCTGAACTGGTTTCAAATACTGGCCGTGTTTGATGCTTTGACCATAATACTGGGTGACACGACGTCTATCAGTTTAAACACAAAATGTGCTCAGATGGTTGTATTTTAGCTAGGTATCCAACTAGGCCATCAGATCTATGTTGGTAACCCTTCTCACTTCATCTATGGTATAATATTTGAGAACATATAACTAAGATTATAGTGTATCCATTTACCCATAATGACCTGTGTGTAATTTATTATTAAACTTTAAATAATTAATTACATGAAATAACTTATCTTGTATTTTACCAATGAGCAGTATTCCTGTAAGTATTATCAGGGTAACACTTACCTTGATGGGGCACAAATATTACAGTATTATTACATTACTTGTGTATTAATTAACCATAAACTAAGTCTTAGTAACATACTGATCTCATGCAAATTCATCATTAAGGAATCGTAATGGGTGCTTAATCTCAGGCAGTTACTGTATTTGTTATTATATCTGTTAATTCTGTAAAGCTTTGTGAGCGACTGAAGGAACAAGTAACGAATGAAACAAGTTATAACCAGATCTCATGTTTGTTAATCATTAATGAATCGTGATGCATCTTTTATCCCAAGTAGCTGCTGTATTTGTTCGATTTGTACTTCAGTAGTAGCTGAGTTGTTGCTAAGCATTTGTGCCCCATCAAGTGAAGTGTGGCCATTATCAGCATTATTTACATCACTGCTATTACTCCAGTTATACTAAGACAAGGTTGCAATAATTAAATACTGTTTCTGAGCAATGTCTGGACAGATTAAAGCAGCATTTATTCAGCAATCACAGAAATGCGCAGTGGCCTTAGGACACCAGCCTCCAACAAGTAACGAGTAGATTAGCTGACTGCTGATTGGCTCCAACTCTGCCAGATTGGCTGATGAATCCCCCATAAATGCTTCACCACTGAAAAAGCTCCTTTTCGTTTGCTGAGTTCCAATGCCACCATCACTCACATCCCTATCATGTCTATTCAGTTTCTTACCTTCTCTGCACTTTCTATGAGACAAACACCCAGATAAAAAACACGCGGAAAGCCCTGTGTAAGAAGCTGCGCCTTTCAGACACAGAGGCACAGCTGGGAGCTCACTGGCGCTGCTTGTGTTGACAGGGCTTTGAGCCAGTGCTTGCCTTCACTAAAACGCTCAGGGCACTGAGGAATGTTCCCCCCACTCCCCAGAACCAGCCCAGCTGTACATCCTGACAGGAACATCAAGGTAAATTCAAAAGACAGCCTGACACCCACAGAGAAAAGCTTGTTTTGATGCGGGAAAATGGACCGCTTTACCGTATACAAATACCAACGAAAACTGAAAACAGCAAGCACAAGTCCAAAGGGAAAGACAAGCAAGCCTGCTTCAGAAGAAATTAGAGGAAACAAAACAGAAGCTGGTAATAAAAAAGACTTTTCCAGCTGCAATTAGGCAAATCCCTCATGCAGTAAAAGTAAAACAGGTATGAGGAGCAGAGTGGAAATGCAATATAAAAGTTTGTAGGCCAATATAGTGGCTATATGATTCACATGTTGACCCCCCTTTAAGTGCCGGCCGGCCCCCAGCCTTAAATCTGTCAACAACGCAGTCCACACAAACACACAACCTCTCTCTTTCTCTCTCTCACACGCGCACACACACACACACACACACGCGCGCGCGCGCACGCACATTTTCTTTCAGGATCTGGCAAGGGTCAGAAGAAGTGATCCTCTGGGCAATGAATTTATTCACTTAATCTGGCTACACCTGTAGGTCTTGGCGGGAGGGTTTTAATAGCTCAAAGGAAAGGGCTTGTGGAGCCTTAATGGTGGAGATTTACATCTGAGGCTCTGAGGTTCAGAGGCGGCTGCGGCAGTGACTGGGAGTGAGCAGACAGCACTGTTTCCAGTCGCAGGGAGAGGCTGGGGTCTCTTCCCAATCAGCGCCACCTAGCAGCTCGCTGATACCAGCCATTTGCTGGCAGTTTGCACTGCAGCATGTTCTTCCGGAGCTGAGCATGTCTGGCCCGGTGAGGCTCACGTGCTATGCACACTCTACATGGGTTTGCCTAGGAAACGCACCTATGACCATCTTCTGGATCCATTTTCCATACACTTTCTCTTTTTTCAGAACCACCACTGTTCAGGACAGTGGCAGACCATCCAAGTATCCAACTAGGCAAGTACTCAACAGCAAGTACTCAAAGCCAGAGAAGGAAGGACAGCCGGCAGTGTGAAACAAGCAGGAGCTCTTGTTGAAGTCAGTTGTGAAAGAAATCCAGCTACTTGCTGATCTGGTTGCAAGGCCATGTGATCTATTTGCAAGGTCATGTGATCTGGTTCCAAGGCCATGTGATCTAATCACTCCTACACAAAAGAACTGAAGAGTTCTGAAGGAAGGGTCCAGTGTCCTGCCTTCACAAAGACAGTGGGAAGCTCTTTTGAAGCTTAGGAGAGCTGCTGGAGTGAATGCACATGCTACAGAGCCTAGAAATACTCTTTACTGTAATCTGACGCTCGACTGACCCCATTACCTTCTGTATTTAAAGCTCAGGACTGGGGTGCTTTACGTGATAATCAATTGTAAAGCATGCAGGTCACAGGTCACAAGAAGTTGTTTGGTCCCTTGTGTAAAACCACGATAAAATGAAAACAAGCAAACATTTTGCTCTTCAGAACAGTGCAATGTCTGTCAGGCTTGCTTTAATAATTTATCTGCTTAACACCAACACGCCCTCAGTGTCTGCTGAATAAAAACAGTGTGTCCCTCCCACTCGAAATGGACTCCCACCGTCTGAGCGTATAAGACGAACGGGGCGAGCTGTTCCAGGTGTATATGTATTTCGGCGTGCTCAGTGAATCCTAACTGGATGAGACATTTGCGCGCGTCACTGTTTATGTATGTGTGCTCCAAATGGACGCTGTGTAAATTAAATGCAATTTCTTCACCTGCAGAGTGCCGGTGTGAGATTAAGCCCATACATATATGCATGGGCCTGAAGTGACCTGTCTGCAGACGGCTGATTTCCCAGTGGGCACGGCTGCCACGGCTGAGCCTAATCCTGACGGAGGTGAGGAAATCCTACGGCGGGTCAAAATTGAGCTTAATCTCGTTCCTCCTCATGAAGGGAAACGCACAGAAATTGCCCGATAAGCTTCATTCCTAGGCTGAGTGGCAGTGCTCCCTCTGTCATTGAGGCTCCCTCATCATTAGATTTCCTGTGCATAAGATAACATGATTACAGTGTGAGAACTGCCCATCCGTCTTTCTTTTCCAAGCAGTTAATTTAATAAAGTTTACGGTCTTTAAGCAGTAAGACTCATGCTGTGCGACTGCTTCTTTCCTAATGCAAGATGTTTTATTTAGCTTCTCATACACAGGCAGTGTGCTGTGGAGCATTTTCATTGTCGGGAGGAAAGATTCAATCAGTCCCTGGGGGTTGATTACCAGAGGTTGATTACAGCAGGTTGATTAGTGTGGGTTGATTAACGTGCTTTCAGGTTCACAGAGAAGTAGAAGCCTCTCAGTACACTGGGACCAAGCAATGCTTAACCAGTACTTTGTCCAATTACTGATATTTGTTCTCTGACATCACGTTAATTTAGAAACCCCATTTCACAAATGTTTGCACAAGGGTTTCATTGCAAGGCAACATATATTTATAATGAAAATTGCATTTCATATATACACATAGCTGTCGGCTACGGGCAATTTACAGGCAACAATTAGCCTCACTGCATGTCAGTAGGAAACCAGTGTAATGGGCAGGACATGCAGCAGTGCAGCCCAGTGAGCTGCTGTGTGTCACTGTGTGGGTGTGCGTCCTGCCACTGGCCGGCGTCCTAGGCCCCCCCATGACCCGGTCGAGGAAAACAGATCCATGGATAGATACATATTCATTCATATATATGTTATTTTTAGATCATATTTCATGAATATTTCATGGTAATTCACTTCCTCATCCAACTCCACTGCTGAGTAGAACTTCCAGCCCATACCTTATTCTTCATCCCGATAGTGGTGTTTTCCACTAAGACATTTTATGAATCATCCACCCAAATAATTAAAAACAGTATATATTAAAGAATCACACATTAAATGTTGAACAATGACAGCTCTTCCTAACAGGCAGCCTAAAGTTCATCTAGTCACTAGCATGTCTGTCAAGCCGTCGCACGATGACAACCAAACGGTTTCAGCGCCCAAAGTCAGGAATGAGGTAAAGCAATAACACACAGCACTCTTTTTACACCACACGGTGTTGTTAGAGAACACTCTTTAGTGCTCGAAACACTGCACTTTGACAGCTGCCTACTGTAGTGTGCCTGTAATGACAAGCCTTCTGAGGTTACTGATGGTGCCTTCGCCCAAAAAGCAGCCGGGGTAATGGTTAGAAGAGCAGACACAGAACCGGGCTCTGGCATTCCACCCACACATGAAAACATGCTCACGTAGCATATAGTCATTATTCAGGCCTCCGTTTCTAAGACTCATAAGGGCAGAAAATAAGCAGGTCGTTGGATGGTGCTAAGGACGCTTTCCCTCCCCCATATCTAGCTGATATCATCCAACAGGCTCCAAAGCCTTGACAGCTCACCACCAAAATGTTAAAGAGTCACCACTTAGCATGGACTAACAAACATTTCAGAGGAACCATTAGGGCAAGTGAAGAAACTCAGGCACATGGAAATCACGTTTCCTGGATAGGGAACACTCCCGAGATGGCGACAGCCCTGTCCCTGTCTCTTGGTGGGGAACGTGTCAACTTGTGGCATCTAGTGCTTAAGAAAGTGGACCTTTATTCTGGTGGTTTATTATTCATTCCAGCCTCGACTCTAAAATTCATAAGTGTACAAAATAAAAAATGCACCAGGAAGTTTTTTTCTTCTCTTACACAGCACAGAGCAAGGAAAGGGCCTGAGTCTACACAGTGTCCCTGCCCCCCTCCCTGGATGGTTGGGGGGGGGGGGGGGGTGCATGTCAGTGTGTGGCATGTAGTGGTTTAGAAATGGACATTTACATTTACCCAAGGGGTTACCCCTGAGCAAGGGTCCCATTCAGGAAGCTCAGGCTGGCTCCAGTGAATACCCAGCTGTATAAATTGGTCAAGCACAAAACTGTTGTTCGGATGAACTCATCTAATGAGCTGCTAAATAAATAAACAAACAAATAAATAAATAAGTATACAAAATGTTTTCAGTGTGTGCTCTGACAACAACTCTAAATAGACATTGTCTGGGTGAATTTTAATCAGATGCTACATTTGCTGCACAAAAAGCGACGCACCTCTGTTCAAAATCAAAACATGATTTCTTTAGCACTGACAGCATGAAATAATAAATTTAATCATGATGATATGAGGCAAATGATAATCAAGGCATTTACAGAGAAGCAGCTTCAAACTCAGTTTTATGCTAGAAAACGTGTTGAACCAAACAGTAGTAAGAGATTCTCAAAGCAGCTGCGTTCCAGGGATGTTTTCATGTCTGTTGATGATCAGGGCTGCGCTTTTCGCTCTGTAGCGACTAGGAAGCTATCATGACCTGAAATACACTGGCCGCTACAGTGCACTCAGGCTGTCAAGACCGAAAATAATTAGGCATCAAAATGAGTTTTTTTTTATTCATGTCATGAAACTCAGGAGACTGGGTAATGTGGTTAACATGCTCACATCATGAATTTTTATTACATCATTACATTGATACAAATGCAGAGCAGAAGAGAGCAGCGTGACTGGAGGATACGCCTATCTGCAGCACATCACCCCGCTTCCCACAACGCTGCCGCTCTCAAATTTTTTGTGCATTTGTAACAAACACAATGAAAGCCAGGAAATATGTTTTTATGTTGCAGTAACAAAATTTGTACTGGAGTCATAATCGATGCCTGCTGTTTTCAAATTACACGTTTCATGGTTTCTCTGACTGTTATCAGTATTCCTTTAGTGTTTTTTGGACCATTCCCTGGTGGCTCTGACAGACAGGTGGGCTATTATACACAAAGCTGATTGGCCCATCTGTCTTCCTTTAAGTTGCTTTTTTTCCTTTCCCAGTGTGTCAAGTAGCCTATAAAGCACACGGCTGAGTTTCATGACCATTACACAGGAAATTTATAATTATTTACTACAATCTTTAAAGGGGCAGAAGTAGGAGACTAACATGGGCTAACATTTATGGTCATTGCTGTGTCCCATTGGCCTGGCTGTGACCTCTGGTGACCCCGACATTCCACAAAGGAAAGTGTCTGATATTAAAACAGACTGCTTTCATGCCCACATAAGTAATATCATATGCTTCACATCAGAGCATGGTCCATCTAGATGAATTCCCACTGTACACTGAGGGTCACACACATGCACGCACACACACACACACACACACTCCCGCAAACCTATTTAACGGTGGCAGATGGCTGGAAATAAACGCACTTTTCAAATGCCACCTTTCGGTCGCTGGACCCTCTGCACTTACACACGTGGCATATCCGGGCTTTATCAGAACTGCACGCTGACCATCGACTTGGAATCCAATGCAGGCCTGTAAACTTAATGAGGAAAAAGGCACAAATAAATGAAAATTTTGGTTCCTGAGTCAAATAGAAGGCCTTTCGCTAATACACACCACACTGAACCCACAGCTGGTCTTTGCTTATTTTTATCGCCCTGTAAAAGAGGTTTTACACTGGCACAGTGAGCATACTCAATTACCCCAGCTCCCCAGGGCGCGAGGCAAACACAGATCGGCTGGCCTGGGTTTATTTCACTGTCCCACGGCAACCTCAAATTAGTGAGTGCCCAATGCCGTCAAACGGGAGGCAGCCGTCTCCCTGCGACCCGCATCCACCCCCTGAGCGCTTTGTGACGGGGAACATTCTGCTAGACACACAGGCCTCATGAAAACCTAGGTCTGGGCACAAAGCTGTAGGCTCAAAGAGCAAGGTTCACCTGTCCGGCCGACACCGGAGGTATGATCTAACAGCATAAATGTCCTTTAGTGTCAAAAGAAAAGAGAGAGCTTTCTCCATATAGATTATCGATTTACTGTGTTAGGACTGGACAGTCCAGCATTGGAATCTAGTACACATGCAAAGAAATGGTTTCTAAAAACGTATTTCTGGAGTAATGCATGCTAAAATATTTTTAAGTAGCAAAGTAAAACGGTAACAATGAGGCACTGTCAAAAAACATAGAACCGAAAGTCCCAATTTCAGTTGAGAAAAATGTGCATAAAATTTAAGCAGAACTCAATGGGAATTAGAGTTCATTAATGTGTGGCAGAGACGGGACAATGTCCTGCAGTGCGCTTCACCTTTCAATGCTTCAACAGGCCATGGCGAAAACAGCCTGGTAGGAGGGGCAGGCCTGTAATACGGGGCTGGGGACACATGTGACGGACCTGTGATGTGGGACACTTTGTCTCACCGCCAGCCCCCTTCGCACTGCAATGCTCCGGCGTCTGCTGTCATCTTACGCATCTCTTATGGCGTATTTATTGATTCTTATTAATAGACTCTTGACTTAAAGTGTGACCCCATTAGATCATTCTATCTAAATCCAGTCATGAGACGTCCTCTGGCTCCCAGGAGGGATGCCGAGGCCCTGTCACTGCTAATCAGCAGGAGCCAAAAGCCAGGAAAGTAAGAGGGGGTGGGGGGGGGGCTTTTTGGGGGGGTTAGCCATAGCTTAGCAAGCCCAGAACAGCAGTCAGTCCCTATCCAGACAGCCTCTCTTTATGTTCATACAGTGACCCCGTCTCTTCCTGTTGTTTTTCCAAATTAAAATGCTCCTCCTTCCTAACACCTCCCACGGTCTTGCTCCTCACCCAAGCCGCTGCCCTTTGTCCCACTGTGAATGGGCGGGACAGGGAGTCCAGCTCAGTTTTTGCAGTGCTGTTTTTTGTGCCATTATGCTGGTGTGTCGTGATCTCTCCATCAGCTGGAATGGTCCACAACCTCATGTGCTCCTCTGCTGGTCTCACTACAGGGTCTGCAGTGTGGATGGCTGTGAATGACAGACAGACACACAGACATTCACTAACTGATGTCTCCAGTGTGTTGTTTGCTAATTTCCAGCTCACTAAATATATTGCTGCGATAAACAAACGCAGTGTGGAGCGTTCACAGCTTCTTTGTTATAATTCCCCCCATAGCAGGAAGTGATGTTTACGGCATTAGCGCTGACAGAGGCTGGCAGAGCAGCAGCAGAGAGAGCCGGCGCCGCCGTGTGTCGTAATCTGACCTGTAACGTGGCTGCTTAGTGCTGCAGACTGCCTTTGTGAGATCGCTCCCTCATAACACGTCACATCAAACGATCTCATTATCTCCCCCGTCATTTGAATTCAGTGCAGTGATTTCTAAACTCTGCACAATTTCTGTCAGCAGCTGAACAATGTGGAATAACAATTCCTCCCTGCTCATTGCTTTAAAAACCTTTATTTAAATAACAGATGTCTCGCCCAGCTGAGGAGTGAAGAAGAAAGCTATTCACATGGACTAATAAAACATTTTATAATCTGCTATTCCTTGGATGTGAGTCAGACCACATAACACGCTGTATCATTTGAATTATTATGGTTATAAGGCTTCTCTGAGCAGCTTTCTCTGGTACTTCTGTTAGCAGAAGAACATTTCAAATCTGAAAATAGTCTCCCCTTGAAGTCACACATATGGCATTATGCAACATCCTGTTAGTGGACACGTCCCAGTTCGCCGGGAGGGACCGCTGTATACGGCGAGAGCGTATTTGGTATTTTGGTATTTGCTTTAGATCACCACAATGTGCTCAGCATGAAAGATATAAATCAGGACATCAATAATGCCAGCATTTAGAGCTTAGCGACAAAATGCTGGGAAAAAAGCGTTTCCTTGCTTATTACAGTGTCTAAGGCACAATATTTCAGTGTCTTTCCATACACAGCAGGTACAAAGTCAACTGAGCCTGGTGCTTGCCTGTCCCTGGACAAACGGCAGACGACTCTGGTGCTTTGCAATTCACGTCCGCCATTGTCAGGGGGGGGGAGCTCCTCAGTGTCGCAGGCTTCCTTTGCATCGCTCTCGACCGTTGAGCGGTGGCTGTTCTCCTCCCATACCTATATAAAACGATGGAATCGTTTGCAGTGAAGGTGATAAACCCTTTTGTTTTGTCTGTAATCCATCACACGCGCTGTCAGGCTCTACAGCTATAGCGGGTTTTTGAACAGCCCTTAATCTGACAGCTTCATGCATCATAAAGCGTGCAATAGAATCAGATCAAAGTGGCGGGAGTCAGCAGCGGATTGATGCGGTTTGCGATCCCGTTTGTATCTTCATACTGGCTCTGACACTTCACTCGGCTGGAACTTTTAAAGGCAAGTGGCTATGGGGAAGCCTGCTTTGGGGACTCCCCCTGACTGGCGTTAATACGCATAACCTTTGTGAAGGTGTAGGCTGAGTGACACGTGAGATTACGCTAGAGAATATTGAACCGTATGTGCTTATATTTCCGAGGCGTGGGGCTAGCAGCGGAAACAGTCGCCAGGCGTCTGGGTCGAGCTCTCAGGGCTACAGTGATGGGCGGATTTGCCAATATATTCAAATAACAAATCAAACCCTCTACCTGTGTGTCACACTTTCAATAAAAAAACCAAGACCTTCCTGTGATGTTTAAATGCGAAAAATATTACAATAGAAGCTACTATTCCTTAATTTGCCTTTCAAGCAATTTTCCTTTATTTTAAATAGCAAATTATTATTACATATAGATGTATGGTTGTAATAAACATACAAACTTCATACAGCAGTTATCAAAAAATAATGCCATAACAGATATGATTACACCAGAGTGATAGAACATTGGGAATCAAAGAAGTATCTGACGTTTGCTTGGATGACACGTAAGTATCACTGGAATGTGATGTGGGTATAATGTCCAATTCCCCTTCATAAACCTATGGCATGTTCTTTTTTAGAGACATAAAAAATTAAAACTGAGCTCAACCTCAATGCGCCACAGATTATATTAGGTGTGTACGAACAAACACAAGGGAGAACTAATGACTGTCAGTGGCCCTCAGCATCACCTATTGGTGGGTGAGAAAAGGTTTGAAAGACTGCAGGGAAATAAATCAAAACCCTCCATGTAGAATTCATCTGATGTGATTCACCTAATCCCTGTTTTCTAAGAGAACAAAAAACTCTGTTTATCAAAGGCTTGCATGAAAGTCTGCAGCATGGTCACTTCTGGATTTTCCAGATGTTCTCTGTCACTCATCACACATTTCAGACTCACGCTGCTCTGTGATCAAACTCTGGCTTGAAAAAAGCAGCAATGGTCCCCTGAAAGTATAAGGATCTGCTCAAGGGGAAACGATAGATTATAATATAACACAGAAATTGCAATTCGTCTTTCTTTATTAATTCATATAGTGCCATCATATAGCACAACTAAGACATACATTAACAAATACTTCTAACTTGAACCTTCGGCTGAGAGCTCGCTACTCATCCCGGTTACTGCGCAACCACTGACTGGGTGTTACTAATCATTAACTTTCCTATACTGGGAATTTTAAGTAAAATATTCACCATAAAGACCGTAGTAACTAACCACCTGAATGACAATATACAATATTCAGTAGAGGGAATAAGGCGAGAAGTCGTAATTATAATTACAGATTTTAGCAGCGTGCAGCCCGCCGTTCTCATTACTGAACGCAGGCAGTGTCGGCCTTTGCCTCGAACCAGGCTCAGTGTTCCAGCTTCTCCTTCCAAAGTGAAATACAGCAATGCATTTATACTAATGCCCAGACCTGTTATTTCAATTGACCTCTCTCACATCAAGCTGTCAATGACCTCAGCCCAGGACATAAAGTTCTGCGCGCTGAGGTGGACTCCATCGTAATGGGCATTTGTTTTCAAACATGGCCTTTAGGTAAACGTAGGACAATTTGGAGAAAAACTCAAATTATGTGACAGGGCATTTAGCTCAAGTGCATTTAAAATAGCAGTAGCCAGACAGCCAGGAGCAGTTATGGAAATGACTGAAGAAGGGTGTGGGGATTCTATAGAGAAATGGGGGTTAGGGGAACCACAGTCATTCCTGAGCTAAAAACCCAACAAACAGCCCTAAAATCATCTCCTCTTTGTGAGGTGTGTCAAAGAATGCTTTGAGTTTTTCCACTTGTATTTAGCAAACGTGAAAATTTAAATACACTCCCCAAATCCAGCGGTTTGGTGCAGGTAGGAGAAAAAGGCCGAATCGAAACTGCTGAGAGATCCGGACTGGCTAAAAGCAGCAGGAATTCCTAGGTCAGCCATTAGAGTAGGTCATTATTCATACAATCTGGGAATATATGCAGGTGCTGTCCTTATTTCTTAAAGTGCTTCACTGATTTGTGCTGAGGCATTTGTGGTGCTTGGAAAAAGAACAACCAAAAACAAAATCATGAAAATTATGTCCACGGAAGTAGAGACATTACAAATAATAAATATTTCTGAATAAGAATGATGATGAATGTGGTTCTGCCAGAAGTAACTGCTGTTTTACTACAAAAATCACTTTTACTTTTTTGTCATATTTTACTCTGCTGTTCTATTAGCTTGAAGTTTTAAGTGCAATATATAGTACACACACAAATATATAACGGTAAATAATTTTTGTGCATTTTTGATTCCATACCTTTAAAATAGGAAAAAACACAGAAAAAGGAGCCATTCCCTTATTAGCTGGACAGATGCTGTCTGGTCTCCGCAGGCTGAATACTGCACCCCCTCATTACGGGAACCTGAACTACGATCTCCTGCCTGCTGCACCTCAAAGGAGAGTCTCCACCATGCCGTAGTCAGGGCCTGAATTGTTCAGGTTGGGTCTTGGATGTAGGACCCGTCATTAGCCCTTGTTAACAGAGTGTTAATGTCCTTGTGTGTTTAAATGGTTTGTTCATTCCTTTTGGTAAAAACATTAGTAATGCTTTGGCATAGAATCGCAGCAAAAAAAAAAAAAAAAAAAAAAAAAGAGGACTGCGCCAATATGTAGACCATAACCCCAAATTCCACAAGCCATGCAACAACTTCAAGTGCAAAGCTTTCCTCACATTAACGAGAAGCTCACCAGCTTTTTAGATTTCCCTTGTCTATTTCAAAATTTTATGTTAGCATTCAGCACGGATGCATTACACATACTTGACATGCGTGTTTGGACTGCATGAGAAAAGTCTCTCTCATAATGTCTTGACTTTATTTTGCACACTTCAGAGTTAAGGCTTTTTTCGATGTGCCTGCAATCTCTGCCCATTGTATGATGCTGTGCCATACAGAGTCTTGATCCTGAGAGGAGATAATAACCGAAAGAGAAAAGAGACAGACAGACAAAAAGAAAAGATGTCAAAGTTAAAAGCAAATAGATATTCTGCTTTTCAGTGGTATTCTAGTAGACTTCCTTGTTAGAATCTTTATAAAATTTAGATGATGTATCAGAAGGCCACAAGGGCATCTTTGATTGCAGAACTATAGCTAAAAAATACATTAGTAACCGTCCTTGGCTGTGGAACTGAAGACCAGAAAAAACACCACATCTTCACCCTGTGTGTCTGGAGACAGACAAATAAAACTTCTCCTTGTCATTTTCAATTTTACTGATCTAAATGTACAAGAATGGATGGTGCCTTCCACCAAAGGCTGTCGTGGGGAACCTCGTTTGTTTATTTAATGAAGACGGTGTCAGACTGCATCTTTGTCCCTGCACTTGAAACAGTGGCAGGTGTTGGTGGCAGATTTTGTGAAACAGGGGCTCTGAATTAACAAATTCAATTTACATAATATCAGTGAGGAGATAGAGTACGTCTCTGGCAACATGTCGCCCTTCCCTGTGAGCAGATGTCCACACATGAAGCAGCAGAGATAAGTCAGGGCTCAAGTGATGTTTCTTGAACTCTCAAAATGAGCAAAGGCCAAGACACTAATGAAGTAACACTCGTTGAGCCCAATTCCATGTCAAGTGGGACATGAAACTAAACAGCCTTATGGTTTTAAGTTCTGTCAAGATCTACGAGCACAGTTACCAGGATATGCTGCGTCTGGATAAGATCAAGTGCACTTTGTAAAGGAGGATCCCTCTTATGATCCTCATTCTACATGGGTTTAATAAATTGCTAATAATTATTTTTATGAGATGCTTTTTTGGCTACATTTTTTCTTGGGCCACATAAATTCAGCTTAATTACAGTGTCAGGGCAGATGTGGAGAGAATATAATAATATGAATTCTATTCATATGCATTCTCAGCCTAAAACAAACCTCTCCACTTCAAACGGAATATAAACAAAAGGTGGAAGAACATACTTAATTCAAATGGATTTTTTTGCATATTCAATAAAAAACAAACCACATTACTGACATCAAATGTCAGCATGCACCACGGAGAAGGCATGCTGCAACATTCGTGGTCAGCGCACGGCTGCGAGACACACACAGCTTCCGCCGCTGCAGTCTTGGCAGACCGAGAGCCCCACTGTGTACATTTCAAATGATTCAATTGCATGAATGAGCATATGCTCGTCTACGCATCATAAGGTTAAATTATGCATGGAGTAATTGGATTTTGTCTCCTTTATTGAATTTGAGAGACAGAAAAACACAATATAAAACAGATTTTTAATCTATGACCTTTTTCTGGATGTTGTTTCCGTTGGCTAATTTAGCCCAGAAATATAATTTATTTACAATAAAGCTACATAGATAGTTACCTAGATTGAGTAAATCAAGAATTTAAAACCAAGATTTATATAGAATGTAAAAGGTGCAAACAAAACATATGGATTTATATAAACATACAATAAGTGAGTCTATATACACAAAATATTTGTAAAAATATTTACATGAGTATTATTTTCATAATGATGTGTGTAATCTACCATTTAATGTATTTTTGTGGAACAGTAGATTTAAATCATTGATGGAAATGTTGTGTGACCAAGAATTCCATTTCAAAAGCATTATCTGTTTTAAATAGGGCAACTGTACTTGTATTGCTCACATACCCAACTGAAGCAGAGGTATAATTGCTGTAAGAGGTAAACCCTAAAGTTAAAAGAGTGCCAAGTGCACTAGATAGAAAACAAGTATGTCTTTTTTCAACACAGGTGTGCCAGTGTCAAACTGTACTCTCCCAACTGACACATTCTGATGCACATTTGAGATGTTTACTACTAAATATTGATAGACATCTGGTGTGCCATTCATCCATCATCAAAAACAAGCAACTCCATGAAGTGGGTCCAGCCCTTCGCTTGCATTCGCCCAGTGCAGTGCTGCAGAGTGATTGGCTTTGCCATGAATTACATCTCTGGCTGCAGCACACTTTCACTGTTATTTCCGGGATAAACTGCCTCAAAGGCGAGGTATTTTGGCAAGGCCTCGCAAGCATATTAGAAAGACTACTGGGATGGGAAGAATATGTACTCGCCTGACACGTTTGTCAATAGGAAGTAGTTGGGCAAAGTGTCCAGAATGTTGGGAGAAGCGGCCGCTGAACAGAACAAAACTGACATTGTTTGGCCTGTTCACAGTAAACCAAGATAAAATTGTGCCCTGTTCATGATTCATTCTAAGAAGCATTACGTGCAAAAATGATCGCAGGCAGGACTGCGATCTGTTTGAGGCCACAGGCCAAAAAAATCCACGAAAGAGCTACTATGAGGTTTTAATGAGAAGCCGGCATAAAGCAGAATAAGCAGAAGCATTCGTGGTCCGTAGGAATGTAATATCAAATTGGTATTTAGGTGATCAAAGACAAACAAAACACTGTAAACATTCAGGATCAGAAAGGTGCATGAAATATATAAGAGAGATTGGTATTTATACCTGATTTTCTTCAGAATACATTTAACACTGGGCCCTTGTAGATATTATACAGAGTTTAACTGAAAACATGGTGGGAAATGTAGCTCCTTAAGCTTTGGCAGTGAAGCATTCCTTCATCACATTAGTGAAGAACCTGGGAAACAAGAGGCTGGTTTGCTAGACAAAAAAAAGAATAAAATAAAAGTCTTTTGTCTGTTCTTAATTATTCATGGCTGGGAGGGAAGTAATTTCTCTTTTGTTTTCGTCAGCTGACACATGCCCAGGTAGGCACACAGACAGCGTGTGTGACATGGGCTGGGGCGGCCGCGCGCGTGCTGAGAGACGCGCCTCTCTCCCCGGCACAAATCAAAGAGACAGCGAGTACAATAACCCACAGGTTGATTTCAAATGATGGGCTCTTCACATTACGAGAAACAGAACGAAAGAAGGAAAAAAAACAGAGGCAACAGAACAAGCACCCCGTGCTATGCTCTAATCGCTTCAAATGAGGTAATGAATGAGACGCGGGCGCTGCCAGGCGGATCCCCTGTTCAGCAAGGTGCAGCACTTGTTTGTGTGAATGTCTGGCAATTAAAAATAATTGGGAAGCAGGTTTGCCTCTAAATCTTCCAAGAGTGCCAGTTATGATCTAATGAAGCTTCATTAGGCATGCTGAAAGCTGAGAGCGCTGTATGACAACAGCAATTAGGCAGGATCATAGGCAAAATCATTAAAAAAATAGCCCGGCTAAGATTAGCTTTTCACGTAATGACCAATTCATTAGCTAATTGATTTCTTATTAGTTACAGGCAAAAAAGCCTGTTTGGGCTTCTGCACTGCTAATTAACAGCATTTACACCATTAGTCAATTGGCTAATTTTCGGGAAAACAACTTTAGGTCGGAGCATAGCTCTGAGGCATCAAGCCGTGTACTTTGCCTTTTTTTCTAATTTTGTGATGGGATTTTTTTATATGTCTGAGATGGTCGCTGTGCATTTTGTGTAATTACTTTGATCAGTTATAAAAATGTCTCATTTAGTAGATGGAATACACATCTTTGTTTTTATATAACATATATTTTCTATTTTAGTGTAACAAATGAACATTTATAAATTAATTGTACTAATTAAGGTGAATTATTGCTTTAGGCATAAATTATGGCTTGCTGGGATAAAATCTCCACTCCATAGCCATTATGATATTAGTGCTTGCCGTCCAAAAGTGAGTAACATTTTCAAAAACACACGCATACAGCTATATAAGGTGCAGTCTACATTCCATCTTACATTACAGTCAGACTTTGAAGATTGCATTTTGCTCTGAACCCACCAACAGTGACTAAGAACATATGAATGCTCTACACTAAGGCCTTTTTGCTATGATTAAAATAACATTGAAGAATTATTTCAGAACTAGATTAAAAAAAAAAATAGCATCACTCGAGAACATATCAAAATATCAAACAAGAGAGAAATTTTAACCCATGGTGTTTAAACTGAAATAATTTCAAATATACAAGCCTGACGACCACTCTGACAAATACCTGAAATATGACAGCTCTGCCGTATGCAACTGCTACCTCTTCACTTTGTGTCTCAGGTCGTGTTTGATGGCACACAGCTCAAAATAAAGCCCTACCTCACGTGTCACAGCAAATTTACCATTCTGGAGCTAGAAAGCCAAATGCTATGACAGGTAGTTTGATTGTGGAGCGTTACATAGCATCCCCCTCACTTAACAAGATGGTCTCTATGCTTCTTTCAGGGGTTTGGGGAAAGAAAGGGGAAAAAAGAAAAAGAGAGAGAAAAGCAGCCTGAAATTCACTGCCTCCCATGGAATAGCGCCCAGTGATGGGCTTGGAAGGGATCCTGTTGGGACAAATGAGGACATAGGAGAGATGAGGAGGAGTCCTCTGGCCTTCAAAGCCAGCCCCTCGCCAGAAGACACGGCCCCAGGGTGCTCCCTAATTGTTTCTCAGATAAGCGCACGGTGCAGTGTACACACACACAGCCAGAGTGCAGCCCAGTGCTAAGGCCCCCGCCCCCAGCACATGCAGCAAGGTGCGTGGCCCCCACACTCCAGCCTTCTCCCTTCAGATGCTACCACAGGGGCAGCAAGTCAACCACAGGGGGGCTCAGGCGTTTACACAAAGCGTGACTTCCAGGGATTTTCACTGGTACGACTTAAGAACATCTCACAGCATTCACAGCGTTCTGGGATACTCGGGTTAGGATGATGGCTCTCTGGAAGGTTCCATTTTGTGCGGCCATTACAACATGTGGCCGGTTCTGGTCTCACTCAAGGGGACTCACAGCGGCAAAGATCTAATCCGCTAGTCAATGCCTGAGCCCAAGGGGACAGAACACAGCATGACAGATGGAAGTGACTGGTGGTTCTGCTCAGAAACCCATCCACAGATGGAGCCCCACCCTCTGGCCCCCACCACCCTGGAGACAGGAGTAACCAAAGACCTAAGAAGCCCGGCCGCTTTTGCCCGCGGACCTCGCATCATCTCCACTGCCTCTTAATCAGTGCTGCCACTCTGTATCATGTGGCTAATTAATCTTAATGAGCAGAGCTTTTGGTGACTTCTTGTTCATAAAAAGTACGCATAAATCACCCTATATACATTACAGAAACAACATTCTTTTAACTACTGTAGAAAAGACAACTTGGAAAAAAAGAGCACAATTTAATTGCACGACAGAGCAAGTGTAGCTTACAATATAAAGGCTGGCTGTGGTCATGTCAAATTGCTTTGCAGTCGCTAACTGACACAAGAGACCCTTAGACTGTAATAACAGTACAGATAGCACACGCTTAAATGGACACTTAAGAAAAGCGCATTGGTCTCTAAAGGCATTGTTAACATGCTGGGGGATCTTCAGCCAGGGACGGTTTGATACATCTCCATATTAACCAAATGAATTTATGCTACGAGCTGCAGCTTCTGCAGCTCTGCTCTGCCAGGCTTTGCACACCAGAGGATACTATCCGGGCTTCTTGAAACACTGTTTCTATACAATAACATAAAACAACATAAGGATACACAGCATTTGCTACGGTAATGGAAAAGGCCATTCGACAGCTGCCAAAATATGTTTTAATTAAAGAGAGATATGTTCTATCTGATAGATCAACTGGTACTGATATATATAAGTTTATACATTGGTGCTGTACAGAATTCATCAGCTGCGTCCTGCAATAAACCAGAAAATCATTATGGACCAGACTTTTTATTTTCTCTGTTACAGAACACCCTAACTTTTCCTTATTCAGGTGCACTATGGGCAAGGCCAAGAAATGCATGATGCCGTCACCTGTAGACTGAGCAAACAAACAGCACCTCTGATTGCCTTTCATAAATGATCTTACAAGGTATTGATTCACACTTTACTGTGCCGTTTGTTCTTATTTCCCAAGAGACAGGGTGTAAGGATTCAGATGTCATCAGGAAAACTTTGTCTTAACGAGGACTGCATATCAATACAAGTGTTTTTACTATATTTAAAAATGTTTTCACATGCATAGAGGAATCAGGCAATATCATTCTTACTTATATTTTGAGTGATTTTGTAAAAAGCGTGACAAACTATTCAAAATAGCCATCACATCTGCAAAATCTATCAGTTTCATACACCAGTGCATATTGCTTTCAGCTCTATGCTTGTGCCAGTTTGGAACAATGAGTAGCAAAAGCCACTGGAGTATTTATGATGAAACACTGAGACTGACAAGGCAGATGAACTGGTCACAGTGCTGAACTGGTCATAATGTGGAATTGCCAGCTACCGTGGTGGAGCTTTCCAAAGGGCCTGGACCCTTCATTGTCCCAAAGGATCTGCAGATCAATAAACGGTTCTGCATCTACTGTGTAAAATTTAAAGCGCAATTTTGTTTCAAGTTGATGTAGCCCAGTTACAGACATGCAGTGCAGGGATCCTCAAAATGCAGACTGAGGAGTCATAATTAGCTGAAAACACCAACAAGCTGCTCTTCTGTCGCGCCTCATTAGGGCCGCCACAGCTTCCCGGCTGCCTGTAAGAGCAGGTTCCGGCATTTGTAAGGTGAGGTCCTTAATTCACCAGGATGCTCCCTGGAGGGGCTTCAGCAGCAGAACACAATGACGCTGGGGGCGCTATGGGGCATAAGGACTTAGCACATATTCTTTTAAATGGGAGTCCATACTGGTTAGCTGTGTGATGCAATATACAAGTGTGTGTGTGAAAGTGTGTACGAGAATGCGCATATGTGTGTCAGCATACACATACGCGGCCGTAGGGGTGTGCATGTTGGAGGTTTGCACATATGAGCAAGCAAGCATCCATCTTCAATTTCCCTAAAGAACTGTCAATATATCGTATTTTCCTAGTCAATTTGCCCTAAATTTCAATGGTATTAGTCTTTTAAATATCATGTTTAATGGCACTTATAAAATGAGCAAAAATTTGAATAAAAAAAATTATACATCAAGACTGCTGAGGTTAACAGAGTAACACGTCCTCTTGCCATGTAGGATTTTATTCAACCTCAAAAATATTTGCCTTTTTTGCCTTTAACCTTGTACAACCTGCCTGAGATGGCTGCAGATACAGGAGCACGGAGGACTCAATGCAGCGCCCTCAGTGAAGGAACAAGTCAGAGAGACACGCCATTTGTTGAGATAGTGCTCAGAGACAGTGTAGTGCCAATTAAGCTGATAAAAAACCTTAGTAAAGCATTCTAGCCACTCAGCTAAACTCTCATCTACTGCAATGTTTACACACATGAGTATAAATCAAAATAGAGATGCCATTGGATCCTTCTATGCTGGCAGAGAAATCCACACCGAGAGGCTGGCACTCTGTGCACTGCACACCACAGAGGCTGTGCTTGCTTTGCCAGTCCTGATACCATGGGAAGACAGCATATTGACTTAAGGCAACCCAAAGGATTCTCGTGAATTTACATGCTGCTGAAGTGAATCTGCTATGTCGTTTTAATCTGTCCTACATGTAACCCCTCTCGTTTTAACGTACACGAAAACATTATGCAACAATTGCCATAACAGCCTCATTCCAACTATTTTTTTTAAATTATTTTTTAACCACTAAATACCAAAGAAATAAAAAACTCCAAAATATTTTATAACGAGATCATAAGCTACTGATATACGTAGAATGTTCTATAAAGTATGAAGATGTATTATTAGATATAGGATGGCTATGTAAACATGTACCTGACTGAAAACATCCAAGCATCCCAAACGGAGCCACGCCATCACATGAACGACATTAGATTCAGTCACAATCCCGTAGACTCCGGTAGGTAGCCTTTGGAAATGAAAGGAGCAAAGTCCGGCTTAGAAGGAAGCTTTAGAAAATGATTCGGTTGGAAAGATGACAAACTAAACAGAAGGAACTATACTATTCCGCTTCAGAGTCAGGTAAATGGAAACAGTTCGAACCAAATTTTACAAATCATAACGAAATTTAAAACTTAAATTTTAAAAAGATATTTTCCCTTCAGTTGGATACCAAACTGCAACGTACTAAATTACCATATGAGGATTGGAGGAGAGTGCTCGCGTCTTCAGATCACTGGGCAGCTGTTCACATACAGTTGCATTTGGGCCATAAAATAATTCACTCAACGTGTTTTTTTGCAATGTATGCGGTAATTTTCATAGAAAATATCTGCAAACGTCACGTGTTTCCCTACAGAATGACATATATGAATTACTCCAGATAATTGTCATATGAGGATTGGAGGTTATTACTCGTCATTTACCCGCACATAAGATTTCGTTTGTTCAGCTCGCGACCTGCAACGATGTCTGTATTGGCGCCGGATTCTACGAGAGGCGTCCCAGCTTTTAACGCCCCGCTCACTGTATTAATAACCTGCACTAGGACGTAAATCGTCGTAATACCATACAACCAGCGACATTTCATTGCATTGGCCAGTGCATCTGCTGTTCAAACAGGATGTAGATAAATTACTGCCTTTTCTTTAGGCATAATTTTAGAACCGGTCCCAATACAGCTAAATGTTTATTTATTTAATCGTGGTGTAATATCCAACTAAGTAAAAACTAAACTAAAATTTTTAAAGAAGGCATTTTATTTAATTTTGCCATAAACAGCTAATTGAATGCATGGCCATTGCCGCATTACTATACATTTTAAGGTAAGACGGGAGCTGCGCTGAGCACAGCCGGGGCCAATGATACCAACGCCAGTTGTTTAAGGAAAGGGAAATAATTCAGGCCAATTATTTCTTAAAGCGGCAGCTGGCATTTATGAAGTACCCTCACCACTCAAGCGTATCAAAAGAAATGCATGGAAACACAAAGGCATAAAGGGACTTCTTATGCATCCCCAAATCTAAAAATTTAACACACTTTTTATTTAAAAAGCACATTGCTTACTGAACGATTTCGCACTTTGTGCAACGTTTATGAGGAGCTCTTACCGTACACTACACAGCCAGATGTGAATGCGCGGTGTTTCCGCTATAACGTATCGCGCCCTGACCTTTCTCTTGTAATTAATTCTGTAGTATAATTTTAAAAATGCATTTATCTCAATTTTCATTTTCTTTTTTTAAAGTTAATATTCGTGAGGATTATGCTTACAGAGAGTAATTATGGTCATTTATAAAAAGTGATTTACACTCCAGACACGGATATTTAAATACTTAATAAGTTAATACGTTACTCGTAATTAAATGTGGTAAAAATCAGTTTTGCAATGACGAGAGGTATAGAAAGTAAGGCAGACCTCGGTTACTAATTAGTTTCTAAATAAGGAGCAGAGCTTACTTTCAAATATATGCTGAATAGGCGGGAAACTCCCCATAAATTATTAAATTAACAAGTAAATAAATGCATATATTCAGCACGGAACTTCAGTTTCTGTAATTGTAACAGCATCCAAGCGAACAGGCGTTTGCAGACAGAATCAGCACACAGCAGGAGTAATAACATGTTAATAAGACGTGTGCGTTGTATGACGCCTTCTTCATTTGGAAAAATTATCATTTTTGAAACTTTGGATTAATGGTTTCTTCAATATCGTCATAATGACGTTTCGCGATTCTTGTATTAAATAGACTTAGTTTTATTCAAATAAAGACGCTGCATAATAGTGCTTCGCTCTTATTTGATATTTTAAGGATAATAAACTAACGTCAACTTAAATTTGAGATGAAGAACTCGATATTATATTGATTACCTTTACGCCGGCTTATAAAATGTCTTAAGTTACAACCTATATACATGGTAATAACAACGTATTTATCTAAGTAGAGATTTAATCTGTGATATATTGTCGGATGGCTGAACGAAACGTATATTCGAGGAATACATTTGACTATTGCCGTCTATCCTGCACACATCACATCCGTTAAGTCTGAATGCTGTAATTCCCTGGAGTTATATTAAATCGCATTACCCATGTCAACTGACATAATTTATCTATATTATTCAAAATGTAAAACTTCAAAAGTGAAAAACAAGAATGAAACATCTAAAACGTTTTAATCCATATCTGCAAGTTGTGTTTTCGAAGTGATCGAAAGACCGGTCGGATGAAGTCCCTACCAAGATACGGCAGTTTGCAAAATCTACTACATTGCGATTAACAGGTTGCTGTTTTCTCCAAGAAGACCGAAACGAATAATAATAGGCGGATAACCTTTTTGTTAGGTGCTGTGAGTGGTCAAACACGTCTTGTCAAATAACTTACCACCAATCATGTCAGTTACTGAGCCTTCAAACGAGGCATTCCAGTCATATTACGACCATACAGAAATCCCGATTTAAAATACCTGTATACAAAAGTAGTAAACAAGAGGGGTGCATAAACACGGTGAGGTGGGAGGGTTATGGATGTTAAGTAAGCTAGAGATCTGGAAATACGTTTCCTACGCCTTTAAGGGGGTTTCACTGCTAAATCCGTCGTGACTACAGTGCGTCAGTTTAAGAATTCCACTGACGATTTGTTCTTGAGTATTTCTACATCCTCGAGGCTATTGTGAGATTGGGAACCACATGTGTGTAATCTTTTTCAATCCATCTGCATTCAGTCATTTACAAACATTTATTGCAGCCACTTTGTAGTCCTGCGATTATTTAAAAGCATCAGGAAGCAACCGCAAAACGCACAACAGTGGCGGATGGCCTACAATCTAGATATTTGTAAACATAAAAATCATGGGACAGTTGTATACCTGAATACCTTAAGAATATTCAGCATCTAAAAACTGGGCCTAATATTCACGAAGATCTCATGTCACCTGCGCGTGCATTTGATGAAACGTCGGATTACTTGATAATGTAAGAAATATAAGAAATTCATACTCATGTATATTAAGCAGTATTCATAATAAACATAATCCCAAATACCACTTCAGAAATCTCTCACTGAAGGCTCAGGTGAACTGAGCGACAGCACCAAATGTCTTACTTACGCCGCTGAAGTCGAAAAAGGCACGTGTCTAACTACTTCAGTAAGGAAAGCAGTACTTCACAATCAAATCCGATGTTCCCTGTGACTGCGAAGACATATTATCTACTGAAGACCAGACATTCACAATAAAAGTATATCTACGCTGGAAAGGAATCATTATTCACCTTTTTAAAACAATTTGAACCGTTCTGTAAACCGTTCAGTTATAATGTGAAAGACCTGCCCGGGAACTCCGACGCATTAGCAACTCGAGGACGCAGTATCAACGTTTCAGAATCACGTATATCAATAATGTAAGAATCTCTCACACTGCAGTGGTTTAGTTAAAAGAACACTGTATAGCATCTGTATGATTAAATAATGCCGCATAACACTGGGGAGTACAGAGAATTATGGCTTCAAAAATAAAACACGTTTTTGGAGAGTAATGAAAGCAACATGGATCAGTACAAACGACAAAAATGATAACCAAGGCGTCCATGATGTGAGACGTCCTGTCCCGCAAATCAACCAAAATAATTTAGCAAAAAAAAAAAAAAAATGTAATTATGTTTAAAAGACGAAATCAAAGCTGCAACAATCGCACAAGTAAGTCGTAGTCTTTGGTATTTCGTTGCTTATATTTATACGTAACTTCACTATATGCAATTTTTTTACTGTAGACATTATAAACAGTAAATATTATTAAATTAAAATGTGGTAAACAATTTCCTCATGCAAGTGCTGTACTTAATAGAATATTGCGCTCATTATGCAAACCAGAAATAGCGCAGTTTCAACCGATGCATATTTCAAAACATAAGATCGTACATCAGACTTATCTCGTTTTTGTAGAACAATACAAGCATTAATGTATAAAATATTAAATTACTTGTGAGGTAAGGCTGCATTAAGCACTTTACAAAAACAGTAAAATCAATGTTCAAACCCGTGGAAGAAAGGATGTCAAGGTTTCGTTTTTAGCGAAAAGCATCCTTTAAAGGCTTACCAAGAAAAGAAACGCTTCAAAGCGGTTAGCTGATTGGAAACAGCACCATTTACAGGATATTATCTATCCCGTTTTACTTACTTTGTAATTTTAACAAATAAAGTTAATAAAGTTGATATTAACATGAGTTTAACATTAATTAAAACATGATTTCAACTATAGTCTTGACCAAAAACCACTAAACCAATTAATTATATAAACGGGATACATTAACACACACAAGAACATGGTAAATGTCAATACCTCTG
>JAODJW010000001.1:41193642-41223873 GCA_026777045.1 Hyperopisus bebe | reverse complement strand
GTGTGTGTGTGTGTGTGTGTGTGTGTGTGTGTATATATATATATATATATATATATATATATATATATATATATATAAATAACGCAGAGAGAGAGAGAAAGAGAGAGAGACATCACAGACGTAAATGTGTGTTGACAAGTTCATAGACATACACGTATGTCTATAATTTACATAGGTTATCATCACGATTACTGTTATAGGTGCTAATTTGGTTTATTTACAATCATTAAGCTATAGCCTAATAAATGCATCTAGTTCGCTGTAGCACAAACATGCGCCATCGCCCTGCTACCTGCATGCTAGATACATTGAATGCCGGATGATTAAACCACTCAGTCTAGTAAGGTACACGGATCATACAAGGGACCTGCCATCAGCCACTGTTGGTATCTTAATAAATTATAATTTAATTGGCTGGCTCCATGTATGCATTGATTTCGGCAAAAGCTGCTGAAAGTTGAATTCAGACAGTGGAGCCGCCAGTAATTGCTCAAGACATGGAGATGGGGGCTGGGCTGGGGTAGCCATGTATAAATAGTGTGATCTCCAAAACACAGACATAATAGCAAGAGTGATCTAACCTTCTACATCCCGATATTACCGCTTTCACAACTGAACAAGGGAACGACTAATCTTTAGCAAATTTTAAGTGGATTTCTGTGATCAGGACCACTAAACAGCCATGGAAGAACTTACAGCTTTCGTTTCCAAATCTTTCGACCAGAAAACCAAGGAGAGCAGCAAGGAGAGTATCACGTACAGGGAAGTTTTGGAGAGTGGCTTAGCGCGAGCCAGGGAACTGGGGAACTCGGAGAGCAACCTTCAGGACATTACTGAGACCAGCAACCACTGTCCTGTACACCTATTCAAAGAACACGTCGAACTGGAAAAGGAAAAACTGAAGGAGTTTAATGTTACAAGAGCTTCTGAAGGTAAGTTTATTGTCGCTAGCGTTTATTTTTTGTTATGATTTCCGCGGTGCGATGCAATAAAAATGGATAACGCTGAGCACCGAGTAATGTCCTCCTGTACACAAATCGGTACCGATTTCTGTAAATAGGCAGTAATCAGCATCACAATATCTAATCATGCGATAGAGAAGTGAAATGATTTGACGGTAACGAATTCAGCGTCTTTATTGTAAGTCAGACGTTCTGTAAATTTTCAGACATGCGTGTTGGGTAGTTTTTCCACATATGCTACCGTACGCAATATCTATATTATTCACCGCAATACCGTAATGACGTGATTATATCAAAACATGTATTGTTTCTGTATTAAACAGATTGTGTTTTTAATTAACTAACAAATTATGTTGTGGTACTAACGGAATACGCCTGTACGTGCAATGTCATATGAGAGCGAAGCTTCATACAGGCCACAAGAAATACCATATATCTCAAATTACTATAATAAGATACTTACAATGCAATTTTAAATATTGCCATAAAATATATTTAAAAAAACAAATATTTCACATTTATCATGTCAGGTTGTTCGGGTTTCTAATATATCAGAAGTTAGACAATTTTTAAATAAGTGAATACAATTTTTCACTGCATGTACGATTAAATCAAACAAACACACACCAAACAATCACACCACAAATAAATACACAGTTATAAACTGCATGAACGCGTTGGTGACAGTAGCCAAGAACACTTACAATAAATACAGGTTTATAAATATCTAACACACACAAACATTGGCAGAATGTATGTATGTATTAATAAATGAGTAAATAATCAAGCTATATAACAAAACATATTAAAAGTTCATGAAAGTTCATGAGATTGTCAATTATAACAAACATTATTAATGTGCTTTTGGATCATTTAAACAACTCTGTGCCCTGATGCATTTCATACAAACATAATACTTATTATATTTACACCAACTTGGAATGTTTCCATATCCACTTGGAAGTAAATACGTGGTGTTCACGCTTTCCTATTTAATTTTCGCTATTTTGTATACGATTGAATTGGACCTTCCGCCAGGACACCTACAATATTCTACATCTTTTCAATTAACTCGGCGTAAAATGGATCCATATTAAGGCGAGTTACATTTCTGTTACACGGGAGACATGGGAGCCGTTATATGGCACACTACGTCGTACTCTGCTCATATCGTAAATCGTAAATCCTGTCAATCACATTATTTTGTTCTAACAGTTTCGGAAGAGCTACGCTAAGACGCGGTTAATTCCATGTACACAGTTTATGGAGCAGCAACAGATACGTATAACTGCAGAGCAGGGAAAGGAGCCTTTTCAGTGTAGGCCTTTGTCTTATGCGCCTAACTGAAGGGCTACTTTTAAAATGTGGTCTGCTCACATAGGGATATATGAATGCAAGGAGAAGAAGGAGGAAGTGAAATCCGAGGATGAAGATGCACAAAGCAAACTGAAACAGAGACGGAGTAGAACAAATTTTACGTTGGAGCAACTGAACGAATTGGAAAGACTGTTTGATGAGACCCACTACCCAGATGCCTTCATGAGAGAAGAGCTGAGCCAAAGGCTGGGACTGTCGGAAGCCAGAGTGCAGGTAAGACCCGCTAACGGTAGCGCTCAGGGTCTTTGATCGGCAATATTTAGTCATCTAAGCGGAGCTTTAACAGAGATAAACAAATGATATGAACCTCTCACCCGTCACGCCGTTATGGGCCTTTAAAACCTGCAGATTACACTGATTAACTACAACGTCAGAGGAATATTCTTATGTAACTTTTTGTGAATGTATATATTTATTATTATTTGAAAACGTTTTGAATCATAAATTCTGGCAGAATTCACATGAATTTTAAATCAATATCTTGACTCACTTGGCACACACGCGCACGCACGCAGACACAAACAACCATTGATGTCCACATATCCATACACGCGACTCAAAAAACGAATTTTGAATATGCAGATTTTAAACAAGTGAGATATACAAAACAATGTCGATATTGGATTATTTCGTATACTCACAAATTTCTGACTTTTATATTTCAAAATACGTTAATACAGCAATACTCATAACGGTAGATCAAATGTGAATTAACGTTAAATTAAACTTATGTTTTATTAAGTTTCGTTCAATAAAATTGCATTTCCCCACCTTCTCATTGAAACTTTTTTTAGAAGCTTTACATATTATAATAATTTATTGATCAAAACAATATATCGTATTATTATGACCAATTTCAACTAGACACGTTAAGATAAAGATTTGCGAGAAATAACAGGTCCAAGTTAGTTTTCGCTATTTGTTATGTACATATGTACACCAGTAAGATATGAATCCAAAATCACATAGCATACCCAATTCTAATAATTTCGCAAACCTGAGAAAAATGCAAATTCAAGGTTTAAAAGCCAGAAATATAAACTTCAAGTAATAGCTGAATAGGATTAAATCATTTTACGGTGAATGAAAAATATGTACATTGGATTTTAATTGTATCTAATTTGAGAGCACATTTCTGTTATTCACCTATTATTTACAACTGCGATTTCTGTTTTAGTTTTCATTAGAAAGTTTAGTCCATTTTTTGCTAAGTATAAATAAAAACAAGCGACAACGTACTGCATTTTTAAAGTTGATCCTTAACAGCTAAATTCACAAGAAAGTTACTCGTGTACAGCTGATAGATTCAACCACATCATTAAAATTAATGAAGAGATTGAACTACTGCTGCAGGGGACACCGTCTTATGTCACTCACCTCATTTTCTCGAACGTTATCTTTGTAATATCTGCCAATGGTTTGATATACTGTTCCCATAAAAATGTATTAGAAATAATTCAATTTTGCCGTAACTCCTTCAGTAGAATATCGCATGGCCGTCAGTTAATGGGAAGAGAAAGCAACGGAAGAAGCCTGCGTGACAGCTTGCGAGCGCGAGATATATAAAATTATTGTTGGACGCAGAGATAAAATAAAGCTTTTTACGAACTGCACGAAAAATGTTTTAGTCAGGGAACACACAGTATACCCATTAAATATGTATTCCGTCTGAAAATAAACCTTCCGTGCGTGAGAGGCAGAGAGCCTTGGTAGACACTTCTTAAAACACCACGATGTTTTCCAGAAGTCGCTGAGGGACATATTATTTTAACTGGAAATCTATTGTAAACAAATTGTAAGAGGTGTGGTGGATAGCAGATATTAACCTATATTTTAGTGTTCTACAGAAATCCCACACCGGCCAGCTGTCAAGGACCTAATTGAAAGTTATGAGACCTTGGTGAGGGGCAGGCAGTAATTCAATTACGACTAATATCTTTTGCTTTCTGGTGCAGAGCTAAATTAAATGTCATTATTCACTGTCTCTGATAAAAATCAAAAGGAAATTAGATTAGAGTATTTGTGAAGCGCATCATTGAGTGGTCCTTAATGAAGAAATAACTGTCTAAACCAGTGTAGTTCACTTTACTTAGCATATTCGTTGATAATTGGAATTGATCTTCAGTTTGATTTATGAGTAACAGAGGTCAAAATATTTGTTTTAAACCCTTTACGTAAATATTGTTCATATCATATGTAATAGTTACTGAAGAACTATAATCACGAGAGTCATTATAATATGTTCTTTTTTAAAAAAAAAAAAAAAAAAAAGCGGCAGAAATAGTTGAAAATACATTTAAATACTTTTGGACGTATGGGTTTAATGTTACACACTATAAATGTTTAAAAATTCTGATCAGCGCTTACCAAGTATGTAAATGGATATACTCATGTATGTCTATTTAGTGAATATTTAACAATCGCTCAACATTCACTTGTCTACGAAACATTATTTCAATGATAATGGCACAAATTTCACCTCCCTGGCCCTGCAAACTGAAGCCATTTAACCTTGCTTGGTTAAATAACGTGTCCGTGCCACTTCTTACGGCCTTGTAAATGATCATCTTTAAAGTGGTCATAAGCAACAAGATAGTGTATATAACTGAGTGTAGTAAACTATTTTCTAGATGATAGACATAAATGTAGTCAAGGAATAAACACCACGTTTATCGTTTTATTTCTTGTATCCTGTTCTAAAGTTAACGGTATTGAAGCATATACATTCAAGTAAAATAATCATAACTGTTTCATACAGAATATAAGCATACACATATATACACACAGACGATACGTCATGCAACATCAAAATCACACATGTCCCAAATTTTTGCAGTTCCTTTTATTTGACTGGATAAATGAATATTTAATAAAAAGCGACTTTTGTCATTCCGCGATTGCATGACTAATGTTTATATTTTATAGTTTCTACGCGTACTTGGATTTTCTTGACAAAGCCAGTAGTCCAAATGAAAGATGACTGTCGATCTTCGCTTACGTTTTCAATGTTTATTTTTCAGGTTTGGTTTCAGAACAGAAGAGCTAAATGTAGAAAACAGGAAAATCAAATGCACAAAGGTATACCACTATGAGTTTTGTAAATGTTTAATTGTTAATGTCAATGGTTTCATTAATATACGCATCATAAATCTCAGTTTTTATTGAACCACAGTCCCGGATAAACGACATCTGTTTTTGAGCAGTGTCAAGCTGCAGTGTTCAGGCTAAAAAGACAGTGAAAGCAGTTCCTTCTTTCTTTGGAAGACGTAATGCATTAGCACACAGGACCCTGAGCTGCATGCGTACATTCATGTCCCCGTTGGACAGCTTAATAAATCGCACCTTATTATATTTTCCGCTAACTTTCATTATTTCCCCAGGTGTTATCCTAGGGACCGCCAGCCACTTAGACGCGTGCAGAGTCGCTCCTTACGTGAATATGGGAGCGCTCAGAATGCCTTTTCAACAGGTAAACCCCATTATTTCGCTGGTATTTTATAATAATGTTAAGCAAATTCGCAAAATAAAAATTACCCGGCTCTTCAAGAAGGTGGAACGTTAATATTCGTTATTACGAATACGGGTATGCAATGGCGTAGGAGAGAGTCTGACATTGCGGGGGACACAACTTAATAATGTACATAACGGTCTGATTATTGGGGGACGAATGAAGCCAAGTTAAATATTGGGGTGGGCGCATCACCCCGGCCCCCCGTTCCTATTCCCCTGTGAATGTGATACAGCTGTTAAAAACATTTCGCATATACGCTATATAAAATTATCGATTAATAACAGTATTTTTTCTAAGATAAGCAGGCTTAGTTTTTGAAATTGTAATGATAGAAATATCACCTGTTAAGCGGTAAGAGGAACACTAACTAATTATTAAACATATCAGTTAATTTCCAAAAATTGTAGAAATTGATGAAAGGTTCTTCAAACACTCATACCGGTGACAGCTGCATTGCAACAGAAATAGCTTCGGAACAACCACAGAAAAAAGGGGGATTTACTTTAGGAATAAAAATAGAAAAGAACACGAAAGCATTAGTGAAAAAATGTAAAGTACCAAGCACAATTTAAAAATTTTCACCAATGTGCAAAATTTCTGAACCATTAAAGTTGTCATGTTTTCCTAATTTGAGTTTTCAGGATATCATTTGCAAGAGTTCTAACATTATAGAAAACCAGCAAGTCAGCTGGCACTCACAAGAATTTAGTCATACAGTTAGAACCCTAAGAACCTACAGAACAGTTATTAGGGTTATTATATGTCATGCCTTGTTAATTACATGGGGGGGGGGGGGGGGGGGGATTTGCAAATTATTTAGGGGACTCAGTGTAGACTCCCCTTTTAACTTATTATGGAATCCAGATTGTTTAACTAGAGAAAAAGTGTCCATATTTAAACAAATAGAAAAACAAGTGTAGGAAGATAAAACATTATAAAGTAGATAAATAAAGAGTTCCTGGCTACGTAGGGCCTGGAGGAGTAGGGGCAGCCGTAGGTTGGGAACGAGGTCAGACACCTGTTGCACTAACGTTAGACAGTATTGCTACATAACCCTGTTTCTACTGGTGCTGCACAGCCAAATCAACCACAGTTCAGGTCTGTCGCGCCTCCATGTGAAAATAAACAGTAGTATTCCAGATTCAGAATTAGTCATGATGAACAAAAGGAAAGTTCACATGTCATAATACAATTGTAGCCACATGTGACTACTTTTCAGAATTCTGTTCTGATAAAATGTATTTTAGTTATTCGTTGTGACAAAATTAATTCAGAAATATTTTGCCGTTGACTGGAAAATTGAACTTTCATTACAATTATTATGGAATAATGTACATTTTAACAGTTGCATGACATTAAAATATACCTGCTAAAAAGAGCTGCATTTCTCTTCCTAAGGGAAAGGGGGATTCTTATATACCATATATGATGTCTTTTTGCAATATATATTTTTGCAATGATGGTGCTGCAAAATTAAGTAAAATTATATAGATTTCATTTTTTGCTGAAAAAAGTATTTTTAAAATGATGACCTTATGAACATGCCCAGTAACTTCTCAGACCAGAACATTCTGGAATACTTAGTTACTTTTAAACTTCATTCCAAACCCTAAGCAACAATTTGATTACTGAAATCTTACTACAATAAATTGTGAATTTTAGTATAGCCAATGTTGAAATGCAGAAAAAGATATGCTCCCAAAGCCTGGGTAAACTACAAGGTTGCGGACTCTGAATTTTGCTACTGTTGCTTGGTGTAGTGGTAGGACAGCATTGACTGAAGCCTGGGACTGTGCTCTCTTTAGGTACAAGCTCAGCTACAGCTGGATGGAGTAACACACTCCCACCCTCACCTGCACCCTCACCTGGCGGCCCACGCTCCTTACCTGATGTTCCCACCCCCACCCTTTGGACTACCAATCGCGTCACTGGCGGACTCGGCCTCGGCCGCAGCGGCCGTGGCGGCAGCTGCCAAGAGCAACAGCAAGAATTCAAGCATCGCTGACCTCCGACTCAAGGCAAGAAAGCACGCCGAGGCGCTGGGACTCTGACCCCCACGGGCATCTCTGCCACTCTGAACTCTGAATAATTGCTTCTCACACAAGACTCAACCTGTGAAAAGGCCATGACACTCACAGTTAAAACAAAACAAAAGAAAAAAGACAAACTGTCACAAAACCAGCTGCCAAAACAACCACTTTTAGAAAAGGTAATGAAACACCGAAAAAAAAAAATCACCTTTTACTTTTCGCCCAACAGGCAGGACTTCTTCAAGGCCAGTGGCTGTGTGCTTTCCGGCCTCAGATCTCAGCCCCAGGATCGTACAAAAGTGTCTGGATGTCTATCTGAAATCTGCATTTAATACGAGAAGCCTTTTTAAAAATGGGCAAAAAACATGCAGAAAAAAAAGATTCAACTAGAATGTCCCTGACATTTGTTGACAACCCATATGGATGGAAAGGATGCTGAGGCTTTGGATACTCAACCTTTGCAAATATGCCTATGTTTGCCTCCAACCACTGTGTATTCCTGCCTCTTGCCTAGTGCATGTGTCTGACTAGAGGAGAGACTCTTTGGGGCTGCGCCTCCTTTATAACTGATATATGTCCAACTATGTTAATCACTGCCATGAGATCCTTCCACTATATCTATCATCCTCTGCAAATATCTTCCATTCAGTTTCATTTTTTCTTTCTTTTGAGAATTATGCTGCGGAGACATAGAAAAGGAGTTATAGCACAGCTTTATTTCCAGCAAATTTAATCTGTCTCTGCTGCTCTCAAAGGAAATTTTTGTGTTGCTGTATTTCTGCTGGGCACAGGTCAGCAGGATTATTTCGCGTATTACTCTCAACTTTGCGCTCTTTCCCCCCTTTTTAAATCGTTAGGCTCCGAGGAATGGAATGAAGGTAACCATTGCACTTCAGGTCTAATATCACATTGTTTACAAGTCATGTTATAAGCAGATACTACTTCTTAATAAGGGAAAACAAAGAGATGAATTTGGTTTGATAAAAACATTTAAAAGGGACAAAAGGGTAACTGCAATTATGTAATTTAGGGTATCAATTAGGAATCAGTTTAACTGAAATGCAAATGTGCAGTTAAGTGCAATACTGTAAATAGGAAAAGGGTCAAGACAGCAGTAAATTGCTAAAGAAAAAAAATCAGTTCTTGGCACTGATATTAATGTGTTGAGTTTCTTTGCCAAACAAACATTTTTTAAAGAGATGTTAAATTGTATGAGTCCATATACATAATCCATAATCATGTGCCATAACTCAGTTTAATTTGGATGATATTGACAGTTTTGTGCACATACAAAAACAACAATACCTTGTTGAGGTAGACAAGCACACTTTTGTTTCAGGGATCACTGATGGAAGCACTAGTCAAAGGAACAGTTCCTAAATGACATCCGGTCTAAAGTATTGGCGTGGGTGTAACTATTTCAAATTTCAATGTTTTATATGACTGAAGAAAGCCAACATTTCAGTTTAAATCTAAAAGTTTGCATATTAAACTAATTATTATTATTATAATAAACTCCTAACAGTTACAATATCATAAAGAAGTCATTGCATATACTAATTTTGATATACAGCACTATTTTGAAATAACCCTTATTTTGTCAACCAATATTTTGAAAATTGCAAATTTAGGATATTAACCTTATGTTTGGGGAATCATTTATTATTGCATGTGCAAGTGAAATGGGTTATGATGTCAATACTTATTGTCTCCGAACTCTTCAGTAATGATCCCAATATTGTCTACCTCTAACAAAACGTTAAATGTGCAGCATTCTTTTCAATACTCATCTTTACAGTTTTTACACAATGTTTCAATTTTTAATTAAACTCATGGGTGTTTTTATTTATTTTTATGTTGAAAGTTTATAAATGAAAAAGTTTAATTATGAGTGTACATTTTTACATGGCTTTGCGTTTATTTTTATATATTGTTTTAATATTACTTTGCGACCGTTCCAACATAAAGTGACTGTTGTACATTGCTTGCATTGCATATAACAAGTGTGAATTTACAGACATTTCAGGGATGGTAATGACAATATTTTGGATTGTCAGTTTCTGATGATCTTTTTCAAACAACTTTATGTTCAGCACCATGGAAGTAAATGTACCGCGGCTTTATTTCATTATGTTCACTTCTTTATTTTTGTGAATTATGCAAGCATGCTGAAACATGATTCATCTTACGGCTTTGACACAATGATTTTTTTCCTGTTGATTCACACAATGAATGTACATCTTGTACAAGTAAACTATTAATAAAGTTATAAATATTTGTAATGCGGTTTTTAACACCTTATACTTATTTTAAGATCCCCACTTAGGACTTTAGGAAGCTAATTATTAATGCTGTTTTTGGTTAATAAGTAAAGAAACATCTCGACATTTAGGAATTACAGCATTAAAATGCATTTATTGCATGGTCATTATGAACAGTCCACAGCCGACATATTGGTGGATCAATAGCAATATTAGTCTTATGCACAAATTTTCTAGTTTCCATGTCAAACATCACAATTCCCCAGGTTCAATTTCATCTCACACCAGCCAAGAAAACTGAGCCGGTATAAGATCCAGATGAGTGCCTTTATCCCTTCAGGCAGAACTGGAAATCTACCCATTCAAAAATACATGCAAAAGCCAATTCCATTTGCATGCGAAACAACTGATTATAACTCAAAACAAGTCCATTTCCAAATAGAAAAACAAAACAAAAAAAAGTTAAAAATGTCTGAAAAACACATCACCAGGTTTTATGACTACTAACCAGATCAGAACTTTTCTATTTTTTTCTATTTCTTATTTTTTTTTTTTATCACGTTGTGGCATGATTTAATATGAAACCACATATAACCTTCATATATTGCATGTGATTTAAAAAAATTATGTTCTTAATTGGCACATATTAAAGTTATTTTGCATGTTAGAAAGGTGGGTGGTTTGATGTATATTAGTTTCCTTTGGGAACTTAACTCCAGATGTGTGTACACAAAGTAATTACAGCATGTAGTATAGTACTGTTTTTGTCTGACTGGTATGCAGGCATTAGCTCAAACGGCATCCTGTCCGGGCAGTCCCCCCAAAAAAGTTTGGTCCTTGTTTAATTTGTACCTCTGCACTCATACATCAAGATTGAGTGATATGGGCTTGAGCTGATAGCTTAGCATTTAGTCTGTGACCTTTACAGCGAGGCCTGCTGGGCTGGACAGAAAATAACAGCATCCTTTTATGTACACTGATAATTAGCAACACACGAGGGCCATCCATCAACCAAAAATTACCAACGGCTGCTTTGTCAACATTTTCCAACACAACACAACATAAAATGATTTAAGTTGGCTCTAAGGAGGAACAAACAAATACAATTTAAGAGGATTTCAGCTGATAAATGAGAAATGCTAAATAATTCTCAATTATAGAATAGCTGTTAAGCTAAATTTAGATATTCCTTAGAATACTGCTCATATCCTGAAGGTTATGATAAACAGTTATGTATTCCTTTAATAAACGTCGGGAAAAAAATGGTATGCTGATGTTTCAGAAACAAATATTTTATGGTGTATATGTGGTGCGGTGTCTGTCAGTCTTAGATTTAGTTTGGGATTTTAAAAGGCATATTAATTTTTGATAATACATTACATTATGGAAAATGGTTTAACATTATGCAACTGAACCTTGATAACCAATAAATAACCAACATAAGCAGACATTTTGTATACAATATTTCCACAGCAATAAAAATGACTACTTCTCCATGTTTATAGTACACGCTGAACACAGTAGCTCAAAACTGCCAGGACAAAAGGGGCTGCAATGGAGGTTGTATCTTTCTGTACATCCACATGTTACACCTTCCTAAGTGAGCAAACTGCTAACAGAAACAAAAATCAAACAAAGCATTTGTGTAATTAACATTCACTGCATGGCAAACATTATGTTCTTTTTCCTGAAGAATAACAGGAATGCAGAAGGGATTTTGAGAGTAGACAGTACCACTGCGTGCGATTTTTCAGATAGATACCTAAAAATAGAAATGAGGTACAACTGTATCTTGTCATCAGCTTTACTTCACAAGATCAGATTCAAGGGGTATGTTCCATCTGCTGTGGTACAAAATAATAAAAATTAAGCAGACATTCAGTAGGAGATGGAGATGTATGGTGAAACACTTTGCTATAATGCTGCTTCAGCAAATCACATGTTCATATACACATATTTGCACACCCCAGAACCTAGACATTCATATGTAAACACAAATGCAACAAAAAGCAACAACTGCTCGAAAGCAGCACAAGATATCTTTGTAAGGAATATGTGCACAATTCATATATAGGCCAGCATAAATACTAGCAGATGTTTCCTTTTAATGAACACTAAACTTTCTCAGAAAATCAATACATGATGCTCAACATGCTAGGTCAACTGGCAGCAGTTTGCTGTCATAGAGAGGTCAGGTTTCACGTTTTATCAAATTTTGTCAAACCACGAGGCGGCAAGCGTTATCAAATTTTGCAATCACTGTTACTGAATTTAACATGGGAGTCAAACAGCACTATGTAGGTCTTCATGGATTTTCATTACATACATCGACTCAATATCTCAAAATAAACAATTTTTTGGCAAAATGCATTTACAAAGCCACTTTATCAGCCCACCAAATATCAGGAAATGTATGTAAAACATGTTCTATCAGTGTTATATGTGTCACTTAAAAGATGTGTTCACAGCTGCATTGAGACAAATACCTACTCTATTCTTGGTAACCATTTAATACCTCCTAAGACTTTGCGAAGAGATTCCAGTGAGCCTTGTGTAGCTACAGAATTTATGTTAATTTAATTTTATTGGGTTGTGAATTACAAAATATAGTATCAGTGACTACTAGTTCCACAAAAAACCCATTTCAGCACTGTTAAGCAGCCTCCCACTGGGATGTCATAAAAAATACAGTCAAGGTGCTGGAGGTAACTGTGACTATCCAGAGATCAAAGGGCATCCTGTACTGAAGTTTATCATAGAACAGCTTAGGCCTACTTTGTGGGCTAATGCCTATAGATATAGCAGGAGTGAAAAACATTTCAAAATTAAAATTAAAGCTAATATGACAACTATATAAAAATGTTATTACCTTAAGTTTGAAAAATCCCGTCCAAATACAAATCAGAAACAGGAGACTGTTCTGTAAGAGAATATCTTAACACAGCGCAGGATGGCCCTGAAATACACTGTTTCTTGTAAACTTTGCATTTAAAAAATATTTACATTTAAATAATTTTTGTAAATGGGGCAGCATGGTGGGCCACTGTTTAGCACTGTTGCCTCACACCTCTCGTACCAGGGTCACTGCTATAGGCCCGTGAGTGTGGAGTTTGCAGTATCTCCCCGTGCTATTATGGGCTTTCATCTGCCTACACCCATAACCCCCACCCCACAGTCCCAACTCATACTAAGGTTAACTGGAGAATCAAAATTGCACATATGTGCACATAAATAGCATGTTTGCCTTGTGATGGGTTGGTGCCTCATCCTGGATTGTTTCCTGCCTTGTGGCCAAAGTTTCCAGGGTAGTATCTGGACCCCCAAGACCCTGCATAGGACAAACTGGTATAGAAAATGGATGGATGGTTTTTGTAAACCTCCTTTCAAAATGGAATATTGTCAAAATAACATTGGGCTTCACTGGAAGCAGAAATGTTAACATATGGAAATATGTATCTATATGAAAGTATAGTTCTCTTTTAGAAAATGTGTTTCCTGCATTGTAATGCATTCATACTGCAGAAATGTATTAAAATTGTTCTTTACAACCATCTGGTTGAAAAACCCACAAAAAGCCACATTATGTTTCTTAGTTCACATTTTCTCATTAGTTCTTATGAAGACAACATAAAGAATGAATCTGAATCTATAAGAGTAAAAGGAAGAGGGATGTTTTTCAAAAAAAAATTATACAACCCTATTAGACACCCCACTCTCATTACTGTATGGGCATGGCTGTCAAATATCCTAAGATTGAGCAGAAATCAATGCAAGAAGTGTTAGTCCTCTCTGACCCTGCAGGTTCAGTCTGCCTCTCTTCAGACTGTGCCAGACGTTTGCCATATCTATCTACTCCTATTGGAAAAAACTGTGATTTGAGTCAATGACCAAAAATTAAGTGTAACAAGAAGAACGTTTCCTATTGGTAGGAATAATCCTCGGAAAACATTAATATCCATAAATAACTAATAGATAACAGGAAGGAAACTGTATACACCTGTATAAGGCTGCAAATAATTGCACAAATTTTAAATAGTCAAATCGAATGAAAGATCAATAACTAATAATAATATAAATATGCGCAACTGACCTATAAAAAAAATCAATATTCAAGGTTACTTCAAAAGAAAACAGTAAATAAATTCTTTATTTGGACAGTAACGATTGGCCACCTTAAAGTGTCAAACATTTGTGACATGGAGGTCATAAATGTTAATATGTTGAGGTTATGTGACCCACAGAGACATAGTCATGCCTTTAAGCTCAGCAGAAGTTAGAGAGGAATTTCAATGAGGAAACCAACACGTCTCCACTATTCATTTAAGGGTGCTTCTAATCATACAATGATTAAAAACAAATAAAATAAATTATTTGCCAAGGGCATTTCAAATAAGGTAGCATTAATATTTTTCTTTGACGATAAAAATAAACATTTTTTTAATGAGAAAAGAATTTTAAAAATCAAACATTTTATTTGAATGCAATCCTGTAGGTTTTTATATTAATGAGAAGATTAATCAGTAAAGACTATAATTTCTCATATAATAGCTAAGTGAATATGTCTTCAAAGGATATGGCAACCTAGCAATAGTATTACTTATACAGTACAGGCAAAATTGCTCAATTTCTACCGAAATGCTTGATCACATGCTGATTTTGTAAGATGCTGTGGAACTACAATGTGTAAAGCGACAGAAATGTGCTTAGCAAAGAATATTATTACATTTCCCTGACACATGACAGCCGCAGTCCTTTCCTTTTCCAAAACAGAATACCAACACAAGGTCAATTAGAGAGATTGATTGTTTAATAATAGGGTTATGTTCTATGCCGCAGCCCTGCAATTACACCGCGTCCATGGGTTAAGGCCTAATCAAGAAAAACAACAGTTCATAAGGTGTCATCTGTGAGGTTCAACAAACTACAGCTAAACGAGTATAGCAATCTTGCTAAAAATATAAGCATGCACAGACCCCTTAAGCTAGAGGCTCAGGAAGACTGTAATAACATGTAAAAGCAGCAGGTACACACTGAATAGTGGCTTTCAGACACATGTTTTTGTCTGTCACTTTAACAAAAGAAGCCCATATACAGCTGAATATTACTGGAAAAATTCAGGTTAAATATGTTGTTCAAGGATATCACAACAAAACACATTTCAGAACTTAATATGCCCACCTTAATGCACATAGGCAAGACACTACCTCCTGGCTAATTAATACTGTACATTGTATCATAATGTACAGTGTACAATTCATTCTGCCAGTCACAAGATCTCAGGTTTACATAAGTTTGCCAAGGTATTCCAAGTATTTTTTAAGTACAATGAGGAAAAAGTGTCTAGCATAATGAACTGTAAATATTACAAGTCATAAATTTGTTTAGATTATGTCAGTTGTTTCAAAATCTGTTTAGTTTCGTTAATTTTTTTGTCTCCATGCTAAATAAGCAGCATACAACACCAGTCTTGTCCACATACTCCTGAGGATATGGATTTCCCTGCCTGTATTACAGACACATTCAGTAGAACCACAAACCATCTCCTCTTTGTCATATAAACAATCCTCTTCACCTTGGTTTCATTCCGAAACACAAGGTTGAAGGATAAGACGCTCCAATTTCAGCACTAACATGGTTTTCACAAATACCAAGCGCTGTGCAACCTAGAGGCAGGAAGACAGACTGATTTTCACATTGGTAATGGCTTTTCTGTGACAGTGAGAAAGTCACAGATCAAGTCTCAGGCACAGATCAAAGTTTTAACATGGCAACATGGCATATATGAAATACCCATAGCCTGTTAATGATGTCCAGAAAGCCATTTTTCATATGCAATGCTCCCCGCTATTATTAAGTAGAATGCAACACGTTAATTGACGGTTTTGGCATGCTACGCATTGATACTGAATCTTGCAGAACTACAGAACAGCAGAATATCAAATCATTGCCTATGATGAGGTTCCAATTTTTCTAAAACATATACGTGTACAATATTTAAAAAGGGAAGAATTCCAATGAAAATGCTCTTAAAAGCATGCCAAAACGTATTACACTTCAAACTGGCATTCAACATGTGGAAAAACAGCAGTCTATACAACAGAATTAGCTTGGTTATTAAAAGTCTCAGCAGGGAGAGAAGGTCATTAAACAATATACTTTAATCAATAACCAACAAAGCATCTCCTTTAAATGTTCCCTCTTGCTGACAAGCAAACTTTAAGAGTGTAAATTAAGCCTGCACCACAGGACAAACTGCATGTATAGATTCCAAAGTGGGAAATAATAATATAAATATTATTCACTAATAATAATAAAAAATAATTTGAGGTAAGTAGTGTACAGTGCAAAAAAAAATGCTTAAATTTGCAGAGGTGGAAAGTTCGGGTCCAGAAGGTACAAATCCAAAGACAACCAGCTGAGTATCTGACTGTGACTCTTTACACTTAATTGACTGGTTGAAACAAAACCTTGGTCTGGATTTGTACTGTCTGGTCCAGAACTTTCCACCTCTGAAAATCTGTTAGTATAAATGTGGATAAACTCGAAGGACTGATGTGTATTACCTCAAAAAACACATTTTCTTTTTTGAATACTAAAACTACAGTAGAGGAGGCACATACGTTTTTTTAATGGACTAATTGGGTCATTTACACCAAGATCTTCATACCTGGACAGTTGTTCTCTGCCTTTCAGGTACCTTCCTGTGTATTGTTGCATTGATCCTTAAAGAACATGTGAATTGACAATATTGGTTCACAGAGTGGTAAATCTACTGCAATTGTCAATAGTAGGTTTTTCTATGGGTGGAGTGGGGCACATGAAAAATGACTTCAATTGTTTTCACAAATTAAAGAAATTAGAATTTAATACATGAGCTTGACAGCTCTGTTGGAAAATTGATTTTTGGAATTGCTCGGACCTATTTAGGTTAATGGACAGCAAACTCTGTCAGCTAAAGCAGTTTACTCTAAACTGCTGCAAATGTGGAATAAACTTTTTTCCTCTTTTCCTGAAAGTAAAGTCTGCTGTCAGGATTTCATGCTGCACCCACTTTTCGTTTTAATTCCCTCCCAAGTGACAAGCAAACAGTACTGTATGATATCAAGGTGTGACTTCCATTTGGCAGAAAAAAAAATGATGCTGACTTTTCAGGAAACAAAATTACATGTGCTTATAGTGACAGGAATCTCCCACTTAGAAATGTAAACTTACATCTAAAGACTTAACAGGGGAACCGTAACAGTGGCCTATCCCACGTATAGCAAGTTGACTTTTTTACATGTTCTCCTTATTTTGGTTACTCAGGAAATACTGTAATAGGGCTACAAACAGTTATGGTGCATAAATGGCCAAAATCCACAGGTCGATAAGCAGTTAATAAAACATAAGGCCGGCTCTCCCCTCTAATGGCCCCGCGTTGTGTGATATCCTATTGTTGCTTTCAGAACACATAATAACATCAAACTCAAACAATGCAGGCGCACACATCAAACAATAAATCTCCCCCTTGTCTCTAGTCTCTATAGACAGGCACCACAGGGGGTGTGCAACACTCCCCTTTCCTCTTCTCCTCAGTGGGGTTACTCAGTTTTCAGAAGAAGGCTGCTTGCAAATCCAGGGCAATCAAATGGTGGATGAATGTTAATGAAAAAGCGAACAGCCCGCCACAGCATTTTATGCTCTACAGTGGTGCCGTGAAAATGGTTTACTCCCATAACAGGGAGCTTTGAGGGAAAATTGCCATCAATGGTTTCAGTGAGATGAGGGCAATATATGTTCAAGTATGAATGCAAACAGCCCCTGAGAGTTTTCGCATCAAAATGCAATAAATATTTTGACCAGCAAAACTGGTCAACAATAAAAATTGATAGCCATCATTGCAAAAGGTACTGTGTTCACAATTCATGATTAAGAGTATTTTACGTCTCAAAAACATAAAAACAGGAGTTTAACAAATCTCATAAAACACAGTCATAAAAAATGGTCTGCAGGATTTGTGTACTAGATATTAAGACATTAGGTATGCTTAAAAATGAGATCTTCCTGATACAAATATTATATATTGAATACTTGATAATTTATCATATTGTTTATGTATAACTTGACATAGCACCCTGGTATTCATGAGATTATGTAGTAGTGTACTATGTCTTGAATTATTATTGTTTTTGATAAATTACTATGAATATGACTGCTGCAGCCATTTGTAATGAAAATATTTTTTAATATTTATATTAAACTAATGTCCAAGAATACTACAGAGCTGGGTGCAATATATTTTTTTATTCATCAATCATTATTTTTAAGATTAAACTGTATGTTATATTCTCTCAAAAACGGTTGTTTAAATAACGTTCTCCATCATTTCTGATTATGCTATTTATAAAACAATTTTGATTCAAAACCCATTTACAAAGAATTCAATATAAATAATCATATTTTCATAGACTAATAATTTCTAAGAAACAATGTGTGGGAAAAAACTGATTGGTTTAAATACCTAGTTTAGCGTTAATAAAGTCAGTACTCTTCTAAATTTTAAAAAATATAAAACTACCTCACCACAGGCTTAAAAATCACTGAGGGGTCAAGATTGAATTAAACAGAGAGTAATTTATCAAGCAAAGGTAAATCCTTAGGAAACCTTTTTAGCAGTCTTAATTGCTCCCTATACAGAAAAATACACAAAGTGTAATAAAAGGCACAAATGCAACACATGGAATGAGCCAGTGTGATGTGCACCCTAATTAATCACAGCTAGCCTGGGGCAGTTTGAGAAAAAATTATCTCATTTAAGAGGCTGGCCTGGCATTGTCTAATGATCCTGCAGTGGAACGTATAAAATGTGTTCTAGTTTATTTTGTGTCAGGTCACCAACAACAGGCCAAATCAAGGTTTTTGTGAGCCCTGCTAAATCACTTAGAGATGAGGCTACTTCCTGTGCTCCTATGACAGTATTCCATGTGAAACTAAATAAACCCTCTTTTGTTTTCATCTCAAGGAAAATATGTCGGTATATTAAATACAAATGAGACAATCAAGCCAAAACATGGCTTCAGCTTCATTCTCCTGCTGGTGAAGAGCTTGTATGGAACTACAGCACAGACTATGGGGTAAATGGCATTCCATGTAAAGTAAACAAACAGATCAGCCAACTATGACCATGGTGACAGAGTGCTTTCTGAGAGGTTGTTTCACACAGAAGAAGAACCACCTCACCCTCAACTGAGAAACGACCACAGTGCTTCCCATCAAGATATTAGATCAAACTGACTGATTTTACAGATTTTCCCTTTCTTTCTTTGGAAGACAGCTAACAGGTCTATAATCTGCCCGAGGAAAGCGAGTCTGTGCTTTTCTGAAACCTTCGGCATTGGAGCTGTTTTATGTTTTCTGAGTGGTGATCAATATGCAGGTGCTCCTCCACCCAGCATGTTCTGTCTTTCATTCGGATCAAGGCAGGGAGAATTTCTACACTTGCACACTCAAAGATGGCAACAGACAGTCATAATATATGCAGATGAGTAAATTATTTTAGTGTTTTAGCATTGAGAGAAAATAAGTCAGAATGCAAAATAAGAAAAAACATGCTTGCTATTGTAACTGATAAAGTTACAGTATATAGGACAGGTAAACTTGATTTCCATATCTATATGGACTTTACACGTAAAAATATATTGCGATTTCCATTGGCAAACATATAACTAGAGTAATGTACATGAATACATACATTAAATTCAGAAGCTATACATTCCCTGACTAGGGGAGAGTGGGGACGGTTGCAACACTTTTTAAATTTTATCAATTTCTCAGAGACTGCTTGTATTGGAAAGACAAAATCTGAATACATTACACCCACATTTGTCAGCTACCCACCGAACTACTGTCACATGTGTATATATGATTACATATGTACAATTTATATCTGAATAGACAAAGTCAAATGTTGCAACTGACCCCATAATAGGGGACAGTTGCAACATTTATAAAAATGTCATAAATTAACATTAACCCTAACATTTAACATAATTTTGTAATTTGTTTATTTATGCATAGACAGGGTCTTCACCAAGTTAAATTGGCAGTATAAAGACAAAGACTAGTAAAAGGAAAAAAAAAACATTTTTAAGTAAAAAATTTATTAATACTTCTGTGAAAGCTTACTGAATTGAACTGTGTGTGCGTGTGTGTGTTTTAAGTGACTGTTGGAATATATTCTTAAGTGTGCCTCTGGATATATAGGCAAGTGTGTGTCTGTATATGATGTATGTGTGTGTGACAGAAAGAGGGTAACAGACAGGCAATCCATGTCAGAGAGCTTACTGAAGTGAACTATGTGTGTGTTTAGGTGAATGTTGTGAAGTATTTTTAAGTTTGCATCTGGATATGTGGATAAGCCATTATCTGTGTGTGTGTCTGTATGTGCATGTGATATAGCTCGTGTATGTATGACAGACAGAGGGTAAGAAAGAGCAATTAGTCCACATCAGGCTCACATCAGTGCAACAGCATATTTTACACTGTCTTACGCTGACAGCCAAGATAAAACTTGGTATTGCTTGATACATATACTAGCTATGCCTGTTAGAAACTAAGAAAACACTGATTAAAATTCTATGACTTTACAATGATTCACGCAAAGTTTAGACAGTATGACATAAAATCTGACCATAAAGAAATATATACTTTTTTTACCTTGAAAAGTATTTTTTGGAGAAAGAATGGTCACATATGGTTGCATTTTTCCTGGAAGGAAGAGGGACTAACTAAGCAGGTGCGGCATGAATATCACTGCGGCTCATTCCTGATCAGAGGAATAAGCCATTTTGCATCCGTCCCTACACTCCTCTATAATATGCCGTTTATCTTCACAATTTGATATGGACTGTCGGTTTTTTACTATGTTAAAGTGCTCCGATGTTACAGAGCTAACACATCACGTGGTTGAAAATTATTACCTAAATACTTATTTAATGTGCGCTTTAACAACAAACTGAAATTATGGGAAATTACCGAGGCTCCGTCACGCTAAGTTGGTTTTAGTGAGTTACGGCTAAGCTTGACAAATGTAAAATACCACTGGAGAAAACCACACAAAGTAGTCAATGCTGTTAATTATTTTCATATTCTGATGCCAGTGTTAAAATTTTCAGAGAATGGTATTGCTTTGTTCCCATTTGTACCCAGTATTGTGGTGCCACCAGTCCTACCCGAATTTCGTGCCGGGGCCGTTCGTTCCTACAGCACTTCCCGCGCCTAAATTCATATTTAAAAGCACGAGACGTAGCTCGCGGCGAACCGCAGCTGCCCTGTAACTTTGGCCAGGTGACAGTTAAACCTCACTCTGATAACCTGTAAAGTTAATTTGATTAAAATTAAGTGTAATGATCCTTATTGGCAGGCTGATGTTATAACATAAGGGGTGTGGGACTGATTCCAGCCCCGAGAGAAGTGCGACTTCGTAGTTTCAGTGCTTGCGTCACAGTGTTTGATTGCCAATGTGTGCCCTGCAACGGGCTACCATCGCATCCAGAGTATAGATGTGGTATGGTTAACATAGCCCACTTATAAGCCATTTTGATGCATTTTAAAGTTTCATTAACATGTTAAGTTTCAAAAAGTCATATACGTTTAACCATGTGATTTACACATTACCCATAGCAAACAACTTTTTTTTATCATTTTGTTTTGTTTTTGTTGTGCATGTAACCACATACAGACAAATGAACATGCTGCATCTTTAATATTGTGATCATAAATACACTATATGTACAAAAGTATTGGGACACACCTCTTAATCATTGAATTCAGGTGTTTCATTCAGACCCATGAGCTGAGCAGCTGCATGAAAGCCTCACATCACTAAGCGCAGTGCCAAGCGTAGGATGGAGTGGTGTAAAGCACGCTGTCACTGGACTCTGGAGTGGTGGAAATGTGTTCTGTTGGGTGTTGAATTATGTTTCTCTGACTGGCAGTCTGATGGATGAGTCTGCGTTTGGCGGATGCCAGGAGAACGTTACCAGCCTGACTGCATTGTGCCAACTGTAAAGTTTGGTGGAGGAGGGATAATGGTATGGGGCTATTTTTCAGGGATTGGGCTAGACCCCTCAGTTCTAGTGAAGGAAACGTAATGCTTCAGCAAACCAAGACAATTTTGACAATTCTATGTCCCTAACTTTGTGGGAACATTTTGGAAAAGGCCATTCTCTGTCCCAGCATGACTGTGTCCCAGTGCACAAAGCATGGTACATAAAAACATGGCTGGGTGAGTTTCGTGTAGACGAACTTGACTGGCCTTCACAGAGCCCAGACCTCAACCTCGTCAAACACCTTTGGGATGAACTAGAACAGAGATATGAGCCAGACCTTCATGTCCAACATCAGTGCCTGACCTCACCAATGCTCTTCTGGATCAATGGGCAAAAATTCCCACAGAAGCACTCCATAAACGTGTAGAAAGCCTCCCCAGAAGAGTGGCAGCTGTTATAGCTACAAAGGGGGGACCAACTCCATATTGATGCCTATGGATTTATAATGGGATGTCATAAAATTTCCTGTAGATGTAATAGCCAGGGGTCCCAATACTTTTGTCCGTATAGTGTATGTAGTAGGTGGTATAACTGGCTGATTCAAGAATCCTAGACTGATATATTGCTAAATATCTGATGGGGATCTGCAACGCATCAGCGGCTCCATTGGGTGGCATCGGTGAACAGTTTGACCGTTTCACAAAGTGATCCAGGGCTGATTCGCCTGCACAGAGCGAACACCGATTTGACTCTGATCTGGAGGTTTTGTCAACGATCTCCAAAAGCGTTGGCGAGCGAAAAATTGAGGCTAAAATCATGTTGCATGAACTTAGCATAACCGTATTTTCTCCATTGGGGGGGGGGGGGGGGATAATGAGCTATACACCTGCCTTGTGCCCTATGCTGGCTGGGATACGCTTCAGGCCGCATTACAATACTGACCAGTTTAACAAGTTAGAATAAGAGGACGATGCGTAGGATGGGAAAAGGGCCAGGAATCTGAAGTTACTTTAACCGGCTGTGTTAGATTTTGTTTGATTCCTGAAATTATTGAAAAGTAGTTAATACTGTGGAAACATAATGTGATATTATAGTATTAAAAGTGCTCATAAAACTAACATTGTAACTTTGAATCATTAAGTCATTAATGATTTCTTCCCCAATATGTCCAGTGTCACCATTTAAACCATATTTTCAACAGGATTCTAATCTTTGTGAAACCTGTGCAAAGTGGAAACAAGAAATATTAAACAATCATAAAAATAATAAAGGAAATATTTACTGGGAAAACTGTGAACCTCATAAGTGGTCAACGGACAAGTGGGAGGTAGCAAAGGTAATTTCGAGTTTATTGTGATACTGTTTGTGTTTATTATGATACTGTTTGTGTTTATTGTGATACTGCTTAACACTAATTATAATAACTAGAGAGGAATTTAGATGTGGTTTGGGGTAGAATGGTAACATAAATGTTACAGCACTGGCACAGATGCTGATGCCAGTTCAGAAGCCACTAAGCGTTTGTTTGGCTTGTGGTTGCAGTTCTGCTTGTGTTTCACAGGTCTACATGCCCAAGGGGAACAAGGGACACAACAGATTTGAGCAATTCGATATCTCAGCAGTACTAAATTTCATGAATTTTTGCAAGCATTTTAATAAATTTGGAAACAACCGTTTTATTTCAGAGGTAATGTCTATATATACATATATATTTGTCTAAAGTTGCACTATCCAAACATCCCACGGTCACATTGACAGTATGCAGGATATATAGGGGACCAGGAAACAGTACAACTTACAGTGTAGTGGAGAGAGTCACCTGCTTTCATTCAATACCTGCTGTCAACTGAAGGTCACCAACGTGAGGAACCAGATGATGCATTGTCCTGACATGAAGGTGGCAAAAAAGGACATGGAGAAACATTTTGGGAAAATCCTTCAGTTTGTCGGACATCTCCAAAAACATGCTAAAGGGCTGGAGAAGCTCACCGAAGTTCTGGAACAGGTTGGACTGACTGGACTTTTAAGATTTCATTCTTCTGACTGCAAACAGCAGACCAAACACATACTTTTGAGTGGTTTTCAGCAAACTTGTCGATTCATCTTTCTTTTTTTTTTTTTGTCTAGCTCCAGAACACAGAGCTGAGCGTCGCTCTTGAGGGTGACGATCTCAATGTTGCAAGCTTAAAGGAAAATATTCAAACCTTGTTTAGAGTGCAGAATATGCAAGACCTGGAACAGAACATTTTCAAGGAAAAGCTTCAGCTTTTAACTCACCGCCTGGAGGAAGACAAACAAGCAGTTAAGGTGAGAAGATCTGTGTCAGTGATTATGATGAATGACAAATGAACAAAAAAAAATTAAGAAACTTGACTTATGGCCAGACATTGTAAGTTCAAGTCCAATATGCAGGCTTGGTTTTTCATGGGCAGCAAAACATTAAATACTACTGTAAATGTACAAGGATAAATATAGCTTTAGTAAATGTTCTGAAAGTCAATTTCATGCTGTATCAACGAAGCGTTTTGGTTTCTGAAACCCTGAATGTTTCCTATATAATCAGCCGAAGGTCATGTGACATTCTGTCATGTGCCGAACTTCATCTGGTGTTCATGATTTCTGGATGTACTTTCATGTGCCTGCAGAATGGGGAGATTGAGGGAATCAGGACGTTCCTCGAACGGAACAAGGACCTGCTGGAGCAGCTGCGCCCACAGGTCCAGAGGCTGAATGAGATCCAGGCAAAAGTAGACGAGCATGAGCAACAGCTCGGCACACTAACTGAGAAGGTTGAAAACCTTGAGAAGAAGGCCAGTGGTGAGTGTGTGGGACGTTTATGGTATTTTAGCTTGTTTACCTTTAGGCTGGACCTCAGATCTCACCAATGGAACAGAGGAATGGAGCGTCCTACTTTAATCATTATGAATGCAACAGGGCACAATTATAAATGTCTCTTCTAATGCAAAATGTAACACTCATTTGGCTACATAAAGAAGACTTTGACAACAGTTTTTATCCAAAGAGGTTTGGTGTTTTGAAGAAAATAATTTGGTAATAGTTCTACAGTTTTGTATTATCAGAGCTGGTCTTAAATAGCACTTGTTTTCTATAGAACCTGTTTTAAGTGCAGATGTGGTGATGTATAAAAACCAAATCCTGGAAGAGACTAGGAAGCACAGCTGGCCAGATCCACAGTTCTCAGAAAAATACCACCCACAAGGTATCCCAGTTCATTATCTACATTTAAAATTGTGAGAATCACATAGGGATGGGAGAAGAAACAGGATCTTAAATTGGAAAAGGGGTTTTTGCTTTTCAGAGTGATAGGAGTGGGGATGAAAAGAGGTTAACAGAAAAAGTATGATGGAGGTCAGGGAAGGGTTACTCGGGTGACATGGAAGTATGTTGGAGGTCAGGGTAGGGTTACTCGGGTGACATGGGAGTATGATGGTGGTCAGGGTAGGGTTACTCGGGTGACATGGGAGTATGATGGAGGTCAGGGTAGGGTTACTCGGGTGACATGGGAGTATGATGGAGGTGAGGGTAGGGTTACTTGGGTGACATGCAAACAAGAAGCTAAGGACATGAGTACCTTCTATTTTACAAAAAATATTGATTGTTGATTAATAAAATATATTTCCTCCCTTGTTGCCTTCCAAAATTAATTAACAAATTATTTATTACAATTATTTATTATTATTATTATTATTTATTAATTATAGTTTTACTGCAGTGACTAAGAAGCATCCTGTTCCTGACACGCTTTCATGTGTACCAGGTTACATAGGACAGCTGGAGATTAACGGACGCAAATTCGAGGGGAAGATGGTCCACCGCAACAAGACAGCAGCTCATCAGGAGGTGGCAAAAATGGCCCTGGAGCAGCTGGAGGATCTGGAGGAGCTCTCAAAGGATGGTGCAGCCGCCCCCTCAGCTGACCGGTCGGGCATCGTAAGCTCTGCAGGTATAGTGCTTCAGGAGAGATTAACAACACATGCTAATTTCAAAATGAGAAAATGTCACCTGATGTCTGTCACTTTATGAACAACCCAGTATTATAAATGTATGGAGCCGTATATGTATAAATATGTATGGAGATTTATTTGTGTATTTTTTCGGCTTATTTCAAATTTAGGCACCACTTATTTTAGCAGTGTGACTGTACATCTCAACGCTGAGGTAGAAGGACACGGTGAGACAGAGGAGCAAGCCACTGAATCTGCCTACGGGGCATTAAGCACCAAGTTTGGCATCGAGGATCTTCAGGCTGGTAAATAAATAAAGAATCACTTCCATCTCATTCTACCTTTTGGTTTTTGCCTTCTTCCAGTACAAGAAATTTCATCCATCCATTTTCTGTAACCATTTGTCCCATTTAGGGTCATGGGGAGTAAGAGAACTAAAAAAATAATTAACTGTTTGATGTACACATGTATGTATGTATGTAAATGCATATGAAACCTTGTCTTTTTTAGGTGAATCCTATAAGGGTGTAATTCAGCGTTACTTTTTAAAGTCTGGTTTCCAGCTGCCACAAGAACGTCCCACCGCTGGTTCTGATGGGAAGGCATGCTGCAAACTGATGCTGTCTGGACCATTTACTTTTCAGGGGGAAGGTCAGTTGGTTACAAGAAAACACTTCTGGAAAGGGTGTAGAAATGGTTTCAATACAATTATGGTTTTTGAACAGAGGGCTCAACTAAGAAAAAGGATGCAGAACAGCAGGCGGCTAAAGCAGTCCTCTGCCGGCTGGCCGGGGTCCTTGGCGTAAACATGCCTGGAAAAAACTACAAGGGTACGCTGAAGGAGGCCATGGAAGCAAAGGGCCTGAATCCACCCGAATACAGAGAGGTTCAGTCCAATCCACAGGATACTCCAGATGATGAAGCAGGTAAGTGCAACGCTATGTGGGATTACAAGACACAGTCATTTTTCTGTATTGAGACGTTGCTGTTCTTCTGTAGGTCACTGGAGTTTGCCAGCAAAGGTCCCTGAAGGACCTCAGGACAAAGCGACAGGCCGACCGGCTCTTCCTGCCACTCCAAATCAGGAAGCGCTTCCTACAAAAGGACTATTGAACATACCTCAGGGTATTCCTTTGTTTGCATGAACCACTTTGGAACGTATCTCTCCATATGTACCCTAGTCTATCATGTACTTACTGACGGGCTTAAGATACTGCAGTTGACCTTGATTTTACCATAGTACTTTTGGTTCAAAACTTTTGGGTAAAAATACATTGAACGTGCTTAAATTTGAGCCCATCCTTGCAGAGCGAAGCACCATGTCTTCTGATATGCACTCCGTCTGGGAATAATGCTGTGAATAAACTTTTTTTTTTTTCTGTCACCATGAATAGAAGACCCTCACTGATGGTTTCTCTCTCTGTCAGCACCCCCCACATTTAACGTTACAGTGAAAGTGCCTGTGAACACAGAGTTCACTGCCGGTGCAGCTGACACCCAGGAAGACGCGGCTGAAGGGACCTACAGGGCTCTTGCAGGAGATCTTGCTCTGGGGCATTCAGGGCCAGGTATCAGCTAATTCCCAAGTGATCTCTGTCCACTGAACCCCTACTGGTGAAGATAAGGTTATCCTCTCTCCCAGAGCTCCCTCCTGGTGGTACCAAACAACTGGTCCTGGATTTCTTCAGTAAGGCCGGCTGTGCGCTGCCTGTGGAGACCTACGAAAAAACCAGAGAAGGGAAGTTTAAATGCACACTGGCCATACATGGAGACTTCACTTTTCAGAACCAAGGTGAGCAGTCTCGACAGGACTCTCAGTGAAGGCCTCTCAGTGAAGGCCTCTCAGTGAAGGCCTCTCAGTGAAGACCTCTCAGTGAAGGCCTCTCAGTGAAGACCTCTCAGTGAAGGCCTCTCAGTGAAGATCTATATTCTAGTTACTTGTCTTGTATGTTCTCAGAAGGGACATCCACAAAGAAGCAGGCAGAACAGGAGGCAGCAAAGGCAGCCTTAACCCGACTGTCATGGGTCCTGGGCTGGAACCAGGAAGAAGTAAAGGATGGTAATTACAAAGGAAAGCTGAAGGAGCTGCTTGATAGACAGAAAAAGCAACCAACCTATCAGATACTTCCAGGAGTTACTGACATAAGTAACAGATCTGCAGGTTAGGAGATTTTTTATTTCCATGAATCTATGGATCTGTGTTTAATTGACATACACTTCTGTTGGTCATTCCATGTGCTCATGTTGTCAGTTCCATAAGGTATCAGTTCTCTAACCTTCCTGATGTAGATGGTCTCAGCTCAGGAAGCTACAGTGCCGAAGGTCCCGTCTGTGAAGCCGCTGCATCAGTTAGTGATGCGGTATCCGTGGCGATCCCATCTGATGCCTGCAGTCAGGGGCCGTCTCCTCCTCAAAAATCTGCCAAGATAGACTGTCCAGGTAAAGCTGTGCCAGGCTTGTGGATAAGGAACAGGGTACAAGAGGGGCAGGCAGACGCTGCGACTGCTTAGGGCCACAATAAAGCATGTCTACTGCAGGGCTTTTTGTATATACATCTTATTATTAGATAGATCATCAGATATTATTTAAACCTGAAGTTTCTTGCCCACAGCAAGGTGCAGCAAACCACCTGCTATCTTGTCATGAATGATAAATGATATATGAAGTCTGACTGTGTTTTACTGCTCTCTCTGTGCTACTGTGTGGCTGAGACAGATATTCAAAGAATGCTTGGAGTCTATGGTCTAAACGAAGAATTGCAGAATTTGCATATCAATACAGAGATGAGCTTTGGGTACAAAGTGCAGATCAACTTCCAAGATGGCACCTTAAGGAGCCAAGATGCCCACAAGACCAAAAAAGATGCCAAGCGGAAGCTCTACTTGGAATTTGCCAAAGCTCTTTCCCTCTGGGACTCAAGTAGAGGTATTTTTGTAATTTAAGAAAAGCATGACATTCAAGGGTAAACAACAAGAACAATAATGATAATCATTTCTAATATAATTTAATAAATGACAGCACTCAATACTGTTACAGTGTATTATTGACGAGTGTGGACATTTTTTAATCACAGCACCATTTTATTCCTTTTTTTGTAGCAGCATTCACTGTTTATATACTTCAGTACTATCTTGAGTGCCAAATTCTTTTATTTTTATTTTACAGAGGAGCATCAGGCTGTTAATCTTGTTAAAGAATATTTCAAACGCCACGCCTTTGAGCTGCCATCTGAGGATTATGTACCAGAAGCTGATAATAAGTTTGTATGCTCACTGACACTGAAGTCCTTCTGTTTCTCTTACGAAAGCCGAGGTAGGAGTTACGCCACTGTGCTCTCATTGGTGCAGTGACAGTCACATGGGTACAGTGGTGCTTACAGGCTGCCCTCATCGCCCACAGAGCCATCGGAGGAAGCAGCCAGACAGAATGCCTCCCGGCAGGCCTTTTCTCGGCTGGCCCCCCTGCTCGGCCACCCGGCGGCTGTTAGCGGCTGTGGCACTGAAGCCGAACAGCAGCTCAAGCTACTCCTGCAAGCCGTGGGTCAGTCGGATCCAGTTTTTCAGCCGCTCCCTACTCAGCACAAGGCCACCGCCACACTTCGCCTGAGTAATTTCTCCTTGGAAAGCAGAGCCCAGAATAAGACCAGCGCTCGGAGCAGACTGAGCAGCCGCATCCTCGGACTCCTGGGAGAGGAGGGTGCAGGTGCGTCCTGCCATTACATAGCAAATCAAGGCGACTCTGAAGGTTCCTTAACTAGCACAATATGAAACTTGATATTTTGAATCCTAGTGATTTTTACTGATCTACTTACTCACAGAAGCAAGCGGCAATATTTCAGTCAGGAATCAGCTTGATGATTGGTTTAAGAAGAGGAGAATTGAACAGCCAAAATTCGAGAACACACAAGACGGTGTGATGGCTACATTCTCAGCCCCTCTGACTTTTTCTCACCCAGGTAGGGCTGACACTTCCCTAAATAATACTAATAATAATACTACTAATAATAATACTAATAATAGTAATAGTAACAATCGTAATAATAATAACCCAATTAAGCTGTGTGCAACATGCACATCCTCTTGTTAGCCAAGTAAAA
>JAODJW010000001.1:41144597-41166792 GCA_026777045.1 Hyperopisus bebe | reverse complement strand
CTCACATATATTTTATCTTAAAGAACCTGAGTGTATCTCACATATATTTTATCTTAAAGAACCTGAATGTTTCTCACATATATTTTATCTTAAAGAACCTGAGTGTATCTCACATATATTTTATCTTAAAGAACCTGAATGTTTCTCACGTATATTTTATCTTAAAGAACCTGAATATTTCTCACGTATGTTTTATATTAAAGAACCTGGATGTATCTCACGTATATTTTATCATAAGGAACCTGGATGTTTCTCACATATATTTTATCTCAAAGAACCTGAATGTATCTCACAGATATTTTATCTTAAAGAACCTGAATGTATCGCACAGATATTTTATTGTAAAGAACCTGAATGTATCTCACAGATATTTTATTGTAAAGAACCTGGATGTCTCTCATGTATATTTTATCTGAAAGAACCTGAATGTATCTCATGTTTATATAATCTTATCTAATGTAAAATTTACATAAATATTTCATGCAGTTCTGATATTTTCCCCGTTGTTTCTCTTTTTAATTGCATATGTACATTGTATTATTCACGTTATAAACATTAAACAGTCACATTAAGCATGATTATTTCATCACCCAAACACACATATTTTCAGCGAATTAAAATAATAATTCTCCAGTTCATAATATTCAAACTTTCATAAAAATAATGGGAGAAAAAGTTTTTAATTGTGTTGCTTGAAGAACAAATATATTAAAAATGCATAATATATTTGTCTTGCCCTCTCCATTCTTAGCTCCTATAATATAATATTTATTATGCATATTTCAGTGACCAGACAATGCACCTAACTTTCACATTAATGCTCTAATTTGTATAAAATTTGTTTAATGCGTGCAAGGAAAAGGGACACATTAGTCATTAGAATTCATCATTTTCCAATAAAAAGAACTATGTTTCTAAAAACAGATATTAATGAGGGAACAACAAAAGTATGCTATGAAATATGACTGCACTTAAAATAGATTTTCTATTGTTTTTATTATGTTAAACTTTTTCAAATTGCAAAGGTATGTCATTTTTTTTCATGTGCAGTTTTTAAACCATTACAAGAGACTTTTAAAAAATCACCTCGTTTCCAAATAACAGCATAGCTACAAATAGCTCGTTTGCATTATGTACTAATTATGTGCAGAAACAGATTTAAAAATGGTAGTAAAGGGGAGATGCACGTTTTTGCACAAATTTATTTATAACACATTTTAAAATGTATTGTCTTTCCTTAAACATAAACTCTGAAGCGAATTAGATTAGCATAAAATGTTAAGAGCAGAGACCATACAGATGTAAAAGCAGCCGCCTCGTCTCGGCTCAGAGCGCCTGAGATCACGGTGTCTATCGGGTAATGAAGCCGTAGCGATTCAGCACAAACACGCTCACAAGCGCCCGCTACGGCACAGTGCCTGTCACCTACTTCACAGCGGGGCAGCACAGAACCCCCACCCACCCCAACACCACCCACCTGCCCCCCCCCCACATCTGATTAAATATCCCTCTTCCAGTTGGATCATTACGGCTCTAATTCAATCTGAATTTCAGGAACTTGTTTGCTCGGTTACCTGTCATGTGACATCAGCTTGTCATATTAGTGGTGATCGTTCCCTGAACCTAATCTACTTTAAACAATTTCATTGGGTAGTGGCCTATAAATCATTTCATAATGGGCCTGGCACATGCTGGCTTAGGTAAGTAAACAAATCAGGTCTGTTTTATGTTAGGCAGCAATGAACTTGGCTTTATCAACTTCCTATTGATTCCTGCACACCACAAGGGCAGAATTCCTCCAGGATAAGTTCCTCATTAATGTAAGTACAGGTCGCCACAAAGCAATTATTTTACAGAATCGTCATGAACTGGTATCTTTGTGTTATAAAACATCACAAAAAAGTGGCTCTGGTGGGCTTTTTTGGTTTACATTTTATTTATTACATGCTCCTGTTTCAAGTTACATTATTTTTTTTCTCGCAATACAGTTATTCTCTTTAACTCAGCCCATTATTTGCAATGACAGACACAAAGGTACATTAATTAATCAAAGAAGCGTTAATCAAAGTATTCCATTGTAAGATTGCTATTTTTAACAATGAAATGTTTGACTTGCCAGAGGCTGTCTTGATTGTGCAAGGCACGTTTTAATTTTTAATTTTCATTTAAAGTGCATTTCAACTTGAAGCAAAATTATTTACGCACCCGAACAAAACACATTCGCTGTGATCTGCAACCAGATGTTATCCATATGTCGGTTAATAGCCAAGGACAAGTAACAAAAGGGCCGCTTAAATTGTAACAGACAAATGTTATTTTTTTAGCACTGGAGTTTATTTGTAAGTCTTATTTTTCTGAGGATTATGCACATTTACAACCACAAACGTATTGATTGATAATGAGAATGTGTTTAATGACTATCCTACATGAACTGGGCAAGTTTTGAGAAAATAGAGAGAGAGAGAGAGAGAGAGAGATATTGAGAAAAGCATGAATATAACCTCTAGCTCTCACAAACGCAATATTCTCTGCTTTTTCCATCTGGACCTGACATGGAATTACATCACCATGTCAAACATTATTATGGCCACATTGTCCATAATAGAGAGATTCGTTTTTTAAAAAAGCGTGTCTGCATCTCGTTGTGTTTTTGATTCGACGCTTTGGTGTGCTCATTGATCAACTTCAGGCTGTTTCAGCAAGGTTTAGTGCCGGACGCTCATATTAAGAGGCGCCGCTGCAACGTGATTGGGCGGCACCGACGAATGACAGGAAGGAGCCCGTGTGACCAAACCTCGGCAGAAATTAAGCAGTTCAATGGAGTGTCAGAGGCGCTTTTCACACCAATATATCTCCCTAATGTGGGCAATTTCCTGAAGATTTTAGGCCAATGCAAGGGATTTGGTCTCAGTGGGCGACATTTTTGAATGGATCCTGTTTCCCAATGAGGGCCTGATTAAGCTGGTGTCCGGTTGGCGGGACGTATATGCTTGAGCACTACCTGCTCTGTCATTAACCACTAACCTCTAACCCTTTACCGGTGACTTGCTATCCCCTCAGATGCAAAAAACTTACCAGCGTCTTAAAAAAACACACTCTATGAGAAATGGGAATTGGTAATTAGGGTGGCAATTACTATGCAAAAAAGAGGAACTTCTTTTGGTAGAAGAGCCATGAGTATCTAACAAGCAGCATCACCGAGGGGTGAGAGAATCAAATGGGAACGATGGAAATTCCTCTTCCCATTTTAACCCACCCAGCTAGCATCCCTACCCTCTGCCAACCTTCTGGAAGCCAAATCACTGCTGGCGTTTAGAGGGTAATCTTCTCAATTACTGCGCCTGTGTTAGTGCGTCTGTGGGACTCTTTGCAGTTTTAATCCATCTGGGAGCGCGTTTGCCGTTGACAGTGTGAAGGGGAGCTAGAATAGAGTAATTCTCAGGGGGCTGCAGGAACCTTCGACCGAGCCACTGCTGAAGCCCTAAATTCTTTCACTTCCTCCTCGAGTGCCTTTATGATTCGGGTGAAATGTGACTGACAGCAATTACAGCATTCTCAGCCGTCAACAGTGCTGGAGGAGCAGGGCCGCCTGACTCAAGGTGAAAACCATTAAAAAATTGTAAAAACAACATTTACCTTTTCAATCTTAAAAAAGCCCCCAAATGATTCATGCAGATTTTGTACCAGTAGTTTTTCTTAACACTTCATTTGGTTGTTAGCTTGTGGCCTAATGAAAATGCATACAGTTTGTGGAATGTTCTTTTTTCCTTAGGATTCTATCGCAAAACAGAAATTTATGCAGCGTATTTTAAATGTGTAACGTCAAGCCCAGAATTTTATTCGAAATGCAGGCAAGTCGCATTTCATGCAGATTATTTATGTTAATTAATGTGGAGCCAGATACCTTGAGTGCCCCAGTGTTACGCAACCACCCCTCTTGCAGTGTATTTTTGTTTGGTGGTGAACTGGAGACACAAGTCCATGCCTGTCACCCGTAACGATAAGCACTGATTCTAGCATATACGGGATGTACATTTTCAGTGAACTATACAGCACCCTGAGTGAGCCTGAAATATGTCCTCTACTCAGTCTCCTTGTGTATCATATGCATGTCTTGCATGTCACTTTTTTGTTGAGTGGACATTAAAAATAATAGTCTTAAAAAAAAAAAAAGTTGACATTTTTATTTGTTTGATTTGCGGGCTGATGGGGGTGTGACACTGGTTTGGCTTTTGTTTTATTCCTGCTTTTGTTTGCATTGTTACATAATAATTAACTACAATCCAATAAAACACATCCAATGTATGTGCAAAAAACACATTAAATATCTGACTGTTCGCAGTCATGTTTGTGAGAAGTGAAAAACATCAGGCTGCTTCTTGATAACCTCGGCGTAGAATTCTCACGAGGGGAGCACAATCACAAGGGAATTGGCACGAGGGGAGCGCAATCACCGCCGGACACAGATTAGTCTCTGTCTCCTCTGTGGGTGCCGCCCTCCTCTCTGGGTGGCTGACAGGGGAGATTTAACGTAACTTGTGCCAAAAGTGACTCTAATTGTCATTTCAGAGGGCAAGAGGCTGCATCCATTCTGCGGATGCTCTTGAAATTCAGTACGGCACGTTATCATATTGAGCGAGCCACATGGGCCGTCCTTATTGAAATAGACTTTTGAGTAAAGAAGGATTTTTTAAATTGGCAGGACATGTCACAGAGCGTTTAGCTTTAATGGGCAGCAAAACAACTTTTTAAGCTAAGTGACAAACAACTGCGGTAGGCATCAGAACTTCCAGGTTATTACGAAGCGTCCTTTTAAGAACGGCACTGGGATTTTCGACAATTTCACTGCTGATGATTCCAGCACAGTGTCATATCAGTTGCAGGATAATGGATGCTTCCGTAATGGAAACAGTTCCTTCTATTGCAGCCTTCCGTATTTTGTTTTCATCGCAAGACAGAGAACCTTTGGATGGGTTGCCGTGGTGATGGATATAGCCAGTAAAACAGTGCTGAGCTGAGTTTCCAGTGATCTCATTTTAGGAGGATAGGTTTAAAAACACTGTCCACAAATATAGATTTAGCAAGCTTTCGGAAGCAATTGTAATTGCAAAAGTTGTGTTCACCCAAGACGTGAGCACATATACATTAGGATTCAGTACGAGGTATGTCAGTCAATGTCACGTCCATCACTGAGGTTATCATCCCCAGTTGTTTGAGGTACGAACACATTTCTGTCAGTGTCAGGTTGATACCTCTCAGTTACTGTGTTTTTTTTTTCCTTTACTTTTTCTTTAACCCATAGTCAAAGTCAGAGGTCATTCATACATCTTTAAATAGAGGGAGTGCTAAGGAGAAGACCTTAGCAGCTCTGTAAATACTCTGTCGTTCATGTCAAACCGAAAGTCTTGTGAGACCTTGACTGAATGGGGAAAAAATGTCGGGATTTGTACATTTAAGCCTCATCCTGAAGTGGATCCTCCTCAGGAAACATTTGCCATTACAACAGGGAACTGAGGCTCAGTGGAAGGTCTCTGACCTGCAGCCTCACATTGCAATTCCTCGCTGTAGCTTTAGTGAATCCGATCATAACCATTAACTAAGAATTTTGAAATAAGCCAAAGCAAAATTCTTGGTCCTCATTCCAAGAAAGCATGCACCTTCAGAAATCCGCCATCTGTGCTCTGATCATGTGATTGGGGGGGGGGGGGGTGGCCTCTGAAGCTCCAGGTTCAAGTCGCAGCCTGAGCACTGTGGTCCCAATGAGCCCAACCTGAAACGATCCATTAGAATGTACAGCTGCATGAACAGGTCAGCATGTAAGTGGATAAAGACCTTTATGGGGGGCAGGAATACAAGCGCATGAACTGGTTCTGTTTGGGCCGAACTGCTGTCTTTGTGGTCCATTAGGCATATCTTAAAAAGGGGGGAGGGGGTTTAAATAGCTTTACTGCTTTTTTTCGGGGCTTTCAGTCACCCCCAAAGGTGAAATTTCTGCTCTTTTTAAGTGTAGACTTTGAATCCAGACTGTAAGCGCCGTGGGCCCTTAAACGCTTTCTGTTGGAAAAAAAAAGTTAAGCTGTCCTATTGAATTGATTGAACATTCATGGGACTAAAGCAAGCGTTCCTTCCCTCGCAAGGCTGGAAATGACTTCCAGACATCTCCAAAGCCATGCAAGTTTAAAAGACATAAGGATTTTTTACCTTTGAGTCAGGTGTTTCAACTTTGCCTACAGGCTAAATTGAACTGTTTGGTCTCCGATGAATAGTGAGGGAATATTTGACTTACAGCCGACATCTCCTATAGAATAAGCATGTTTTCTCCCCAAACTAATTACTCTGTCGATGGAGGGCTTTTGATTTGTAATTTTTTTGACTTGTAAATTCATTGTCACGCATTATAAATAAGTAATTGAATGTTAAGATTTGCACAAAGTCAGTTTTGCACCTGAGCAGTCTGTCATTCATGGCACTAAATCACTCTATGTGCTATATGATGTCTGCAGATGTTATTATAAATATTTAAATGTGTCCTTATGTTTAGCAGACAGTCACATGTGCTGAGTTATGTGCGGTGATACAGTTTAATCTTCCCCTGTTGACTTTGAACTCTTGTCCTGAGCTGCTAAATACATTTTTACATATTGAACAAAACAGGGCCTGTTTCTTCTATTCTCTCAGTATATTAAATGGGGGAGAATTTCAAAGATATGTCGCAGGAATGTCACAGCGCTCTCTGTTGTCAATCAAAGGGCAACACTGAAAGTCATTTTCCAGGCAACAGAGGACTCGGACAGTATCACAAAAGCTGTTATGATATAAGTCCCCGAAGAAAAAAAAAGATCAATAAAAGCTGAAGTATTACTGTGCACCGGCCAAGAGAATGGAATTATGCTCAATTTTCTTCATATGAGGTTTTTTTCTTGCTTAGAGGCAGCAAGATCTGTGTGATATGGCAGAGTTTCCCCGCCAGCTGCTCCTATAACGTGGCATCCAAAGGCATGTAAGGCCAGCTTTTCCTATGTTTCCGTTAAACTCAGTCACGGATCCATCCACCCCAAAACCAGGCAACAACAACAACAGCAGCAACAACAACAAGCTAGCTGAATAATTATTTGGCAGTTGCAGGAACTTTTGTCAGGGCGAGATATCCTCAGATTCATTTTTTAATCATTGGCAATTAGTTTTGTTTTAATAACATCCACAATTAAGGTTCCCGTCTGCATAATTCATGACACCCTGGTGCTGATGTCAAAAATCAAATGCAACAAATTAAAAATAACAAGTGTGAGACAGTGTGATTCAATTAAAAGCCGGGGAAACGTTGGAGGATGCATAATTGAGGGCCGGCATGGTAAGACACGTGTCAAGCCTGTCACCTTCGGTGGCACTATTGGATTTCGGCTGTCACAGGCACTTAAATCTGTGCTGTAAAAATTGCAGGTTACATTGATTTCTCACTTTTATTTGTGTGCATGTTGTGGGTAAGATGGGGGGGGGGTTCTGTAAATAGGTGGAGGAGCCACGGGGGGTGCCAGGTTAACCTGAAGCACCCCCCACAAATTAAAGAAAATTTGATACTGGTGACTGTTTCAATGCCATTTTCACCCTTTGGCATTTTTTTTAAACTTTTGTCGGCTTTCCCCCCCAACACCACCTTTGTGGTCTTCTCTGTGCTTCCATTCCACCCCAATACCACCTTTGTGGTCTTCTCCGTGCTTCCACCCCCCCCAACACCACCTTTGTGGTCTTCTCTGCGCTTCCATTCCACCCCAATACCACCTTTGTGGTCTTCTCCGTGCTTTCATTCCACCCCAATACCACCTTTGTGGTCTTCTCCTTGCTTTCATTCCACCCCAATACCACCTTTGTGGTCTTCTCCATGCTTCCATGGAGGTACAGGGTTTCTACGAATGTTATTATTTTGCTAATGCTCGAGTTTTATCAGGAATATGTTTGCAGCTTTTTTCCTTTTTGCCAGAGAATTACAAAAAACAGCAAACAAGTTTAAACGACCAGAATAATGGTGGCTAACGTCCAGGCGGCCCTGGTTTCACGTGTGACCTGCCGTAATCGCTCAACGGGAGAGCTGGCCGGCGTGGGCCCGAAGATGGCAACGAGCGTCATCCTGCAGCTGCAAAGGTACGCCATGTGTAAATTAGTAGGTTCCAGATAGCCAGGGGTGACAGCAAACAGCCACATCTGGATTTCTCAGGCCACAGCTGGCTGCCTTACAGACACGGCGCTGGGAAGCGAGATGGAACACAGACGTGCAGAAGATGAATGGGAACATCACACATTATTGCGCTATTAATTGTAACACAGCCCCAGCCACACTGCAGCTTAGCTTGGTGTATTCAGCACGATATTAATGGGTGTGGTTGCACAGGTTCTCTTTGAGCACTTCTGAGGACAGCAGCGGTGAGGGACAATAAATCATAAAAATAATAATAACACAACAATAACACATTACACTGCCCCCCCACCCACCCTCTCGGCTCCCACCCAGCATCAGCAACACGTGGATCAATTTGTTATGGCATAAATCTTGTTAAACCCCATACTGGTCCCACTGAATGTGCACAAAATACTGGCACACGCATGTATGTACATGTATACCTGTCAGCGCGTGTGTTTACATATAACTGCGTGTGGCACAAACAAGTAATTGCAAACTATAATGACCAGTAAACTGCAGTACGCAACTGTATAGTATTCGAACCTTTAACAGAGCTAATAAATGATGTAATGAGCTGGAATATGCGAGGGATTTGCAGGGGATGAGGGCTGGATCAGGATGAGGGCTCCGTGTCGCAAACGGAGCATGACTCTGCTCTCCTTGTTCGGACAGTGAATGAATGGCTGGGGGCTCAGTAGACATGCCGAGCAGGTGGACGCTTGCCCCTGGGAGTTTGGGGAAATTCACTTTCGCGGGAGATGTGGCTGTTTTCTTTTTCCTGTATGCAGCCGCGTGAAAAAGAGGCCCAGTCAGCTGAGCTGTTACCTCATACTTGCGGGGGTGCAGGTTCTAATCGACCAGACGGTCCACAGACGTGTCGTGCATGTGTGTTTGCGTGGTCATCTCCCTGTTTGCTGTGGGTGAACTTTAAACGCGATGACTGTCTTTGTTCCCTCTAATCACCGGGTGCTGTCTGTGCTGGTATGCTTCTTGGAACAAGGTCTGGATGACTGTGACCTTAAATGGATAAAGAGGTTTTGCCAAACCCTCTCTTGTGCGATGACTTTGTAAACAGGCCATCAGGGGCCTGTATTAAGACTTCCTTACCGCTCAGATTCATATAACATTACACTCGCAGAGTGCGGTTTCTCCTCATGGACTCACCTACGTGACAGATGTTTTATTACACTGCATGTCGATGTACCCATGAGGTATAGCACACACGCGTCACCAATGGCCTGCTGCCACAGATCGTGTTTTCTTGACCCAGAGTAACACATGCTGGCCCATTCGGGCGTCCCAGATGTCTGTGGCATTAATATCCGAACGTGTGAGAAAAGAAAGTCCAATATCAAGCTTTCTGTGTGAAATGCACACTATGTTATGAAACACTTGCAAAGCAGTAATTATCACACGAGTTAAACGAGCGCTGACAGCTGGAACAGTAAAATGACATCCCCGCGGGCATTAAAATGAATAAACTGTGCAGTGGCGGTTTAATTTAGCGACCGCAGGGCCGTTTTAGCATGTTCGGAAACGAGCAGCGTCGATGCGCCACGATAAACAAATACGGAAATGCCTAAACTAAATGAACACTTGGATACTCCCGCCTCCTGCGGCATTTGTTGCGCACGGGCTGTTCGGTCTGGCCGCTACTTTACTTCTCGTCCTGCAGCCAGCGCAGCGGCCCTCTCCCTGCCGCACGTCCGGAGTGCCTGAACGCCAAAGCTGACGGACATAATGGCGGGGTGTAGAAATGCTAATACCCTAACGCCAAACGGGTTTGTTTAACTGTCACCTGATCCTTGTCCCTGATGTCTCCTTGCTGGACTTCTGGGTCATCTACAAGGAAGCACGTGTTTGTGAATGCCCCGAGTGAGTCACACTTTTTTTTGCAGGTTTTGCAGTGAGTAATTCCTGATGGAGTAATTACCAATGGCTGAGAGGCTACGGCTCCCCAAAGCATCATCACAGTCCTTACAGCGAGGGCCTAATTGTAGCCAGACACCGTAACCTGCCGTTGGCCTGTGTCCTTGCTTTAACCCTGCCCCTCGCTCCCTACTCGCCAACAACATATGGGAAAATTTTTCAGTCTGATTGTTCCAATCTGATTAAGGAAAGTTATGTAGCTGCCATTTATTGGTGTTCTTGTGAACCAACTGGCAGCTGCGTTGCAAAAGGTTCCCGCTTAATGCTCCCATTTAATTCCCACTTAAAGACACTTAATGCCTGTTCTAATTCCAGTACATCCATTAGACTAACTCAGATCACCGCGATTGTTCGTGGTGCCCGCTGTTGACCAGAATCGCGGCTCAAATCAAAACGCTGGCAGCAGAGCAAACTCCTTATTGGTGGGTACAAAGAAAATGGGTCAACCGCCCGTGAAATGGCGTGGAATTTATGATAAACACGCTTTCAAAGCGCAGGAACCAGTGCGGGGAAAGCCTCCCAGGACCGACAACTCGCTGATAGGTTTTTTTCCCTTCTAAAGCATTAACGCAGTAAGATAAGTTCAACAAAAGGGAGCCAGAGAAGCAATCCACACATGGACAATTAAAGCATTTAGCATCAGCAGATGCCCAACAGAAACTGGGGTAGAAGAACCTTTAGGTCCTTGGTTAATCCTGTCAGCATCATGAAAGGAAAAAGCTAATAGCCACTTGATTTTGTTTGTTTGCTAATATTCTCTGTTAAATCAAGAAGAGGCAGCATGACCTGGCTGGTGGGAGGACAGCTTCTAGCATTTAAATAATCACAAAAGGCAAAGCCAGCCACAGTCCACGGTGAAGAAAAATAAAAGAGGAGGGGAGGCCGATTTCTGCTTTACATCCTGGATGAATTCCCCCCATTATGTAAAATAAAATAACATTAAACCACATGCCGTTGGTAATTTTGAGTAGCTGAAGCTGTTCGCTAATCGCTGAAGGATGACGGCAGACAAGGTTTAGGTAAGGCCCAGCACAGAGGAGAAAACAGTTTCTTGGCTGGACACCTGTCAGTCGATATCATCGAGGCGGACAGGAAACAGCACAGCGATACGTAGATAGGCTAATCTTTGCGGGATTCACGTATGTGCAGTAAACAATACAGCTTCCTACTCCTGAACAAGGTCATACTGGCTGACAGATTAACGCCTGTTGAACCGTCTGTGTGGAAAGAGTGAAGTATTGCTGTGAGGTTATGTTTTTACAATGAAAACAAATGAATTGATTTATCACATATGAAGCATTACCTGTTTTCTGAATTTTATATATTTTAGTATGGTTTTATTGGTCTTAAAGTATAATGGAATACGGATTGTCAATGGTCATCAGACACTTGAATTAATGCAGTAATCTTGGTAGATTTGATAGCTAATCTATTGATATCGATTGTAGGAAGTGTTCCGTTAGTCAAGGGATGCAAATCTGATTAATGCCAGATTGACATCTAACAAAATCAGATCTGGTGAGATATGCTATAAACAGTTCAGAGATATGGAGGATTAAGCACAATTAATGACAAAGTTGCTTACGTACTGTACTGCATCTGTCTGGCTAGCTGTCAGTCTGTCAATCACTGTGCTCATTCTTGGGACAGACACAGACCTACACATTGATGTGCAGCTCTGACACGAATGACAGTGGCAGGCAAGGTCCCGATACAGCTATAGATCAAGCCTGTTGCCCTCATTCGCAGTGTATTGTCAGTTCCTGACAAGTTTCTGATGGTGCGAGTCTGTCAGGTGAAGATCCCATTTGTAGTTTTCTTGTCATTTCCTTGTCAGAGTGTATTTTAAAGGACGCCTCAAAGGGTGAGCGGGAAACACGGTTTATGTTGGAAACATCACAAATTGTCTTTTTTTTCAGTTTGAAATGGCCACTAATGTGTGTGTTTTACTATTTTAGGAGTGGAGTCTATTGTTCTTTTCGTTTTCTGACATCTGAAGCCACCGTGTCTCTCAGTAACCTGGCCCTTATCACACTGTCACTGGGGTATGAAATATTTATTGCATTTTTTATGAAACAGGAACCTTACTGTGGAACAATTATTTTCCATATCAAAAATGTGTAAGAAATGGGACCAAACTGTTAACAGAGACGTTTGTCATTGAAGAAGAAACGCAAGAAGCGGGAGAAGCTTCCGGATCCTTCCTGCCTGTTCAGTGTGTACAGCAGCTAAGAGCGGCACGTGTTTACACTGTAAGTGATTTGGCTGTGCTCACTGATAGCTGCTGGCTCGCAGCTTCAGGGTCATGGAGTGTGCAAGGAGTTTGCGGCCCCCCCACAAACACACACACACACAAACACACACATATGCACACACACAGACACACACATGCAGACATGCGCACACACACACACACAGATACACAGACACGCACACACGTACACACAGAGATACACACGCACACACAGACATGCAGACACACACACACCCATCATCTGTCTGGACTTCAGTTTCCCTCCACAATCCAAAGGCACTCAGACTTTCAGACGTGTGAGTGTGCGTGTGTCTGCGTGTGTGTATGTCTGTGTGCATGTGCATTTGTGTGTCTGCATATGTGTGTGTGCATGTCTGCATAAACACCCCACTATATACTAATGGGTCCCCCATTCATATTGCTCTCCCCTCCCCCAGACCCCACACCTTCCCCAAATGGACTCCCAGTAATCATGGTACTGACTGTGTAACTGGTTAATGAAAACAGATGGATGGATGGATGGATGGATGGATGCTGAAAGACTCCTGCTCCATCCTCCCTGTCATATAGGGAGGGGGGACTACAGGGGCACCAACAGAATCGGACAGTGTTAAGCTGAATTTACCTGAAGCAGCTGCTTCCTGCTCTGATTTACATCGAAGCTGAAAAAAGAAAATGTGTTTATCTAATAAAACCAGCAACAGAATAAATCACATTAATGAGCCATAGAGCAGCACAAGAGTGAAAATTTTCAGTGGGAAAACAAAAGGATGACGCTCACTGACTTTATAAACTGCCTGAGATGCTTGGGGGGGGGTCTGTCCCTGACTGAGCAACTGCGCTGTCTCAGAGTGCAGCCCTGGGATGGGGGTCGAAAATGTTGATCGAAAGCTGTACATCGAAATCCCTGCTTCATGCCACAAGAAAGAAATCACAGAATGCTCTCTTGCATGTTTCTTTCTCGGTCAGATGAATCAGGGCGCTTTCCATACTTTTTCTTAACCTCTTCATTTCCTGCCATCCTTTTTTAAGTGATATTACCCTCATTTATACTGAGGTCTGTAATGACAGTATTTTCTGGCGTCGGTTCACGGCAAAACACTGGGCGTTTCATTAGCACAGTATGACTGTTTTTATGTGGCGGGGAAATGAGCTAATTACCTGTGAATGACTGTTAAACGCGCAGCACAGATGGGCCGCTATGTGGTCTGCCCTCCCCGCAAACAGAAATAGCTTCACCCGACCCTTCCTACTCCACATTTGAATCGAAAGTATGCCACCATGCGTCACATGATCTAACCAACAGCCCCCCCATCAGATGCCGGTCATAGGGTCTTCCTTCCCATGAATAATCTACTGTAACATTTCAATAGCCTCTGTTAAATGTGTTATTTATTTTTAATCTGATCATGTTGCAGCATTATCGCTGTCATCATACAGGTAAGTAAGCTATACTTTATCTTTTGTTCTTGCTTAGCCTACTCACTTAGTGCAGGTAAGATTGTGATTTGTACTTAAATATGTGTAGTTAAAATATGTAATTATTAAAGTAATATTTAGTGACCGAACAACAAAAAGTGCCTTTGAGAGAGTTATTGAATATGATTGTGGATGTATTTGCACTGTGACCTTTAGTGGCAGTGATTGTGTTCTGGAACCTTGTAGTATCTGGGATGGTGGGGGCTGCAAGCCCCGCGTTGTGGGTGACGCACACCCCCCGTGAAGCCAGCTTGGCGCGTGCCAGGCCCGCCCCCCCCCCAGTGCTCACTGTGACAGGAACATGAAGGGGCCACTCAATCAGCAGGTGGCCTTGGGGGGTGAAAAGGCCCCCTCGTGCCCCCACGGAGGCAACGCGCTCCCTGCTCTCTGGGGCTGTTCCCATCCTTGGGGGCCATGGGGGTGTGACGTCATCCTGATACGGGGGGGGGGCACACAAGTGGGAGGCCACTAATTGTCCCCCCCTTTTACTGGTGGGAGGATTATGGAAGCCCCTCCCCAGGGAAAGCGCGACACCTATCACAACAATGGGGTCATTAGGGAGCAGATGTCTGCTGCTGTGGTCAGGGCTCCACTGAGAGGCTCCCCAGCCTGCCTGCACTGCTCTTACATTGCAGCTTATAAGACACACAAATAACAGTAAAACACATTTAGGTTATTTCAATATACCCAGGGTTGAAATTACATGTTATTTAGATGAAAGGCAATTAGACAATTAAAGCTAATGAGGGCAATACTTTCCCTTCACCCAAATAACTCCACAGACTAATTATCAAATTTAAGAGGGTTTCTTTTTTTACCGCCTTATAAATGGGGAAATGTTTCGGAGAGGCAAACATTTGCCTGGGCTCATAGGGAAAAGCAAGGGCTCAGTGTTTGGACAGTGGTGGAAGGGCATTAATCATGAGCGAAATGAGAGCCACTCCCCCCCGCCGTAGTGGCGTAGCCGGGGGGGGAGGACAGAGGCGAGCTGAGCATTGCCCCGTGACAGGAGATCTAGCTCAGACAGCGAACAGATGCCTGCCAGACTACTGACTGGCGCCGCCCTTTTGTGCTGCAGAGGGAGGGGTCAGAGGTCACGGACATTCCACCTGACACGTGAAAAGAAACCCTTCGACATCAGGTGAAAATGAAGCCCATTTTATCCTCATCGTTCCAATAACCTGAACTCGTCTGTGCCTTCAGAAAACCACCGAAAGCCACACAGGCCTAATATCTGACGGAAATCACTTTATTTGCTTTACCTGCTGGGGAGGAAAAAAAGCAGCATCAATAAATATTTCTTAAGCCTGTGGATAACGCAGAGCGTCATAAAAAAATCAGCTGCGGTTGTTATCCTGAACTCTTAGCTGTTGCGGTAAATCAAGCCTTGCTGAAGTCTTCTGAGGGTACAAGGCTGAGAAATCCTTAGACAAAATGCTGGACCACTCAGCAGCCTGGAATGCAGATGGAAACACAGTGCTTTAGCAAAAGGATCCTGAGTGACAGCTACCTACCCGAACGTATTATAGCAGAGAATTTATTGAAACAGAATAAAACATGCCGGAATGGCTATATTACCCGGGCCTGCTGGTACTTCATGAGCATTACGGTCGAACCTCCAGCCTGCCTGACTGGCAGTTCTTTGCCCCGCGTTGAATCCGAATCGCACCTCCTAGCAGCTGCGGGACTCGTACCCTTGGCTGAATGAGCTGACAGGCCCTGAACTCACGGCCAGCTCCGTTGCCCCCGCAGCCATCCACGTAATGGGCCGCACCAGAGCGGTAGCTACAAGGAGCTGCTAAACCTCAATAACGGCAGCCTTCAGGACCCGTTAGCTGCCTCCCGCATTGCCCGACATCGGTCTTACACTTCAGAAAGTCCGGAAAGGTCGAAGGCTAAAAGACGGACCCTTCTCCCACTGCCCAATTGGCCCCAATATTTAGAAAAGAGCAGAGATTTTTCAGGTGCAAGATATCTTTTAAATGACTTAACTGCTCTGGCTCTGGTGAGTAGAGCTTGAAAAAATAGGACTTTAATTGTTCCGTTTTCCTACTCAGTGTGTCAAACGACATTTTATTATTCTATGTCTTTTTTTCCCCTCTCCGGGCACCTTTTCACATTATTTTCTTTTCATAATGAGACGGAGGTCACATGGTTTTCTGCTCTGACAGTGATGCTGTTTGCCACTCACTTTCATATCGCTAGGAGTTAACTTGTGGCTGGAAAAAAAGCACCTGACACTCGCTGACGGGGACAGACCTAATGAATGGTGATCTGGGCCCATCAGTAGCATGACACTTTAAGCGGCCTTGTCACAGATCAGCAGGAGAGTTTTATGTAAAGTGATGCCTTCCATTTACTTGTAGATGACCTTCCAAAGTTCATCCGTTGCTGTCGTGGACTGGATTAAATTTAAAGCCTCCACACCAGTTCCTTAAACAACGGGATTACACACTTCAGCACTGACCTCAGAAAGTTGGAGCGTGGTGTCAGGATCACTTTGGAAAGTGTGTGGAGGTTTTTTTTAACCATTTCATCTAGCATCCCTCAAACAGGGCAAAGTGAAAGGACTCTCCTGTGAACAGAGAGTGTACTGAACACACTGCCGTCTCCTAGGGGAAGCAAACTGGTTGTAAAACATGCAAAACTGGAATACTGACACATTCTGCTCACCTGATATTGCAAGAATTTGACTACAAGAATTACCTGCCGATAACATGACCAGCTCATAAGAACCGTCACGTTCTGTGAACGCCTGTTATACCCTGAATGACAACTAGAGGAGACACATTGTCATGCTTCAAGTTAAAGTAAAATTCCTAGATTAATTTGCTATTTTGATTTGATCTGCTTATCCTCTTTAATTAAGGCCACTAATTCAAAATTGCACACCATCACACACATGTTTGCAAACATGTCAACATAATAGAGCTGCAAAATTAGCTCTCTGACCATCATGTAACATGAGTATAATCCATAACATTTTTTATAAAGTTTTTTGTTCTTTAATAAAATGGGGAGATTCAGAGGGTGAACAATAAAATGGAAGCAATGAAAACATATTGCTGGAATCATCCAGGAGTTGGAAATTCATCTCTTTATTAAAGAACCAAAATTATTTGCAATTACACAGCTACATCTAGGATGATTCTGTTTTGAGAGGAGTGGGTAAATTTACTATCTGTTGAAATGTGACATTAAATGGTTTTTAAGTGTGGAACAGCTTCAGAACAGTGCCGGTAAGTCAAGGTTCACCAGAAGAACCATGTATGAAATGAACGAGAAGCATTTCATCCCTTAACGTTGCATGTCCTGCGGTACATCTGCAGGAAGTGTTTGGTCATGTTTTATTGTCAGAAAAGTTATGATTTGTGTTTCCCTGTAATGAATAAATTTCATGTTGTTTTTTTTTTTTTTAGACAAACTCTGCTACCATATTAAGAGAATTTTAAAAGAACACAGATGATTAGTCAGAAAATGCACATTTGTCAGTTTTCTGGTTCACTGGCTCTTCATAATTTTCTGGGCATTTATGAAGCTTGCATAACGATGTTTTCAAAACACTGATTCCGTGCTCCATAAAGTGCACAATGACCCACTACTGACTTTACATTTTTTTTTTAAATCTATAAAAAATGTTTATAAATGCTTAGTCACATTAGCATTTACACTGGACCCTGACTCAAGTGCAGGTCCCAGAATGAGGGTTACCCAATAAAACACGGGCTAAGAGATTTCAAACACAATGACCGGTAAATAGTTGCAAGGATCATTGAACTGCAGCATGAACCGAATCAAAGGTGGCTGCAGAATCCTCGTTCTCGTCCCGAATTCTGGTGCAACAGTGACACGCAGGCTGATGGGTCCGTGGTTACCAGCCAAACAAAAATACTTTAATGATATTTGGGTAATTTGTGGGTGAGTCAGTTAAATAAAATTTAAGCATGTAAAGCGAGTTGGGTGTCATTTTATCTTTATTAATAATAACATTCGAGCTGGGTTGAATTATAAACACACTTTCCATTTTTAGATCTACGATGTCATTTTAGGGGACTAATAAACATAAAATAATAGACTAATGTATTTCAAGAGTAAAGTTAGATTTACTAAAGATCTAATTATTAAATTTCAAGAGTAATATTGCAGTTTTAGCCTGTTTTAAACTCAAAATAATTTGAGAATAAAGGGGGCAACAGACAAAGACGTTGCACACAGTCAGCACCTGTGAACAATCACTGTCTGCAATGTGTTCTATAAAAGTGAAAATTCCTTCCAACCTGTACGATTCTTCCTTCTACATGCAGCTCTGGATATTTTTTTCAAATCTGCATTTTTAAATCTTGGTTTAATTGTGGTTCTGCTGGCAGAAGGCTGTGCTGAGCAGCAGGTTGCTTCCAGGATCAAAGTAGTACAGAAGGACAAGGTGAAGCAGGAAACACTGTGAACAACCAGACACCAGCCAAATAAAGGGGCGGAAGAGACTTTCTAATGGCAGAGATGACCGTCAACTTATCAAACAATTTCTCATGAATCGGAGGATGACCTCAAGTAGGAAACATTAAGTGCAGGTGTGAAGTGCACTGCTAGGACAGAATCAGGCTCCTAGTACCCTAGCAGTACCCTAGCAGTACTACCTAATAATCATTAGTATGGGTTTTCAGTTATGCTTCTCGAGATTCAAGATTCAAGATTGACAAGCAAAACTGAAAACCCATACTAACGATTATTATGTAGTACTGCTAGGGTACGCAGCATGCGTATTTGGCATACAGGTGGGGGTGCTGCTGAATTGACTAGCCTTCTGGCAGGGATCTACTGAAGACTGAGCAATTAGGAATGGATAGCCAGGATTTAAATCAGTCACTCCCAGGTCCTCCATGATTAAAGAGATTAACTGATAATCTTCCCAAAATGATCATCTCTTGCATTATGGCACTCTGTGAGAAGTGTTGTCTACACCAGCTGTATTATAGGAATAACCTGAGTTGTTTTGATAGACTGGGGGGGGTGATCCATTAAGTAGGATTTCTCAGTTAGCTGGGTTAACTATAGCAAAAAGTCACAACCGTCCAATAAGAGTTTAGGTAAGCGGCATTCCTATTGGACAATCATGATCATCCAATAAAAGTTTAGGTAAGGAGCATTCCTATTGGACAATCGTGACTTCTAGCATCTAGCTTAAGTTGACTCAGCTAACTGAGAAATACCACTCTGTGGAACGCACCCCCAGAAGTGCAATTATTCACCCCAGAAGTGCAATTATTCACCAAAGTGATAAATATTCTTTTGTACATTAAAAATTTAAAACTTAATATTAAATATTATGCAATACAAAAAAAATTAAAAAGCATATATATATATGTGTAGTATTTTACATAATAATAATTATTTTTATTGATACTTTTTATTGATGCCTGTGGGAAAATTCCCTTTACGCCTCCCCCAACTTGCACTCTGGCTGGGAAGGACGACTCCCTCACAGCAGCACCCAGGGAGCTGGGGGTTAAGAGGCCTGCTGACGGACCTGCAGATGTGCCAAGGTCAGGGCTCAAAGTGGCCACCTTCCGATCACAGGCACAGAGGCTGAACCACACGCTGCCCACGGACCTTAATAACCACGTTTATTATTCTGCTACAAGCAGCGCTTCTTGTAAGACTTGCTGATTAAATGGTTAAATAGCATTAAGCTACGTTCCAAAATCTATGATCTTCATCATGGATCATGGCTGTAGCCAAACATATCTTGATATGACCTTTTGACCATACTGCACACCCATAATGTATATGTACATATATCCTAATAACTAAAGACCATTTTAATAAAGATTTCAGTATATTTTATCCTCCCTGTCATTGTACAATAAATACTGGTGGTGTGTTTTGAGAAGTGATCCATTCTGATCTGAGGAATGATGAAAACAATATAGCGGTACTCTAGAGTTACATCTGAAAAAATACTTTTAAATTTATTTATTTATTGTAAAGCCAAAGAACTGCATTTTTGTCCTGGACATAAATAATTCAGAAGGTTACTATAGTTCAAACATATTGTTTTGGATATAGGAAATATTGATCATGTCAAGTTTAAAATACTAAACAGCTTGCTCTTCTCCCTCCATAATGCTATTTAAAAATGTACTTATGTAAATACCACTTTAAAATCAATTAGTAACAGAAGTTTCACGTCTTCTTTTTTAAGGGCATACTCACACTTGGCCCGCTTCCATTGCACCGTGCCGGAGAACCATCGCCCCCTCCCTACTGTCCCACTGGTCTGCGCTCACATATCGCACTTATCGCTCCGGGCCCAAGCACGCTTTCATCATCACCGTGCGACTTTTTGCGTTGAAGAAAACATTGGGAGGAAAGTGTACAGTTCAGCAAAATGGAATTCAAGATTAATGTCCCAATTTTGTGGCTTATTTGAGGTAGTTTTGGGCACGATGGCACACATAGTTGTATCATGTATGCAACGCACGCAGCGATTTTTAATTATTCGTGCTGCATCAATAAGATCAATAATCACTATTACAGACATCGCTAACCATCGAATCAGAACCATGGATTCAATATGTCCAATACGCTTTTTTGATTAGTTTTGTATGCTTACTGAGCAGATGAACGGAAGAAAACAGAAGAAACCGCTGTCACCTTTGTGGGCGCTTGGTATTATCTGTTAGCTATGTTCGTTCGCAATGGAGAGTGATGGTAATGAGTTTGATCACGGAAGAAACGCACTTTACAGTTTTACTTGCTTGCCTGTTTTACTCTTCTAACACACTTTTTTTTCGAAACGCAGTTTTATGTGGGATGGAAATGACGCGATCTGAACAGCTTACCTTATCAGTTCTTTCCGGGTTCCGCTCACGTGTACTGTTCATGCGTGTGTCACTGTGTCAGTTGCATATTTAACGTAATATCTGTGCTCCTTACCCAGGCACAGTTAGCGATCACGCTACATCTGTACCGTGCCTCAGTCCGATTAATCGTGCTGTGGCCCAGCTCTCCAAGCGGTCACGGTACGGAGATCACAGTAGCCTGACTCTGAGGGTCAGACGTGCTCGGGCACGGTTCGGATCGGCTACATGTAATGTCAATTATCTAGATAGGCTTGTTGAATTAGCCACCTACCCATATGATGTAGATTAAAAGTGCTCCTTTTTATCTCAGACATCATTGCTAAGCATAGAATGGTTATGAGTCATGACAAGTGATAAATTCCATTCTTTAGAATTGTGAATTGTGGTTGAAAATGTGCTAAGCTATCATGTTATGCAGTAAAGTGACTAATGTGTCAATTTTGGCCATGAACCAGCTCATTAAAGTCCTATGATGTTAAACTGCATTGTATAAAGCTATACATTTCTAAAGAAGTATATTCAGAGTATGGCATTATGACATGTAAGATGACACGTGCACTGGCCTCATACTCGTTTTCCTGACCGTTAAAGGGATTGGCAGAGATCTACTGATGAAGCAGAGCTCGTGTGCAAGGTTCTGTACTGTAGCCAAACCACAATGATATTTTAATAATGACGGTTTATTTGCAAATTACCCTGGGGACACCCCCACTGCTTCTGGTATGATTAGAAGAATGTGACAGACATGTAAATATATCTCACAGGTTTAATCTTCAGACCCAACTTCATAAAAGCAAACTTTTGAAAAGTAATGCTGGTGTTGGACCTTGTGAACTTTCTCCATTTTGGGAGGAATTTAAGAAGCTGATTGCAGCATATGTATTCTGTCCAGCTTTGATCATGATGGTGACACAGACAGTTAAATGTTTTTTTTTTTACTTTTTATTTTGATTATGGAAAGCCAAATGTGCAAAAATATTAAACGGATTGATCCAAAATAAAGTTAATAGTTCACACACGATCAAGAAAAGCCTGCACTGAAAGTTGTCCCTCGACTTCCAAAAGCATGTCACGTTCACTCAGCTATCACTTTTATCTGAAGAAGCTTACAGTTTTATCCATTTACACAGCTGGTCAGTTTCCCGAAGCCTTGAGATTATAGGCAACTCACTCACCACACAAGACCTGAACCGGCAACCTTTGGGTCAGGACCGGTACAGTAACTGCTGATTCCACATAGCCTCACGTTAGACTTACAGTAACGTTTTGGTCATCTGACCACAGCGGAGGTGTCCGGCCCAGCTGGATGGCAGATCTCTGAGGATACACGCACTGTGACCATAGACAATAGTACTCCTCTTTCAGCTAAATCATTTTTAAAGTCAACGGAAATGAAAGCAATCTTTAAAGCGTTTCCTTGTTCTTCTTCTTCTGGCCTGAGTGGATGTTTGTGGTGGTGGTGGTTTTGGGGGGGGGGGGGGGCCTTCGATTTCGTTT
>JAODJW010000001.1:41125912-41144497 GCA_026777045.1 Hyperopisus bebe | reverse complement strand
GGGGGGGGGGGGGGTCCTTCGATTTCATATGCATTTAGGATCAAACGTATTTCGGCGTGCTGTATAAGTTATTCCACTTTAGGAACAGCAGTGGGAAAACAACTGTTGCTGAGTGATTTTCCCCTAACCTCATAATGAAGCCCATGTGGACAACGTGCCTTTCAACAAGCTGCAAATCTCCAAACAGGCCTTGCTTAGTCTGATTAAAGCTGGGGGCTGCACCTGGTCCCCATTATGAAGGGCAGGGAGACCCAAAGTGAAGTGAGTTAGCACCTGTATGTTCCAATTCTGCGTGCTTTCTGCACACGCACAGTGTGTGTGTGTGTGTGCGTGTTTGCCTGTGTGACGGTGACGTCTGTATAAACGGAGGACATTAACTCATTCTGACTTGGGGGTGTCGGAGTGTTTTCGTTTGGGTGGGGGTGAGGTAGAAAAAAAAATGGGGTGATGAAAGAATCCTAAACATCTAGGATCTGAGATGAAAAGCTGGGGCAGTGCTGACACAATGTCCTTTGAACCAATCAGAACTTCCAGGGAAATTGAGTTTATTGCCAGTTACATGCCATTTGTAGATTATTTTAGTGTCAAGTTCTAGTGAGCTAATTCGGGATCAACTGGATGACTGTGAAAGGGTAGTTTTAATTGGAAACTATGACGGGAAAAGCTACACAATACATGTCTTTAGTAATAATCAGCATTGATAAACAAAGTTCTTCTACTTTAATCTTTCTAGCAATGTTAATCCCTTTACAATCAAGCGACATTCCCTGACGCGTCTCTTTAGCCTCAGATGTAGCGATGCACATCAGGTTGAGGCCCCCTGAACATTTCCTCTTTTAGTTTGTGTGGAATCTTCAGGATTTTGTTTTTCTTCGTTCTATTACAGAATCATAGTTGGATTTATTGGCGTAGTGCACGCGCAAAGGATGCCATATTGTGCACCACTATTTGGAAAACCATTGTGAACTTCCCTATATAAAAAGTGGAGCCTGATCGTTGTAAAACGATGCCTTTGCAGTGAGGCTGGCAGAGCTGTAATAGCCAGTGACAGAGGAGGGCTATGAGGGCCTTCTGGGAGTCAGGCTCTCGACGGAGTCTGTCTGCTCTGCCTCATCTTCCACATTGGTTGCTATGAGACCCCCTTTAGTTCTGTGTCTCTCCAAAGTAGACTCCTATCATCCATGAACCCATCATTTTCTGTTTGCTTGTGACCTTCAGGACCTTTTCCTGACACAAACAGCCCCTATTAGCACACCAAGCTGCAATCACCGCTTGACCAATTCAGTCTCCGGGGCAGACCAGCGGGCCTCTTCATTATGCAGGGGGCTGGAACATGAATGTGAGACTGAGAGGTTGTCCCTCCCCACTTTCCATACATTACCCTCCAGTTCCTGCCCCCCCTGGTCAGTAGGAAGCACCTGTGGCCCACTCAGAGTCTCTTTCCGCCCAGCTGACTGCTTCAAGCTGCATGGTTGACTGAGGCTGAGGATCTCTCCAACAGGTGTTTCTCTTCAAAAGGCCGTCCTTCAGCGAGCAGAGCCTCGTGACCGACCTTCTCAGGGCCGCGAGGGGAGCCTTCACCAGCTGCTTAATTCCATCACAACCTATTTACTCCCGTAGTTGTCCTGCAAGCTTCAACTCACAACAAATTGCAAGAGCAGAGGCTTTTTTGAAGGCGCATTGGCTCTGTCAGCGTAGGGGTTAAAGTTAATTTGACCGGGCATGTGTACTCTCATGGGGGGGGGGGGAGGGGGGCATCTATATTCGGTGGCTTGGCCCCATTTGTTGCAATTTTGGCTCTCATTTCCATTTGCAAGGGAGATAAATGCTTGCATATGGAAGCAATAGATAGAAGAGGTCAATGCAATTTCTTTCATTTACGGAGGGAAAAAAAAAATCCTCGCGCAGTAATCTCCGTTGGCAACAGAAGAAACAAGGACGTGACTTTGGAAGGAATTCTGTCTGCTTTAATAGTCCCTTTACCAGCCTAAAGAATCTCACTGAAGTCCAATTATCGTTATTATCTTGATTAGCTCTGATGATGTAATGTAGCGACACTTTGCTTCTTTGCAGCCCTTTGTTTGAAATATGTTATCTCCCACAACATTAGGAGCCCTATTACTGCTAGGGCTTTTAGAAACTTTTGCTGGTCGGTTGTGGAAGTTGTTCTTTGCTATTGTAAGTCAGGACTGCATCTTATCTTACACCCAGACTTGTTAGATTGTAACCCACCAGCCTCTCTAATGCACCCAAATTGCTGACCGCCAAATTACCTGTAAGTATAAACCGATCATCTATAAGTACCAGTACTGCTATGGGCTTATGTGTTCATGCTCAATCAGTTTTCCACTCAGACTGGTTTATGTCAGTGTACTGTCGCAGCAGCACAACTATAATTTAAGAACTTTCTGAATCCTAAACCCTAAAATCATTTCTGACCAGCATATGGAAGTTACAGGGAACTTCACCCACAGGGCAAAAACGTCTTCTGTAACTAAGAAACTTGTGTGACTACAGCCAGGCTTCCTTCTGTACCGCAGTAAAGAGAGAGGAAGCCTTTTTCACGTTAAAACCCCACTTTTGTACCAGAGAGAAAATGACTGGGGTTCATTGTTTTTTTCAGACTCTACATATTGCATTATGAAAAGCTTCAAACTCATACAAAGGAACAATCACAACAAAGTCATTCACTTGCTCATATGACCTACTTGTATGCACAATTCTGTTTCATTTCCTCATTTAAATGTACCCCGCTGAAGGACTTTAAGTGAGGTCGTCATGCTTATAGAGCCAATTATAGGGTCCCCAAGAAGACAAGGCTGGCATGTAGTATCAAAGTCACTGGAGAGCAATTAAGTTTTAGCCTAACTATTTATCAGGAAAGTTATAGTCTGACTTTTTAAGGGTTATCTAACTGGGTGTCTCATAAACAACATGCAAGAAAAAAAAAACAGTAGAAATATTTCTATGACAACTTTAACCCCTGCTCAGCTCTGATCTTAACCAAAAGTAACCAGACAAAATGCTAGATGTTTGGCTATTTCAGTTTTTTGATTGCATTCCCAGATAAATATAAAATTGAAGTTACCCTTGTGGGAACTGCGGGAATATACACATACACACACACACACACACACACACACACACACACAGAACTGTGCTTATGTCTTTGTGGGGACTGTCCATTCATTTCTATGGACAAAATCCCAATCCCAGCAATGAAAACCTTAACCCCTACCCAGTCCTAACATTAACCATAAGTAACCAAACAAAATAGAAGTATTTTCGAATTATTAGTTTTTTGATTGCAGTCACAGATTTTTGTAAAACTGAATTTCCCTTTCTGGGGACCGAAGCAATGGTTCCCATACCATGAAAGGCAGGTTTTAATCACATTGTGGGGACATTTGGTGTGTGTGTGTGAGTGTGTGTATAAATGATGTGTAAAAAACGATTCATGATAGTTTGAGAGGTTTTGGAAAGCGTCTTTCCGTACACCAAAAATGGAAATATGCAATTAAGGCCATATAGACCTAAGTTACAAAGACATTTAGGGAAAATTAACCTTCATGGTTGTACCACAAAAGCTATAGGGACCTCAAACAAAGCAGATCTTTAATACTCCAAACTGATTTAGCATTTCATTTCACTGCATCAGTCACCGTACCAGTGCCTCAGATCTACGGAGAAAGACTGAACAGAAGAATGCATCTCACGCATTCTGCGCAGAATGTGCATGGCCGGTTATTTGCCGAAATGCTGTATAGGGCCAGCCTGGTAAACATGGTTATTGTGCTTTGCTTCATACGGGAACTTCTAGAATGAGGGTGTCATGTGGTGGAGCAGGGAGGTGTGACATTGTTTTCTTAAAATGCCTCTTGCACGTCAGCACGGCTGCATATTCAGAGACAGATATCACATATGGAGACAATTAAGGGAGGGGGGGGGCAATCACAGTGTCCAGTGTGATAAATTGTTTTCAAACCAGACTTAACGCTTCCTGTTAGTGGCTTGTTACCCTGAGATTCTCTTTGGTGGACTTGTGCAGGTCCTGGAAGTGTCTGCTGCAGCTCGTGTCGGCGAAGGAGCTCAAATCACCCTATAAAACATGGCACAGATACACCACTCCAGCTTATATGTGTTTCTCCCACAAGGAGGTTCTCTTTTCCAATAAAGCATGTCATTAATCTTAAAACAAACAGCTCGGTGGAGAGAGGAATTTCCATACACCCTTCTGTCGTGCTGGACAGTGTGATAAAAGGTTTCACAGCCTTTTCTGCGGCTGCCCCAGATTACTTCTGTCCCCCAAACACTGGAGGTCAAGCTCTCATTTCCTCTAGTGAGCTTGCGGAATTGGCTCTGGGGTCTCGAGCCTATGGGGGTCCTGGGTCACCCTTACTGGGGTGTGTACCATCCTTATCCTACAAAGGACCTGAACGCAGGCTCATCTTCCAGTCTGCTTGTGAATCCAATAAAATGGATATGAAAATCTCACCTTCTGTTAATTATGGGTGGTCAAGGAGAATTAAAATGTATGTAGTCAGAAATCTGGAACTGGAAACATCTCCCTGAAACAATGCATGCTCATGCAAATTCCAGATTACGACTCATTGTATCTACTGGTTTTTAAATTTGCTTTTCAGCTACCACTTGATACACATAAGGTATGATTAGTATTATCTAAATAATGACCTCAATTAAACAATTAAGAAATGGGTCATGACAGGAATCGCCATGACCTGATCATCACTTTTTTGCATTTGCGTCTTCTGGTGCAAAGAAAACATGAAATTCCATAAGCAGTAACCTTAGAAGGTTCCAGTTCAAGTGAGAAAGTGCGGAGTGCTTTGGTGATTCCAGGGGAAGGCGGAGCTGTCTCCCCTTGGGAAGGTGACTGGGAACATTCAGGTGACATTCACTGGTACTCTCTTGCCCTTGTTCTTCCCTCAGACATGTTTTCCCAGAATCCTAAGCATCCCCTCCAAGTGTTAGGTGGTGATGGGCTTTGCCGGAAGCCCAAAGAGCACGTGTGACTTCCGTCTTCTCGTAAAGAGGTACGGGGCTTACAGCGGGCCGGTGGTGCACACAGGCCAGTCAGAACCCGGCTGCAGGAGGTTAATGAAGTCGCTTCCTGGTCAAGCAAAAGTCCAAAAGGGGAACTTTAATAGCTGCAGTGTAAGTGGGCGCAAACCAAAGCTGATTAGCAAATTGATCCCTGATAATGAATTTGGTCGCAGATAAATTCCAGTGATAAAAGCCCTGCTTCCCTGAATGGGCAGGGCACCGAGTCCGTAAATAAACCCGCTTCATAGCAACTCCAACTGCGGCAATGTTTTCCTAACAAATCAAACCCTATTCTTACACGAGAACAAATTCAGGCACAGGTTCAGACAGGGCAATGGCAATTATGGGAACATAATCAGATATCGCTGCTAGAAGGAGTGATTTATGACCTGTTTTCACATTAAACATGTTACGTGCCCAGTGACACCACCCTGTTTATTGCCAAATACCTGCCTGGTTACAATAAAGCAAATGTGCAGTGTTCACTCTTCAAAGGGCTGCATTATGCTGCAGGGAAGGAAATGCAATTAAAGAACAATAATATTTTAAAGGTAAAGGAGGAACAAAATTCCATTAAATACACAGCGCAGTATTTCTATCCCGGCTTTCATGTGCTGGGATTATTTTTGCACAAAATTGTTCAACTCATTTGGGTTCCATTTCTTGCTGATAATGAACTATCAAAAGGCTCATAGTCCTTAATAAAGTTTTTACAAACCGTTTTACAAAACATCTAAATTGTTTTATTGCCTGTTGAGTCGAGGCTGTACCTACAAGATTTATATTATTCTTTTAGAATATTGCGAAACATGGTACACCTGTTTTTGATAGTAAAATTATTATTGCTTAAAAATTTGTCATAAAATGAGTTAATTTGAAGACATATTGAACATTTTAAAGCAGTCATTTTTTTAAAATTGCCTATATTTTAAGAATTTTGGGGACTTTACCTATTTAACTTGATAAAACATTATCAACAAATCACAGAAAATGGGTCACGGGTCTTCAATATATCAGCACTTAAAATTTTATTTAGAAAAAAATGCATTGCTTGACTTAGCTGACAGTGGCTAGGCCTGGTGAGTACAGGACAACTAAAGGAAGCAGGCTTTTACCAAAGCTGCTCGCTAAAGGAAGCAGGCTTTTACCAAAGCTGCTCGCTAAGGGAAGCAGGCTTTTACCAAAGCTGCTCGCTAAGGGAAGCAGGCTTTTACAAAAGCTGCTCGCTAAGGGAAGCAGGCTTTTACCAAAGCTGCTCGCTAAAGGAAGCAGGCTTTTACCAAAGCTGCTCGCTAGAGGAAGCAGGCTTTAACCAAAGCTGCTAGCTAGAGGAAGCAGGCTTTTACCAAAGCTGCTCGCTAAGGGAAGCAGGCTTTAACCAAAGCTGCTAGCCAGAGGAAGCAGGCTTTAACCAAAGCTGCTAGCTAAAGGAAGCAGGCTTTTACCAAAGCTGCTCGCTAAAGGAAGCAGGCTTTAACCAAAGCTGCTAGCCAGAGGAAGCAGGCTTTTACCAAAGCTGCTCGCTAAAGGAAGCAGGCTTTTACCAAAGCTGCTCGCTAAAGGAAGCAGGCTTTTACAAAAGCTGCTCGCTAAAGGAAGCAGGCTTTAACCAAAGCTGCTAGCCAGAGGAAGCAGGCTTTTACCAAAGCTTATTAGCTGCTCGCTGTGTGGAGGAGCCGCGAGTGAATCGGCCCGACTCCTGCGGCGACGCATGAAATTGAATCCCCCTTATTTATCACCTAATGGCATCTAATCGCCCTGCGTCCTATTGACACGTCCAGCGTGGCAGGTGGGCATTGGGAGTGGCAGTTGGACATTGGGAGTGGCAGGTGGGCATTGGGGGTGGCAGGTGGGCATTGGGAGTGGCAGGTGGGCATTGGGAGTGGCAGTTGGGCATTGGGGGTGGCAGGCACGTCAGCCACAATCAGGCAGCGGCTATCAGCCATTTCTGCCGTGATTTATTCCATACTAATCCCGTAATTCTGGCGATAGTGCGGCGAGGCCCGGGGCCCCGAGGACTGCCCGCCTGTCGCTGCCCCGTTCTTGGGGCGTCTGGAGAAGTTGCAGGGCTGTTAAGTGTCATTTGCCCCCCCCCCCCCCCCCACCTCACCGTCCTCCCACCCCGGCTGAGCTCCTTAAGGACAAGGGGCCCAGGGAAGACTGAGGGGGGGGCTGCTTGTCTTCCCCCGAAGGCGCTGCAGGAACAGCAGAAGACTAACGGGGAAATTATTTATGAACTATTTGCAGTGCACCTGAAAATACCGCCAGTAAAATTACGTTTGGCAACACAGGCGGCTTTGAAGTCAGTGGAGTGGCAATAAAAATTAGGCCTTCATTAAAGAACAGTGCCTTTCAATGTGAATTGGCTGCAGCTGAGTGGGTCAAGCGCCGCTCTGCTCGGCTCTGCTCCATGACCAGTGCTGCACATGGAAGCAATTTGCCTGATTCTCGGCCATTTTTATGATTTTCCCCCACCCCTCTTTTCATACCCCCACCTTTCTCTGCACAGGCCGCTTTTATGTCGCATTTAGGAAATTAACACTAACCGACAAATTACTTTGTAAATAAAGGAGTATAACTTTAGATCATTGAAACTGAGTCTCTCCCAGAGCTGGTGCTTACGACGCAACAAAAGGATCCTTGATAGCTGCTGAGATGTGCCTGCCGAAGGCTGCCTTTATTTTATCAAGTGCACGTAATTTTTCAGTTGGATTTCACGTGAGGCATTCATCTCCCGGGTGTGAGGTATTTGTCCACCGTGGCCGTTTCCACAGGGAAATGGGGGCCTTTCTAGGATGCTGGGGCACTTGGAGTTTGGCCCAAGAACAAACGAATCTCACTCACCCATGCAAATAAACAAACAAACAAACAAATACATATATAAATGAGCACAAAGCCTTGAGTTAAATGCTATAATCTTTTAGAAACCAGACAGACCAAACTCCAAGGGATTGTAATCAGGAGAGATGCAAAGCTAATGACTTAATCACTTACATTTGTAAATCTTATTATTGTAAAAGAAATTACTGTGGTGATTAAATTACTGATATTTATCTCCTAATAGGACTGATTAACGGAAGATGATAATCTGTCATTTTGAAAGCTTATATTAACTGCATCAATCTCACAGAACAATAAACATCTAATATGAAAGAAAACTTCTGTCTGTTTGAAGATCAGATGGGGTGCCTTGGCCTGGAATGTGGCTGTGCTGGAGCACACGACCGGAGCGCTGGGGGCAGCAAGCTAGGACTATTGACTTTTTTAATTGAGTTGTTTTGCCCCATTAACCCGTTGTCAGGCGAAAAGAGCAAATCAGAAGAGAACGAATGTGTTTCTGTCTCTGGATGTAACCAAAAACGGCTTTCAGCTTTTTGAAGTAATTTAAAGGATTTCAGTCTGGGAAAAGGCCAGAGCATCAGTAAGAACCAGAGGAGAATGAAAGAGAAGCTGCACAAATATGCTTCTTCACATTGACATTCGGAGACTTTTGTCCAAAGCAAGGCAAGGGCACATAACAGACATGCAAGCTGCTGAGGAGACAGAGAGGCACAGCGAGCTGCTGAGGAGTCAGAGAGGCACAGCGAGGCACAGCGAGCTGCTGAGGAGTCATCGAGGCACAGCGAGGCACAGCGAGCTGCTGAGGAGTCAGCGAGGGACAGCGGGCTGCTGAGGAGTCAGCGAGGGACAGCGGGCTGCTGAGGAGTCAGCGAGGGACAGCGAGGCACAGCGAGCTGCTGAGGGGTCAGCGAGGCACAGCAAACTGCTGAGTAGTCAGCGAGGCACAGCGAGACACAGCGAGCTGCTGAGGAGTCAGAGAGGCACAGTGAGCTGCTGAGGTGTCAGCGAGGGACAGCGAGCTTCCAGCTAAGGCCCTCTTACAAGTCTAAGCAGTATAAGAGCAGAAGTTACACAATTCCAACAAAGCAAACTTCATAAGACTTTGATGACCAGAAGTGCAACATTCAGAACATTCCGGCAACACAGAGAGGCATCAGACTGGTAGAGGAATTCCTGGAACAGATGGCTCTTCAGGCTTTATTTACAGTTACCAAATATGTTAAGTAAATAATTAGGGGTGTGATAATTGCTCTCTACCCCGGGGACTTTAGAGGAGCAGGGTTTAGATGGTTACTCCTTAGAGCAGGGTTTAGATTGTTACTCCTTAGAGCAGAGTTTAGATGGTTACTCCTTAGAGCAGGGTTTAGATTGTTACTCCTTAGAGCAGGGTTTAGATGGTTACTCCTTAGAGCAGAGTTTAGATTGTTACTCCTTAGAGCAGGGTTTAGATGGTTACTTCTTAGAACAGAGTTTAGATGGTTACTCCTTAGAGCAGAGTTTAGATTGTTACTCCTTAGAGCAGGGTTTAGATGGTTATTCCTTTCCCATTTCAGTCCTCAGGGACATGTAGTCGGTCCATTTTTTTGCTCCTTTACCAGATTGGGAAACACTGCCTTAGAGGTTGGAACATCGGAGAACCAGACTTTGGATGATGGAACCTGTGTGGGCCGTACCTGACATTCTTTCCTGATCTTGTGCAAATCAAGCTCGTAAACAGCCTTCAAAATATTTTGTGCACAAGAAATTTCTTTCAGACTATGTAGCAGTTTCCCTGATGTATACCCCTTCTGCTAAGCACTTTAAAGCGCATGAGAAGCCTACAAGGAGTATCAGTAGCTGGTATAAATTATGCATCAGATGTATGGATAGGTCTTTAATGGGACTTATTTTAATGTGGGAGGTTTTATACCGACAACAGGGGGCTTCACCGAAGACAATCCTTACTGCATGTGTACTCCAGCACCTACCACCAGTTCTGCTGACAGACAGCAGTGGGCTATGATGTTTAAAAGAGGAACTGAAGTAACATGAGTAAGTAATTACTCACCTAGTCTGGGCCCCACTTTCATGCTCTAGTTACATCTGATGCCTTTGGGGAAGTTGCACGGACCTGTCAAAAAGCATGATGAAGACCCTCCTGTCTAGTGACAGTGGCCGCTTTCTCCAGGCTGGTGAGCTTCCCCGCAGACCTCATTATGAGGGAAAACTTCATACCTGAAATGGATCTTTGGCCATTACAAAATTTAGTCTGCCTTCAACAGAAAGCCCACCGGTGTGGACACAAGTTTTGGTTGGACCTTTCCACTCTGGAGTTGCACCACACAACCCAACAGCCCAACAGCCTACTACCTGCTTGCCAATCCCTTGTGTCAAATCCAGGTTTCAGGTCTGCATAAAACATGACTGCCTCCTGCTAGCTTGGCCATATCCTCGGTTCTGGTCTGGTGAAGGACAGAATTGGCAGTTCGAATTCTGTGTTGGACCCCTGGCAGACCTGCATATGAGTGACAGGGATCCCAAGTTGTCGTTTCACTACACCACCGAAGCAAATGCCAGCTTACAGTACATAAGAGCTGGAATGTGAAGCACCTGTTGGGCATAAAGCCGTGTTGGCACCCCCTGTCAAAGGCCAATAACTTTGTGTCCTTCTGGGTAATTCCCTGCCATGTGGCTTGTGTCTTTCCAAGAGGGATTTGAAAGGACTGCCTGGTGAGAGGAGCAATCCACTCTCTGCTGAGTTGCTTTTCGGCTGGGGGGTTTTCGACCCCCCGGCTCTTGATGTTTAAAAAGCAGTGACAGATTTCTGCACCCAGTTCTCTAAAGCTCCACTGGACCTCTCCATGTTTTGACATTAGACAGATGTACTTTTGGGACCATATTTCCCAGCATGCCATGGACTTATATTTTTAACATCTTAATGCCTCCATAGATTTAATTATTCCACAAGGGACCTTCAGCTCAAATGTTACAAGATTATTCCTCTACTGGAAAAAAGGCATGAAATATCTTCCCAGTCTTTGAGTCGCTGTAGTCCAACACACATAGCCCATAGCCACATAGCCCATAGGAAGGCCCAGCGGTTTAAAAAGACACTGTCAATGTAGTTACAGGTAAAAATGCAAGTGTCAGAAGATCGATGTTCCCCATATCCTGCTTAGAAGGAAAATTGCAAGGTAAAACAGAAGACCGTGTTAGAACAACAAAAGCGAACAACTCCATAGCTGCTGTGAAGTGCTTTTTCATTATAGGGATCCCCAGGCAAGGAAATGCATGGAAACACAAGAGGAAACCTTGGGGGGGAAACTGTATTACAAAGGAAAACAGCCTCAGCTACCATCCAATGAGATGATACAACCAGGGGACTCCAGTGAAACGCTACATCAAACAGGCTCCTTGGCAGGGTGTCACTGCACAGAGTTGGCGGGGAAGGGTCCCGCTTTGCTGCGCCGGTGCCTGGGGACGCCGCCGGAGCTGCACTTCCGTACGTCGTTCGGCAAACAGCTGTGAAATGACATCAGCTAAGGGCCTGACGTTTTCTCCCACTCACTCTTTGGCTCCTAAGAGGTTTCATGAGCACCGCCGTGAAGAGCTGCTGAGTAACACGTTTCAGCGTCGCGGGCTGCCCCGGCCAGCTGGCCCCCGTCATGCTAAAAGTGCCTCATGGACTGGGGGTGGCTCAAAGTGGCTCGTTGACCGACATCTTGTCAAGCAAAGTATGGAATTCAGTCTTTGTTCTCTGGGGCAACGTACCCTCCTGCTCCCAGTGAAGTACTGCATGTAGGCACCTTTATCGATACCAGCATGGAAAAGACCAGATAACATGGAAGAAAGCCCAAAGTGTGGCTGATGCTCATTTGCCTTATGAGAGCCACCTGTTGCACAGAGCTTAAGTTAGGGTTGTGGCAAAGGTATTGTTTTGTAGAAACACCGCACCTATGATCTGGGTGATTTCTAACCCAAAGACTGACTTTAACCAGCAAAGATTGCTAACTCTAGCTTGTCCTTACTGGCTTTTTCTTGACAGAGATTTACTGAATTGGGAATGCAGGCACAGGACTCAGACCAGCCCCAGGTGGGGATAATCACTCGCTAATTCATTAGAGTCAGTCCAAACCACCCGCGCTGCATGGTGCGTCACCACCATTACACTGTGGAAGAACTAACTTAAATGTCTTTAGTGAGATGAATAACTGAATTTGTAACAACAGCAGCATGTGAAAAACAAAGAAGAGATCATACAGTGCGATGAAATAGATTTGCCTAAATATCAAGACAACTTTAAACTTGAGACGAGGAAAGAGATATACTTAATGCTATCAATGTCATCACATTACTGGGCTCTGCAAGCCATCCATGCTTAATGCTAAGCCATACTATCAATAAAATGAAAACAGAGCTGCGGTCCATGCTCACAGGACTTAGAATGCTGAGATGATGCATAATGGTAGCGCATAGTTGTCCTCCATAGTTGTACAGTGCATTATGGGTAAATTGAATAGTACACCAAAGTCAAACCGCACCGCTGGTAATTCATGTAAGAGAAGCCAGCTTATGTGAGGCCAACCTATGTCTAATATAGCTTTTATTCAAACTATTTGGTGTTAGAAGAGAAATTCACACAAACCTCAAGACAATATTAATCTTTTTTTTTTTTTGCATCATTAATTTTGACCCAGGTGGGACACATCATTGCAGTACGGCACATATAAATGGCCGCTTAGGTTAAGAAATGTTTTCAAAACATTGTGGGGGGGCTGTAGCTGACCTCGGTCTAGGTACCTGCCATTAAATTTTCATGAGGGCCACCGCACTGAACGCACTTTGCGTCTCTTTCTGAAATAATGTGTTCTCAAGGCACCAATAACAGCCGTACATAGTGAAATCCTTTGTGTGACGGCTGTGTTTTTGTGCTTTAGTATTACCACCATAACCCCCCCCCCGCCAGAGCATGCACGGTCCCCCACCACCACTTTCGGTCCTCATATCGTTTCTGCGATGACACCGAGGGACCAATTGGGAACAAAATCTATTTGCACGGCGCCCAAGTACGAGCAGAGATGATGGCACGTTGCCTGGAGTTAGCAAATCACCAGAGTGGAGAACAGAAGAAGCGTGGGAAAGACTCTAGCATTGGTGCAAAGCGGCTGAGTGCATTTAGCGTGTCCTCACTACCCGACACGGGCTGCTGGGAAACAGACAAATAGAACTGAAGTATCCCAGCTCGAGTCACTGTGCTGCGGCCCGTCGAGGTTTTCTGACGAAACACGGCGACACGGCGAGGCTCCAGCGACTGTGGTCTGCCCCTGGCTGCACGGCAGGCCTAGGAGGTGTGAGTGCGTTGTTTACCCGCGTGAGGATGCCCGCAGACTATCTACTTCTGCACGCTAAATCATAAAGGAGCAAATTAGACCAAATTAATTCCCCTGGACTCAAAAAAGTGTGGGTCAAACTGTGAAGCGGCCACCCCAGCATGTAAATGGACACTGACTGCTAAGAATTTCAAATAAATATTATAAAACTGGAAAACGAGCAGTTGAACCACTGGGACTGTATTAAAATCCTCAGTACAACCTTTGGCATGCACAAGGGTTTTTGCAGTGGCTGTCATGTTGCATCCAAGTCAACGGTTAGAGATAAAATTTTACCTGTTCCCATTTGTGGACAGTATTATTTGTAAATTCGTTTATTGGATTATTGTTCATCAATCTAACTGGTCAGTTGTGGCCTTGGAATTAGAGTCGCTTACAAACGACAATAAACCTTTTTAATTAATTGAATCCTTGAATTAATATTTTTATTATTTAGATTCAAAGTCAGTGCCATTTTTCCTCAGGACTGCCCAGTGCTTGCCTTCAAATCTGAGGGAATCTGGGATCTGAGGTATGAACAGCATGCAAAGACTACTAAGGATATCCTAACTGGTTTTAGCTTTTTAACTACACAGAACAAAACAAAGGCAATTAAGGGCTTCAGAACTGCTGTAACCCAGACTTGAACCAGCAGTGTCTGAGCTGAAAGGCCGCCTCTCTGGAGAGTGTTGTACATTGTAATAACCCAAAAAAAAACACATTTTTCATCTGTAAATTTCCACCTGTATGACTATCAAGTGGAACACCAAGAAACATATAAAAATGTTTTATGTCTCAAAAAGTCACCATAAAATTAAATAGTCGTATGTATGGAATGCACACGTATTTTATGGAATACGGAGAAGCGTATTGATTCCAGACATATAGACATTTAAGGGGATAATGACGAATTTTTCAAAAAATTGTTTACTTTGTCCTTAATCAAGCCAGGCGAGACCGCCTCGGACTGGAGATCCAGCGGCGGACGGTGTGTGCTGGGGTGCCTCATGGCTAACGATGTTAATCAGCAGCGTTTCTGAGCGGCGCGGGTGTCAGATATAACCGGCTGCTCGCCAGTCGAGCTTCCTGACCCAGTCATTAGTGCCCACGGCCAGTGTCCATGCAACACATGGCTAAAGGCACCTCCTCTTCCACATGATATGTAATTAATGCTTCCCAGCACTGTTTCTTCGAAAGAGTGGGCTTTGCACCCCCCCCCCCCCATCGCCTCCCCACAAGACGTCGCTAACGCAGGGTTTCAGCTAGGCCTGATCTAGGGTTGGCGCTTTAGCGGATGGTCAAGCCCCCGACGCTCTTTGATCTCGTGAAAGTTTGGGAGATCGCTGTCTGGAGCCGGCCCCAGAGCCAGCGTAAGGCGGCTTCATTAGCAGGGGCCTTCTGCCGCGTCGCAACAATTACGACTTCAGCCAGCGGCCGTGATCTGCCCGGGAATGGGTGCCTGACTAATGATTCCCGGAACAGACCCGACACAGGGTCACAGTCAGCCGTAATTGAATTTAAGCTCTAACGAGCCTTTGAACGGTTGAAAGAAATGTTTCATAGACGTGGACAGTCCTGTTTCAATTTGGTGATGTTACTAATCAAAATAATTTCACTTGGTCTTTTTTTGAGCCTATTTTTTGCTTCTGACAACAAGTAGAGAAATAAATGCAAAATTTTTGGCCTGAAATATATTTGCAGGGAATGCTTTCTCACATGCGCTTCCTGTGCAACGTGTCTTCTGACTTTAACAAGCTTCATGCGCCATTCTGAGCGTGCGATAATGTGTGATGTGTGACCTCTGACCCCTAACAAATGCATAGCAAAAGCCCCTGAGAAAAGGCCGCTTCCTTCTCTCTGTTCCTGCACACGTGACTGCAGAGAGAAGCACCTATTATCCCTTTGGGGTGTTCAGGGAATAATGGCCCTCATTGCATTTGCATGGAAGCACTGCAAGACAAACTTTCACAGGTTATGCAAACCCTGTATGGATCGCCGTGAATCCGAACGGCACTGCCCTGTTTAAAAATACATTTAAGTGGTCAGATCCAAGCTAAATAACAGCTCAGTAAATACTGCTGGCTCCTTGTATCCAAAATAAAAATAAGCAGAAAAAATATAGGATGTTTTGGTCCAGTCAAAGGCACCGAATACAGAATGAAACATCAGACGATGGTAATATCACAGGGTCCGGTAATAAAGGGACCTAGATCTCAAAAATGTCACAAAGCTAAGAAATTACAAAACAAGAATGATTAATTGGACAAAATTGGACAGAAAAACAGTGAAATATCAAAACAGGCTCCACTCTTCATTTGACTTCAAGGGCACACGATGCACAAACTGTATCATTTTTTTCGCTTAGTGTAAAATTGTCAATTTCCTATGCGTGCGGGCAGACCAGCACTTATTAAACACAAGGTCTTGGACATTTTCAGATCAACTGCATGTCTTTAATGAGGACAAATTTAGGGAGAGAAAGTCATTATAATAATGGTAATGATGATAATAAAATGCATTTTTGCTCATTTGGTGTTTTTAAGGACCTATTTGTGTCGACGAACAAAAGGACTCCCACTCGCCGTTCTGTCTTTTTTTAGTTTATAAAAAAATCAAAGTTGCAAATCAGGATTATCAAACCGCAGTCAAAAAAGAGAGAAATTTTAAATTAGGTCCTGTTTCATACATATATTAAAAATGTTTTTCACATAAGTGTCACTCTTTGAAAATGGTTTTTATCCATAACATGAATACTAGTGTTACAGCTACTTTACCTTGTTCTTCATTGAGCTATGCATCCCTTTGCAATATATTGCAGGTTTTTTAAATGACCTCATTATGAATCTAATCCTAACAATCGACCATCTTACCTTAGTGTGGAGTTTAAAAAGTGACTCACTTCCAACATCATGGACAGAGGGTCCCCTCTGTGTGTGTGTGTGTGTACTATGTTTATATTACATTGCAGGGACCAAATGTCCACACAATGTGATAAAAACCTGTTATTTTGACATTGTGGGGACCATTTTTCAGGTGCCCACAAAGATCTGTGAATGAAATCAAAAAACTAAAAATTCCAAAAGTCTCGTATTTTGTTTGATAACTTATGGTTAAGGTTAGGGCTGGGTAGGGGTTAAAGTCATTAGGTTGTGATTAGCGTTTTCCATATAGAAATGAATGGAGAGTCCCCACAAAGATATAATTACAAACCCGTGTGTATGTGTGTGTGTGTGTGTGTTAAAGAGAGAGAGAATAGTGTTGTTTTCTTGTTTTTGTCTCTTGACCTCTTCCTACTGCTGCGTGCCCTGTGATGGACTGACCTTCCCTTGCTGCCCCCAGTGGCAGGACTGAATGTTACAACCCTTTATGCTGCTAAGCACTAGAAGACCTGCAGAGAACTAATACATCAATTAGGCATGAGTCATTATGTGAGCTTTGGACAGAGATAATGAAGTTAATAAGTCTGCGCACATTTGCAACATATAGGTCACTGTCTGAAGGATATGCAGGTCGTCTTAATGATGTGACCTATAAAGGTAATTCTGTTCATTCTACCCTTCTTTGCACATCATTGGTTATGAAGACCACAAAAAACGGCAGAGAAGGTTTACGGATCAAATATTGTGGTGCATCACTGGCTGCATTGAGTCACATGGGTAAGTCATAAAAACCATATGAGGCTTCAGTCTCCCGATGAGTGTGATAAGCTCCGCCCCCATTGGCTTCTACCCACCAGAAATGTGTAGACGGGCTCCCAGCCCGTCGCTGCTGCCGTTGTCATGCCTTTGTGCACTCGCTGCTAATTGGCGCTGGGTCAGCGTTATGCGGCTGTGCGTGCGTCGCGCGAAAGGTCCCGCCGGTGTCATGGGCGGAGTGCACAAGCCACCGTCACCGTGTGCCACATCTGCCGGGTTTGTTAAGGGGCCCACAAGACTCTGATGGCCAAGGTGAACATCACAGGGCCCCAGGTCTAACAGACAGGCCGATCGGGCGATAGCCACGGGGTGTTGTCCGACTCAAACCCGGAGTCAATTAAGTGGCGGCAACGGATGGCGGGCGCAGCCCAATCAAAGGCGAGGGCGGCCTGCGTGATGCCACCGCTGGCCGTTTTTTTTGTTTGAGCAACGGGCTCAGGCAATTACGAGGACGTCCTGAGATGCCACCGCTCAAAATCCCCCTTTCTTCCCGTTAATGGAGAGTGGGCGGCAACCCCCAGCCCCCCACACCGGATGGGGAGCAGGTGACAGGGGCACCAGGACGGCAGGAGCTGGAGGGAGGAGGAGGAGGTGGGGGCCAGAATTAATTTGACAGTGAATAAGTGGCAGCCATTTGAGGGCCTTTATTTCGGTCCCCTTGTCTGTGCCGTGTGCTAATTGCACCACACGTGGCACTGAGCGCATGGGGGAATTACACAGAAGATTAACCAGCCCTGCATGCTTTTGTTGCTGCTGTATTTGCATGATAATTAGTTGATGGCAGTATATATTTTAATCTGTTTATTCTTTCCTTTCAGGAAAACGCAGAGAGGTACTGAGCAAGCAGTGCAGGGGAACACAAGCACATGCATTAATTACAGTGATTAAAGAACTCCCTGAACTTTGCCTTGATGTGTTTATTAAATTAATAAGTGAGCTGAAGGATGAGTCTTCGCATATCATTCTGATTTATTCGGTGTCCTCCTGAAATCTCGGCGGGTTCTGAGGCTGAAGCCGTCAGGTGGGTTACTGGTCTGGGCTGATGTGTGGCGTCTCAAACGGAGTCATGGCATCAGACAGACAGCAGAGGCACGCGGGCCACGCAGGGACCAATGGGAAAGAAGACACAGAATAATAATCTGGCGAAACTCACGGACACGGCGGTGCTCAGAATTGTCGGCAGCGCTTTAAGTACATATTACGATTATAAAAGCACTTCTGGAATGCGGCGTTTTTGAAATGCGGCCCTTTGGCCCAAGATTTTGTCATCAGACAGAAAACGTAACCGCTGGTCATTGTCAACAGCGACAGACGGCCCTTTGGCGCCATTCAGCCACTGGCTGAATCCGCATGTAGATGAAGATTAGAAAAGCCATGACAACCAAAGAAACAGCGGGGGAAATTTGCCGGAACACGCTTGTTAAATATTAATTGTGCTTGAGGAGCATTACAGAGAGCGGCCTGAGGAGCGCGTGAAGCTCCCCTTCCTGGGCTCCTGTCAGGTTGATGCCGACAGGAGCTGATGCCTTTGGGATGCGGCAGACGCCGGTCCATGCTGCTCCTCTCCTTGGGGTCTCAGTGAACAGGCACCACTTTTCCCGGCCAAGGCGAAACCAAACTGCGACCGTGTTCTGCGG
>JAODJW010000001.1:41111869-41125812 GCA_026777045.1 Hyperopisus bebe | reverse complement strand
CCCGCCCCCCCCCCCCCCCCGCCTGCCCTCACACAAGGGGGAACAAAGGGAACAATCTATTTTCCGGATAGAAGCCAACAGTTGGTAAGAGGTTTTAGATGAGTGTGAGGATACAATTTGCCTAGAGATCGCCTGAGGATCAGGGCGGCCCGGATCGCTCCGGAATGAGTCTGTCAGCTGGCAATCGGCAGTAATTGCATCCCATGGCAGGACCCCACCAGCCGGAGGAGAAGGCGCCCGTCTCTCTGGTCAGCTCGGGAATCAATTTCCGTGGCAGTGCGGTCATGATTGTTTTCTGAGCAGACGGGACTTGTTGCCGGTCTGGGTGGTGACTGGAGCCTGATTGACACCCATTGACCCAGGAAAGCTTGGGGACTGGATGGGGGGGGGTGGCGCTGGAGCTCTGCTGGGTCACTGCCTCCTCGCTGCCCCCTAACCCCACCCTGCTTTTAGTACAGCAGAGCACAAAGCATTCCGCAGCGTAAATTCCAATGCGATTTTCCAATCGCATTTAAAGACCCCGTTTCTAGTGGGTTTTTGGACAGCACAACCTGTCTGTGGGTTGGGCTATAATCAGCAACAGCTCTGTGCTGGTAAATCTACTGGAAAATCTTCTGGTGACTGATGCAAATAAGTTTGTTTCAGTGCAGACCAGTGGAGAAGACCCACTTGTTTCATATGAAACTTCCACTCGGGTTTTGTCATACATCAAAATGTGAGGGCGCATGTCGAATTGTTCCGTTTCAGACAAATGGTGATAATCATCAGCAACCTCCGACACGCCAAGGTGTGTTTTTCAGCCGAGCAACAAATGGGACCTATTGATCTGTGTATTAAGCGAGCAGATTATAAACCACTACATTATAAGAAGGGGAGCATCAGGTCGCTCTGCATTATTTAGAAAGAAAAGGTTAAGAGGTTCATACAAGACTTAATTGGCCCCATATGAGGAAACATTCTCATAAAACCATTTTTATAGCGCTGGGTGGGAGTGGGGTGATCATGGTGTGGAACCTGAGTGTGTATATCGGGGGGGGGGGGGGGTATGAAAGACGTCCCCCCATCCTGATCCTGGCAGTGAAATGCCGCACCTCTCTCCGAAATGTCACTTCACCCGAGTGCTAACACAGAGCAGTTGGGGGCCAGCGACAATGACATCCTATTATCTCTCTCGCAGGGAAAGGAGATTTTGTTGTCAGTAACGCACGACTTTACACATGTATCCATCAGTGATAGGCAGATGGCAGGGATCAGAGCACTTTTACGCTAAAAGCCCTGTGAAATGCCCCACCCCCCCCAACAGCGCTTCGCGGTGGACAAGTCCTGCGGGAGACTTCAGAGGCGGCCTATTGGCTGAAGAGACCCCATGTTGTCACTCCATTTACATTCTCTGGGGTAAGAACAGGGCGGCTTGCTGCATTTAACATAGGATAACAGCAGTGAATCATGAGCCCCGATCTGTGAGCAAACCTACCGGGCCTCGGGGTCGAGAGGAGTACAAGTATCTGGCAACCCGTTGGCAGTTTGTTAAGGAAGCTTTGCTGTTTCTGGCTTGCTTTCCGGAGTATTCCCTAACGCACCATAACCAAAACAAACATTAGCAGAGTTATTTTATTATTTTTAGAATTATTCCATTAACTTCCAACTTTCATTAAAAATGCATCTGATGAACCTGGCGGCACCGTAAACGAAGGGTGGGGGGGGGGCATCCCAGACGGGGCTGTCATGCGACGAGAAGAAGCTCAGCCTTCCGAATGACAAAGCCAAGCTGCTTTAGGGAGGCCTGGCTGGACTGTGGCCCCCACCAGCTGAATGGCCGGAGGGTTATGCTCGGCCTTCCACTCTGACAGCCGGAACAAGCAGCCCTGCCCCATGCTGGTCTTTCCTCAAAAAGCAGCCCCTCCCTTTTTCACGTGCGGAAGAAGTTTCCAGGTACCCAGCCCGACAGGCGACAATGAGAAGAGGAAGCCGAAAGGCAACCGCAGTATGCAGTATCGACTCGCCGCGCCGGCCGGCCGTAAGACTCTGACCCACAGGAGTTAATTAGAACATCTTTGGTGGAGTCGGGACGCCGGACAGATTACGGTCTGATGGCGGTTTGATAGCAAAGCTGTCAGAATGGAAGAGGAGAGCAGCTGGAGTCTGGCGGGTTCACATGCACCGGGCGCTTTGTCCTGCAAATCTGCTCCAACACCCTGCTGCTGACTTTGTAGAACTAAGGTTCAGTGGGCTGCCTGTACACCCTGGGGATGTTATTTAACGCTGCCACCCAGTCTGTCAGGGCTCCCCTGTCATGGCGGCTAACTAAACAGATCGCACCCGCTTCCCGCATTCCTGCTGCTCCCGCTTCCCGCACTCGTGCTGCCACACGCGGGCACATTAGCACCAGTGCTGGGGCTCCGTCGCACGCACTCTGCATCCTGACAGCTGCCGGCGGAAGACGCCGTCCCGTCCCGCCTCTATTCGTACGTCCTCAGAGCGGATCGATGTGGCACGAGGGCCCATGCTGATCAGATGTGAACGCGCTGTCACCGTGGCGATGGACGTGTTACCCGCCCACCTCCGTGTCGGGCTCCAGTATGAATGTTGGTGTCCATCCCCAAGCATCACTGACCTCTCCGAGAGCTGGCGGGGGGGGGGGGGGGTGTCAGGTGTTGCTCATCCGACAATCAGGCCCCCCCTGAACCAGCCGCACCCCCGCCGTCGTCCTGATGGGGTGCTGTGCTATTCATTCCCCCACAATGGAGGAAAATTATACTTAAGTTAAACAGAAAAAAACACGGCAAATACATCATCAGGGTCTATAAATGGGCTGCCTGAAGAATCCTGACAAGAGTCCCCTTGTAAGCAAATCACCCCCAGTGCTTACACCAATATCGCATTGTAATACAAATTGAAATTGGATTGAACCCACCTAGCTCACTACGGTGCCTCTGCGCAATCGCAGGCATCTTATGCAAACTGTGTGTTTGTCGGCAGAATCTGACGGGCGGCTCGTTACGCCGGCACTGGCGGTACACACTGGCTACGGCATAATGAAAGCCCGGGGGCACGTATTAATTATCCTTTTGAATAGTGATGAAATTTTAAAAACATCTCCTTAAGGCTCACATCACCGGCAGATGAAACAAAGCCGGGACTCACATGTGTTTTTACATCTGTTCAGGATATTTCAATTTGACGCTCAACAAGCCGTAGCCGAGATTAAAGGACGGCAGGAGCGGTGGCGTCCCGGCGTTCTCCAGGAGCAGCGTCACCCGCTCCCTGCCGCAGACGCCGTCTTCCCGAGCGCGCGCTGCCAGTCAAGGAGGCTGCTCTCGCACCAACGCGCTGTCGAGCTGACGCTCTGCTCTCCCCTTCTTCACTGTGCAGATTTGCTTTTAAGAAATATTTATGAGCTGGTTTTCTTTTTAAGAAAGCGTTGTCTTTAATGAACATGTTTTAAAAATTGTTTCAGCATCTATAATTTATAAGGTAAGGCTTCATCTGAGAACAGGGCCAGTTTGTAAATGTGAATACTTAACAGTAATGGAGAATCTGCACCCTGCGTAAACTAGACTTTGAAAACAAACTGGAGCAAGATTCAGCAAGCTGGCAAGTGCAAGGAATAGCTGGACAGCCAGCCAAGGGTGCAGCATTCTCATCATCTGTAGAATCCGTGATTCACAATCCCGGAATTCTGTCTGCTGCAGTCCTTTCCATTTATACTGGAGACTGGGGGGCCTATCAGCTGATGTCTGGGCAGAAACATTACCATAGCTGCAGGATTCCACCCAGTGCGGCAACAGCCAATCAGGTGTGACATCTAAAGAGGTGATTCTCCAGCCTTACAGACCCCAAGTGTCTCTCATGCACTCCGTTCACTGACTGACCCCAGTCAGAGTGTTTGGTGGTGAGTACAACCACTGTATGAAGAATTGATTCGAACCTCGGGAAATTAAGTTTCTTCCAAAGGGCTGAAACACTGAGAAATCAGACCTTGAAATTAGAATAATCTGTTGCATTTTCAAACTTTCAAAATTTTACCAGCATCATTTCTGAAGATATGGAGCCCAGCTGCAGTTTCTCTGGATTATCAAAGGCTACAGAAAAAGGCTTTGACGCTGCACCAATAAAGATTTGAATTTAGAAAGAAAAATGTAAAGCTCTCTGACACGACCCGGGAAACTGTGTGTATGCTTACATTCAGTGGCACACACGTAACTCTTAAAATCTCCGAGAAAAATCTGAAAAGTTGATACGAATTATTAGTTCTGACAATTCTGCCAAAAGGAACCCCCTAAAAACCTAATTAACTACTCCTTGTGTTTCTGGCCGTGAGACAGAAGCTGAATGTAATTTCCAGTCGATGGACTAATCAGCAACTGATCTGAGATTCACCTTCTCCGCCTCCCACTCAGTGTTGTTATTTTGCGGTCGCAGACGAGCATGTCAACAAGAAGCTGAGGAGCGGATCCCGACGGTGCAGCAGAACCCCGTGGCAGGCAGAGGTCACAAGCGATAAGCGGTATTGTATTTCTGATTGGTCCCAATGCAAGGAAGTTCAGAGGAGCTCTAAGCTTATAATTCTCAAGAATAGCATGACGCTGTTCACGCCGGCGAGGGTGTTAACCCAGCAAAAACAGCTGTCAGGCTGTCGCCTTCTTTCAGTGTCTTTCAAGAGCTCCACAATCTTGCGCGCACTGTGAATTTGCAAGCGATTCTTCCATTTGTCAGGCTGTTGGCAAACCTGTCACCTTCCAACGATGAGAAGCATGCTTATTTATTTAATTTCTGGAGTTCAACGTAATTATAGGCTTTACGGAGGCAGCCTGTCGTCGACGCCTCTTCACACAGCTTAGCGCCAGAGCGCTTGCAGTTGAGACGTTCTCGCAAGAAACGCTGCCTCTTTTTAATCTTTTAGTGAAATTAAACAGTGCCATTTCCTAGAGATGGCAAGCAGGTGGAGAAAAGAAACTATTTCCTGGAATGTACAGGCAAAAAAAAGTAGTCTGGGATTCTTTGGCCGTGTAATTCCACGAATTTCGGCCGACGGGAGTTCCCTAGAAGTCGTGGATGCGCGTTCAAGTTGAAGTCCTTCCCCTGCGTTCCCTTACGCTTCGCGACAGCTAAATCAGGGCTCTGTTGCTGGGCACAGCACTTCAGAGAGACCATGTTGATGCCATTGCCTAACATCCTCACTCGTTAAATAATTAAATACAAACGGTTGCCCCTCGCAGGGTTTCTGTCGATCTCATCTGCGCCTCCGTCAATAAAAAGACAGTTTACGAAAGCCCTTCCGTCTAATAGCTGTGATCTACCCTCCCCCCACTACAAAAAAACAGTAGAGGGGATTAAATACTGTTCCTCCAATATGGTCAAGCTCCTTTCTCCGGTGGTTTTGCCAACAGTCATGTTTGTCAGCCACCCCAGACAGCCTGAGGGAAGCCCTGACAGCGTCGACACCACATATTACAAACAAGTCGATGGCAGCAACAAAAAGCTGAAAAAAGTGTTAGTGTTTTACACTCGCCCCCCCCCTCCCCCAGTGCCTGCTTCAGGGAAAGTTTATGTTAGAGAGGGGGAGGCTCTTTGACTCTGTCAAATTCTGTCACATCGCTGCAAGTCTGGCGATCGCTCCGCGCAAAGCGGGAGGCCGGCGACACCCATCGCTCCTCCGTGAGCATGTCCCGTGCCTCGTGGTGCTGCACCGAATTCAGGCTCCACGCACAATGTCTCCAGGCCTTTATGATAATGAACTCCTGTGCTGGGTCCCTCCTAAGGAACACGGGCCGATAAATAAAACATCGAACCCCAAACCTGTGTGGCACGGATACAGGCGCCTCACCTCTGCCCTGTTCGAAGGACGGGCTCCGCACAGCACGTACTACACCATAAATACTTAAGGCAGAGTCTATTTCCTGCTCTGCTGGAAAAGTATGATACATAATTAAAGGTGCAAAGTGTAAAGATGTAGTACTTTGGGGGGGGGGGTTGATTATCATTAAGATGCTTTAAAGAAACATAATTGTGAGCTACAATCAGAGTACTTAACTTATTAAGTTGCAAGCTGCTTGCTACCGCTTTTAAGAGAGGTGACATGTTGGAAAAGGTGCGTACAAGGGTTGGGGGGGGGGGAATGGGCTGGAAAAGCAGGACAAGAAACAAAGATGCTGTTGAGGTCAGGAGAACTTGACCACTACCACTTTCTGCTATCAAAAACTAGGTGGATAAGACCATATGTAAGAAACAGAGCCGTATAATGCGGCACTGGCCCATGCCGGGAGTCACAGTCTCAGAATGCAGCACTGGCATGGCCCATACCGGGAGTCACAGCCTCAGAATGTGGCATTGGCGCATGCTGGGAGGCACAGTCTCAGAATGCGGCACTGGCCCATGCCGGGAGTCACAGTCTCAGAATGCGGCACTGGCCCACGCCGGGAGTCACAGCCTCAGAATGCGGCACTGGTGTGGCCCATACCGGGAGTCACGGCCTCAGAATGCGACACTGGCCCATGCTGGGAGTCAGACCCAGGTCCTTCACATGCTGCTCCACAGGTTCCTATTGAGTCAGACAAGCTAATGATTGACAACACCTGGTAATCCACAGTGAAGCCTCATTTGTCCTGTCACAACTGTGTACCATTAGCCACTGAAACATAATACATGTTTAATGGAGGGGGGAGGGGGGAGTGAACACCGTTCAAATAATGGGCCGTTTTTCTGCACCAACAAGGAATCAGGTAAGGGAGGAAACTGGTCAGCAAGTGGCCACACAGGGGTATGTGGGCTCTCACCAAAATATTACTGTTTATTCACTTATTTGTGTTTTCCGTGGCTGAAGCTGATTCTGGATCCTTCTGTTTGCACTTAGGTGTTCACCAGTAAACAAAGCTTACGTATTCCGCCAAGGTCACGCTCAATCAACAGCCGCCCCAGGCTGTGAGTTTGCTCTTCAAAGGAACTTCACTCAACAGAGTCCTAGAGTTAAAAAAGAAAGCGATGAAACATTGATTAAGAAAGAAAAAGCTGGCTTTTTTATTTCCAGAACCAAAGTAATCTTGATGCGTTAAAAAAACTAAATTAGCTAAAGAAAGGAACAAGACTGCATGTACCGCGTCGCTCTACAAAACACAATTGTGACCGTCCACCTTGACGAACAGCCCTGGCCGTCTTCAGAGGCATTTTCTCCGTATGAGGGAAAAATTACGACGCTTGAATGGCAGAATTAAAATCTCCGCTCACTTAACGGGCAATTATTAAAAGAAGCGCAAGGCAGTGCTTCGATCGGGCGCAACGGTAAACGCGGGAGGGGAGGCACCAGCAGAACAAATCACCGCCGTCCCGGATAACGAGCGTGGCGAGCCGCGCCTTGTATTATTCTAAGGAATTAGTGCCGCGGTTGTAAGACGAGGAAACTATGGGCCTTTCCCATGTTACCCTGCATTCTCGCTGCTGAGAACGTCTAATTAAGCGCAGCACCTGCAAGCAGAAGGAAATGATTAACAGCGGAGAGTAACATGTTAATGACCTGGACACATCTGCTGGGAGAGGCAGCGATAAAGCTGGCTGCAAATTTAATTATACACGGTGGTTGGAGACCTTTGGGCATTATTTACCTCATTACAACAGGTTAGTGTTTTAAATAAATTTCTCACGTGTGTGACTGCGCTGTTGCGCCCTACTGTACATCTTTGGATCCTTTCAAAGTTTTCCCGTTATCGATCATGATGGACTCGAAACGCAGATTCCACTCCATTAGCCATCTGGGTGCGGTGTGATTCCGACACGCTGAAGCTGTCACGCACGTGCACATTAATCTTTAACCAGCCTTCATATCAACCTACATCTTGCCTTTATATATACATAGTGTGTGTGTACGTGTGTATATGACGCTGACTGTTTTTAGTGTTCAATGGAAATCAGGATGCAACACTGCCCTCTTTTGATCCATTATAGGATTTCACTCAGCGAAAAGACATTCACGGGAATACGAGGCGGAGAAAGTTAAATGATTAAGATTACTCGCTTGTGCATGTCGCAGCCTGAAATGCCTTGGTACGATCCTTAGTTTGGCCGGTTTGGGTTTTCTTTAAACTGATGACAACCCACTTCACAGAAGAAAAAAAAATCACACGTAGTAACTTGTTTCAGTACACGATCGACAGCACGATCGACATATACATTTATTTTCCATAATTCGTATAAAGCAAATTATATATATAAAAAAGCTAAATGTGATAATAGTGAATATCACACAGAACCTACTACTGAGTGCTATCAAACCACCCAGCTGACCTACTGGCCAATCAGGTGTGACATCTAAAGAGGAAATGGAAAAGAGGCGTGACCTGGCATCCCACTCCTGGGAAAGAGAAGCAGCACTGTGTCATGTGATGTGACACGACCCCCCCCTCACAGGTAGACATAGGCACTGTGCACAGGGCTATGGCCACAATCTCTGGGGGAGCAACTGCTTTCACTGGGTGCCGCCATGGGGGCCAGCGTGGACCCCTCGGTGCAGACTGCCCCTCTGGCGTCTCCGCCATCTTCCCCCTTTGAGGGAATAATCTCGATGTCCGCCGTCATACAGTCCATGCAGCAGTTTTCCATGCTGGCCCACAGCTGCAAGCAGAGATCAAGAGGAGCGTCGTTTTCAGGTGAAATCCCGAAGAAAAACACACAGACGGAAACAAAACCTACAGCTATAAGATGGCTTATCTCCATACTGTCATCACTACTTGCTTTTCCATCGCTGCAGAGCAAACTGAACAGCTTTTGAAAGACACCCATTTGGGAGGGAAGTACACAGTATGTAGAAAACTATACAAAAGAAAAGTAAACTTAGCATTACGGTTATGTCATGATATAAACTGTGGAGGAATGGAAATCTCATCAAGCCACTTATAATGAATGTATATTTGACTGATTCAAACCTGAGACTCGTCAATGGTCAACAGGCGACTGACTATGTTCTTTGGGTCAGGGACTCGAGAAATGCATTTTCTTTTTATCCTAAAGAGAGAGTCACAATGTTGTCATGCCAGTTTGCCATCTATCACTTCATCTTATCTGCTGCATTTCGCAGAAAAATAAACATTGCCTACAATGTACCGGCTTCCAGGTTCGAAAATGCAGCACATATTCAACATGCACGAGTGACACGGTACACAAAACTTGTTTTCATAAGATTTTAGATAAGCAGAGAGTGTCCCTTTTAGACAAATGCATGAGTTAAGCAGAAAAAAATAACATGAAAGCACTTGCCGCTTTTCTGAAAACAGGCAGTACAGCAAGAAAACGATCAGGGGTATGAGCATCAGAGGTATAAAAATGCTGTGGTTTGTGTCCGTATGCCGAGCTGTGGGGAGAAGAGAGAGACGCATCCCTTTGTGATGACACTGCACTGGCCTGGACTTTTAATGTACATTGTAACTTACATGATCAAAGCATGTTCATTCATATGTGCTGAGAATTAAACTGCTAGGTTCAGAGTGAAAGTCTTCAGCTTGGCCTGAAGGTTCCTTCTAAGTTTGGGTGCAGTTTACCATAATTGTATGAACATCTTTTTGCTGTCCCATTGAAAAGTCATCAATCTCCCCCCGTGACTGAAACCCTGTTGTTTCAGGTGGGTCGTACAGTATGATCCTGTTCTCAGCACCACTGTGAAAAGCCAGTATTCTATGTTGGGCTATTAAATGCCCTAAGGGTGCATGTTAATCCTAAAACCAAGAGATGGACGTAAAGATCACCTTCAGGAGGTGGTGAAGTATTGTTCCACCACTTCTCCAGCGTCCACTTGCTCCAAGACTCTGGGGGGGGGCAGTTGTACTTCATCCTCACTCTAAACGCATAGCTCTTCCTCCAGTTTGGACTGGGCAAGGTGTAGGAGAACCCAGCAACTTCCGAACCCTACATAAGACAAGGATATGGCAGAAAATCACTGTCTGAGGGCAGAAAAGCAGCTCATTACTAACCCTACCAGCAGGAATGTTCTTATAGAGCAGAGGACCTGTGATTGAAAGGTACCAACTTAAAATTTTTTATTTACTTATGATGTAATAATGTATACTTGATGTGAATTTTCACTGGGTGGTGGTGCTATCATGTTCAAATAAATGTTTTATTTGCAAATTTTTGTGCATAATGTTTGTGCATTTTTGGAAAATTTATTTGGGATTTAAAAGGCTTTCAAACCTCAAGGCATGGTTGGAAAGTGTATACATGCTCACCTTTAAATACAAGCTTCTTGCCAGCACCCTTTTGACTGTATTAGTAATAATGTATAAATCTTCCATGCAAAAAAAAAAAAAAATCATCCTACATATGAAGTCGTTTCGAACAGAAGGGAAAGTGCACCTTACCTCCCACCTGCCATCTGTCAGGCTCCTGTACTGTACATTGGAGGAGTAACAAAGGTCACCGACGCTGGGCTGTGGATTATTCCACTCTGCTACTATGGAGTCCATCGTGTTTCTTAAATTCAGCTGTATTTTACTGGAATTGATATCTGAAAGAACGCATGCATTTTTTCCGGGGCAGGTAGAAAAGCCAGAAGTGTGTGAGTCCATATTTCTTGAGATCATCACATTTTCCCCCAACATACAATGGAAATCTTTAATGGGGAGGGATATTCTGAATGCAGATTTGACAACCAAATGAAATAAAGTAGTTTATTCTCTACAGTTCGTTATGATAGCAAAAGTCAGTTATTATGAAAGAATTTGTCACAGAAGGACACCTTCTCCCTCCCTGGAACAAACCTGCTTCAAAGGAGAAGGTTTTTAAAATGTGACACGCTAATAAATCAGCTACCCGTTGTACTTTCCAAAGGAAGTCTACAGCAAGCACTCTGGGGCCGTTTATGGTTATAGCATGCAAGACAACCTTTCGGCGCGTAAAACATCCTTATCGATGCAAGCTGTATCTGCCTTGGTTTATCAAAAGTGAACATCAGCTGCTTTGCGCACCTTCAACTGAAAGTACAAACTTGTTCCTTTTGAGAAACCCCCCCCAACCGCAGTGAAAAGGTTGGGGTGTCCATCTTATCTAGTAGGGCGTTCTGACACAACTAACGACATATGAGCGTTCAAACAATGTATGGATGTGTGACATTCATATCCATTTACAACACAATATACATCAGGAAAATACGACCATTAACCCACGACAATCACGAAATGAAGATTTCTGTGCAGGTCACGTTTATGCTTACGCAATTTTACAGAGAATTTCCTGGCGACTTTGATGTGGCAATAGGTGCGGCGCTTTCTCACACGGCATCCTCTGGCTTTACGTTTTTAAGGCGACGCGACGGCCCCTTTACACCTTTGCTGGGCTACGGCTGACTCTTGTAAGTCGAGGCAAATGTTTAGATACGATCACATTTTACAGAGGAAAGGTTTTTTTTTTTTTTAACTGATTCCTACTTTTAAAATATAGGGCTGTTACGGACATGTACAATCTATTAGCAATACGAATTCGTATAATTGGTTAAAGCTTAATTAGCTCATTTTGTGAGTAAACTGACAAATTCTAGATGTGTCTGGGGGTGCGTATATCAGTTGGGGTTTAGATTTTATGAAATTAGAGTTCATGAAACACCTAAATTCAATATAACAAATAGGCTACATGCAGCCTATTAGGAAAGAAATGTTGCAAATACATATCTACATAACGTTTTGCCGATTATCAGAACACAAATTGCACTTAGAAAAGACTAGCCAGACTCCGACTTGAATAGTAAGTGAAGTACGTCTTACCTGGTCGGTACATCACTCCACCGGCGAGCTGCTCAGGGACGGGCGGCGCCAGCGGGATCTGCAGCGCGCGTCGCTCTTTCGCTATTGCTTCTCCTTCACTTCGCTTAACGTTAGGAAATTCTGTCACTTGACCAGCGCACAGGTGAAATCATCTTGAATAATTAACAAGGTAACAAAAAGGAGAGAGTTCGTACTGCAGACTGATCTAACACTTTGCCGTATATTAGTTGATCCTAGGTGAAATCTTATAATCCACACGTTCTCTCCCTCCGCTCGGACCACTCCGTTAAAGTGATCAGTGTTCCCGACAGTAATTATCCTTTTCACAATTTGTATGAATTCCGATGGCAGTACCGAACACAATATCACGCAAAGACAGGTAACTGAAATGTCAAGTTGATTTCCCACTGAATTTTAACTTTGTGCCACTTGCCGTGACGAAGTCAAGTTCAGCTGCACCAATTGTCTAATCCTCCTTCGTCAAATTGTGCCTTAAATGATATAAATGATATTGACTTGCACTCTTTATTTTGCTACCTCCTTAATGTTAGTCAATTTGCCAGTTATAAAAGTAAACTAATGTAAATCTTACCTGAAAGCGTCGAAATAAATTTGCATCCACGTTAGGATTGTATCAGCAAAAAAACTAATTGACAACCAGATCTGCTGTCATGTCATTATGAATCATTGTCTTACAGTTTCTTAGAACTGCAGAACAGCCGTCTATCATTGCTTTTAATCTGCGATATGCCGGGGAACCACCTGAGTAAAATTCGTTAGCTAGAATTTAGCTATATTAATTTTGCTGGAATGTATTAATGTTTTCTAAGCTTTTTTCGACCCTTTGTTAAATCGACTATATATACAGTTGTAAAAGATCGCTACTAGGTATCGTGATACTCGTCTACCATGTAAGAATACTGGATTGCTCGAAACCCTTGTCTAACGCAGAAACCCAGATCCGAACACTTCTATAATGAAAGTCACATATAAACCTCATGAGAATCGATATGAAAAGCCTTGAACTGGGCATACATGATTCTGTTAATCAGGTATTAAACTAATCAAAACTAACGTTCGCTCCCCATTTATGAAAGAACGCATGCCTTTAGGGAGATACGTTTAATGTATTTATGGATGACACCGGACCCAAGTCAGTCAACGAACTCCTTCTTAAATTAAAAAATATGTTATTTCGGTTTGCTTAAGCTTGTGACCTTTCTGTGGAGGGTAATCTCTGTTGTAAACTAGTTATTGAAAGGACAGACTTACTACCATATCTCTTCTCCCATTCACTTTTTGGAAGACAATGCTGTTGTTGTGATCATCAGCAAAATGCTTAGAATTATTTCAGGACGGTTCCAGCTTCCGATTTTCGGAAATTAGTTCATTCGAGCGCTCGCAAGATGGCAGCAAAGTCACTTCTTGGTCATGCATTCTTCCCTTACTGGCAAAACAGTGGTATGGACTCAAACTATTATTTTTTGTGGGAAATCACAAAAGAACAGCTGAGATTGACCATGAATGGAGGTGCTGAAGGAGTTGGAGAGCACTGAGCACTGCTACACTGCACCTCCCGGCATCAAGTGTCCATTGGGAGGCCATCAATGTTTGTTCAGAAACCACAGCAAGACGAGGGCTGTCATGAACAAAGCGTGGAATTCCAGTGATAGGTTGAGCTAAAAGGGTGAAAGAGGAACTAAATCAAAGCAGTGCAGGATCAAAGAAGGAAACAATATAGTCAACATTGTTGCCATGGGACCAGCAGAAGATGCATATCCTTTATGAGTTAGTCTCGGGCTGGCTCTGAAGGGGGGGCCCAGCTGCTTTTTTATGGAATGGGGGGGGGGGGGTTAAGAGCACACAGGTTAAAAATCACAGGTCAGAGTTGTACAAAGGAAGTTACACCCAGTGATAAACAACATCTTTACACATGTTAGATCTGGCGAAACGATAATAACCTTGACTTTTGATACAAGCAAGGACGCATATTTCAGAAGTTGTGGTGTCTACCTTCTCCATAAATCTGTGTGCAGTTGTGTGTGCATTTATTATAAAAATTCACTGTAAAGATTCCTGTGGTTTATAAAATTGGGAAAATGCTAATTATTTCATATTCTCACCCACATTACACTCACCTAAAGGATTATTAGGAACACCATACTAATACGGTGTTTGACCCCCTTTCGCCTTCAGAACTGC
>JAODJW010000001.1:41101649-41111769 GCA_026777045.1 Hyperopisus bebe | reverse complement strand
AGCAACTGCCATGTGATTGGTTGATTAGATAATTGTATTAATGAGAAATTGAACAGGTGTTCCTAATAATCCTTTAGATGAGTCTATATGAACTGTTTAAACTCAGACTGAAGTTTTAATATGTCCTGTTGTCTACGTAAGTCTTCTGCTGTTTGTTAAACTCAAATTGCAAATGTTTGTCTTTAAATCTCTAAATGGCATTGCTCCACCATATCTATCTGAATTATTAACCATGAGGAGACACAGCAGAACCCTACGATCAGCTGACCAACTTCTTTTAGAAGTTCCAAGGTCTGAATACAAACAATGAGGAGACAGATTCTCATATTTGTTGTAGTGTATTTGTGACACCATATTCTGTTTTTATTTCACCCAGTTTTTATTTTACATCCTATTTTTATATTTTTAGTATTAATTGTGAAGCGCCTTGATCACGTTAGTGTTGTAAAGCGCTATGTAAATAAATGATTGGTTGATTGATTGATTTATTTAAGGGTTTGTATTCACACTGGAAGAGCCACAGATTAAACGCACATCACTTAACAAATGATTCCTCTCTGGCTGATTATCAGCGGAGTCTCCAACAGGATGAGGACTGATGCAGAGGTTCCTCCATTATCTTACTGCTTGAATTGAGGCAAACTAATCAATTTAGGGAAGAGGTGCTGGAACTGTACACAATTAAAATTTCACCTTGAAAACACACAGTTTGCAGTGCAGTACCAGAGCAGTTTTAAGGAAAAGCCTCCTGTACCTGTGACAAACTTCTAATGAGCAAAGAATAACAACAATATGCAACATGCCAGTGCAGTTAATGTTCCAGCTGTTGCTACTTTGGGTTTTTATCCATTTGTACAGCTGGATATTTTACTGGAGAATTGAGCACAAACACTGAGCTGGAATCAACTTTCTGGACTCAGGTCTCCCTTCTCACCTGTCACCTGAACACACTCCTTCTCTTCCCTACTGCAATGTTACTGTACTTTTTAGACACAGAAACATTAATGCACCATTGTGAACCCCAAAGTGAATACTTGCAATCACTGAAAATACGTAACAGGATTGTTATTACCAGTTTCCAGGATTTAAAAAATGAGTGTGCTCACGTCTCTTTACAGTGGAAGACGAGACAGACAAGCATCTTATAAGTATATAAGCAGTGATGACACAAGCAAAACTAGAAGCTACAGAGAATAATGAAACTGTGAAGTATGCGGATCACTGACTAAACAGAATAATAAAACTATCACTGAGAAATCAGCATGTAGATCACTGACTAAACAGAATAATAAAACTGTCACTGAGAAATCAGCATGTAGATCACTAACTAAACAGAATAATAAAACTATCACTGAGAAATCAGCATGCAGATCACTGACTAAACAGAATAATAAAACTACCACTGAGAAATCAGCATGTAGATCACTGACTACACAGCTGAGTTTTTACTGGTCTTGTATCATTTCGTGATTTCTAAGAATCACAAGTTTACAGCAACATGTGAATCGTGTGTTTTTTTCCCCTCAAAGCGGTGTCCACAATCCTCAAGCATATTGAAAACAATCAGTATGTCATACATCTACATTTGCAGCATTTGTCAGATGCCCACAGCCTGAGGGACTTACATAAGTGCTTAGGAGTTGGATACGTGCTAATATGAAAGAGGCAGGTTTTTAATCGTTGTGACTCAGCTGCTCAGACGTCTAGGGGGAGTTCATTCGACCTCATAGGTGCCAAAACAGAGAAGAGTATAGATGCATGTTTTCCTTGCACCTTGAGAGATGGTGGTACCAGTTGAGCGGTGCTGGAGGATCAGAGAGAGCGTGGTGCAGTGCGGGGGGGTGAGATAAGTACTTTTAGGCAGGAGGGGGCTGGTCTATTTTCGGCTTTGTAGGCGAGCCCTAGTGCTGTACTGTGTAATGGAGACCCATGGCTGTGACCTGACTGTTATTAGTCCTTCCCTCTATCATCAGTTTCTAATAATGTAAAGATGATGTCATTTTTAAAAACACAAATTACAAACCTGACAAATTTTTAAAGCGTCTTTATTCCGACGTAAAATTTCGATACTTTCTAATATACATGCAATATTTTAAAACAGCGTATGTTACAAACACCAAATGGGTAGTTTGTTTCAAACTGGAGAGACACTGAACCTGTGCAGGAAATATCATGATCAAAACAATTAAAAAGATGCTGCGCAGCAACACATTCTTTGTACCTGTCAGTGGTGCATTTATGCTTTGCAGTAAATTCAAATCACACCCTTGCTCTACCAGAAAAGCTTTCACCGTAATTTAACCACCGTGCAGCTTAAACACTCTGTTAACATTCATTCAAAAAGGCCAAATAGTACATTAGTTTCTAAAGTGTGCAACCATGGCCTTTGCTTAAAATGTTTGCGTGGAGTATGATGATATTGCCTGAAATCAGCAGGTCTATATGATATCCTGTAGAGGGTTTATATGAAATCAAGACAAAACTGAATTCAAATGCTGCACAGATATCAGCTCTAAGGAACAGAGCTGAGAAACCTGCTATTTGAATCTGTAACTGTGCTGTTATAATTTATACCACAAAAAAGACATTTTCTCAGTGGTCCAACAATCACTGGCAGTCCCCTTAAAAATAATATGCCTTTTCTATTAGTGTTTTATGTTTTTCAACTCCGCAATGAATGGTGTACAGGGGCGTGTCACACTGCACATGTAACACTGCACATGTAACACTGCACATGTAACACTGCACCTTACTTTACCTCTAAATTGTATTCATGGCTTATGCCCCCCCCCCCCCCCCCCCATGGCTGATTTAAACCGGAAAACATTCAGAAATCCAGCTCATTTTGCTAACACTGTAAAAATAAAGGAAGCCACAAAGGAATAAGATTACAGACAGAATAAATGTCCAGATGGAGGGTGTCCAACAATTTGACAGATGTGGGCTGTTTTCAGCTTCCTCTTCACAGCCTATACAAACACCTGCATGTAAGCCACGAACATAAGCTTTTCATGAATTTGCCTTTTAAAAAAATCACTTGGACCTCATGAATTATCAATGATTTTCACAGCAACACTTAGAAGCTAAATTACAATCTAAACATTATTTACTCAGGATGTACAAGCAACGCTGGACATGGAAGCAACCTTAACAATGATGGTATTTTCACAAAAATCACTAAAAAATATGACAACCAAAAGCGAAAAGACTCTCAAACATAAAAAATGCATAAATATCTCACTACATTCCTTATATGCAAAGATACCTTAGAATACAAAGGCAGAAACAGGCATCCCATGGTAACGAATGTTTATTGCGATGTATCCGGCAGTCAACTCTCTTATAGACAGAAATCCGAGGGATAAGTCAGAGACTAAGCCAAGCTTTATTTAAAACATGTAGATGATCAATAAACAGCTGGTAACAGCTGTGTCCTTCATGCATAAAGTGTATCTTGAATTTTCATCATCTTGCCATTGTGTAGGTCCCTGTTCCCTTTACTGTATGTCTGAATTTGTTTCAATGAAAAATCTTCTCTTTCCAGCAAAATCTTTATTTTTGTGGAAGGTCCTGGAACTGGAGGAAACAGCTTCTCCCAGATTCTGAAACAAAAACAGCATGGGCATACTGAACAGAGAAGTATTTTATGAAGATTACTTCAGTCTTCTGTTCTCATTTTCATCTTTACGCTCTCATCCTGAACAGGCAGCCTGGGAGTCTGGAGCCTATCAGGGCACAGGACTGGGGTACACCCTGGACGGGACGCCAGTCCGTCACAGGGCACGGGGCTGGGGTACACCCTGGACGGGATGCCAGTCCATTACATGGACGTCTATACATACTATCCTATACTACAGGTAATTTAGAAACACCAATGACAGTATCTGCTTGAGGAAAGGCATGTGACAAGGTGAGAACATGCAAACTTTAAACACATAGCTCTAACATTATATGCACATGTACCATTTAAACCTTAAGATAATTTTTTATATTAGAACAACTATATTTCTCTGTATTCTCTGTATATATTTTATTCTTATTTTTTTTTACTTTTAGTTCATTGTAAGATTTGTAACTTGCTGATATTCTTAATTCTGTTTTTGATTTGCACAGTCTAAGGGTCGCTCAGGGTACATTTCACTACATGTTGTTCTTGTATAACTACGTATGTGACAAACAAAGTATCTTGAATTTTGAATCTTGAACTTTGCACACAAAGAGCAGTGGCAAGAGCCAAACAGCCCAAAATGAAGTCCACATTTATCCTCAATACTACCTACTTTCATTTTCATTTCTGGTCATTTCTTGACCTGCTGATGCACGGCCTTCTTGGATAATGGATAATTTGGCTGCCTCTGTTAGTTTTTATTTCCGCCTACATCCTGAGGATTTCCTGCCCCCAAAACAGGCCACTCCTTTGCCTGTGTGTTTGTCATCCTGTTAGTTTTGGGTGTCAAATGAGCCAAGTTCAGTGAAGAACATCTCCATTCTGCACATTTCTTTTTTGGTTTGTATTGAAAAAGTTAATATGTAAGCTGAGGTGGTAATGAGCACTTCAGTGAACTAGTGGAATGAGATTAGTCAGAGAACGGAGGCTGGAACTGATCCCTTCACTGTAAAGAACACCCTTCATAAGACTAATCTGTTCATCAGTATACTGGACATGCATCTTCTTGAACAGGCTTTCCTGCAGCAGAGGTCTTTAATCAGTGATGAGGAATGCGGTGCTGCTGTATTGTGTTAGAAAGCTTTTTGCTGCTTCCCCTTTTGTACTGAAACTCTGCGGTCGCTCCTCGAATTCTGCAGATGCACGTTTTCTCTATCAGCACCAATATGGGTGACAGGTGGGAAGTGTATGTGTCTGTGTTTGTGTTAGTGAGTGAGTCTGGGAATGTGTTTGTGTGTTGGTGAGTGTGTGTGTGTGTGTGAATGTGTGTTGGTGAATGTGTGTGTGTGTGTGTGTGTGTGTGTTAGTGAGTGAGTGAATGTGGGAATGTGTTTGTGTGTTGGTGAGTGTGTGTGCGTGTGTGTGAATGTGTGTGTGCGTGTGTTTGTGTGTTGGTGTGTGTGCGTGTGTGTGTGTGTGTGTGTGTGTGTGTGTATTTACTTTGTTTACACTGGTGCACACCTAGAGGAGGGGCTCACCTCAGTTTGATGAGCAGCAGGACAGAAAGCAGTAACATTGGGATGCAGAGGGTCATGCTGACTATCGTCACAAGGCTTATTTCAGGGGGGTTGGTGGGATTCAGCACTGGAAAATAGACCCAGAACATGGGCATATCAGAACATCGCATGTTTGTGTGTCGTGCCGCGTAAAACATCACACCAGTCAATTCCTAGTGCCCAGCTGGAGCCCTAGTTGATTCTACCACTAAAAATCAAAACAGGAAGTCAGGCATTCAGACTATATCAGAAACAACATGCCCATTACTTTCATGTAGCAGAAGTGTCATACCCAAGACGTCGCTCCAGTCACTCCATATGTGGTTTATTCTGCAAGTCTCAGTTTTAGTGACTCTCATCTGCACAGAATACCTCCTCGTGGGGTCCGCCCCTGGTATAGTATAGTCCCTTTGTGTAGTAATATTAATAACCTAAAAACAGATTTGAAAATTCAGACACAAGCTTCCTAACTATGAAAATATGTGGCTACAGAAAGGGTTACAGATCTTCCCTGTATTTGACTGTGGAGTGAATCGATATGTCTGCATCAAATTATCTGACCAAATAAAGTTAGCTGAAAGCAATTTCTCAAAAAGTTACAGAAACATTTGCCTGGGAACATAAGTAATAACTACAAATCCTTGTGAGAAGAAGCCAAGTACCTATAAGAAACCTTTGTGAACACAACGAGAACCAGGTTGCAAATCAAAACTTTTGATCATTGAAAATACAAAGACACTATTATTGCTACTGTAAAGCAAAGAAGCCGGGAATATCATGCATATACACACATTAGACAGATGGCAACATTACCTCAGAATTATTGTTGATGTTTAACTGGTAATTGAAGCAATTGTCATGAATGCTGGATGGAGGATCCCATCTGATTACGATATTATTAGAAACACCTGACATTGATATATTCTGGGGAGGATTAAGCTTTTCTGAAAAACATACACACCCAATGTAAATATATGGAAAATGTCTTTCCATGTAACATTACAGCAAGCATATATGTATTAATACACCCTTACCAATGTTTTTTACGTCATAATTCTGAGAATGGAGGTACCACATATCTGGGAGTGACACGTTGATCTGTAATTTCATGTATAATGACTTATTATTAATTACAGCCTGGCATTCCACAACATTTCCATTTGTGCTGGTGGAGCAGTTCCAGTGTGTGGTGCCGAGGCCAGGCTCCCTGAAGGCAGAAGGATATCAGTCAGCTGCACGCATGGATGACTTAATGAAAGTTAGTAAGTTCAGAATAATGTTCAGAATACTTTTACTATCATGGTGGGAACTGCTTAAGTGAAATATCTTAAGTCAAGTTAAGTAAGGGCCTAAAACATCGTAATATGTCAACAATCGGGTAAAGTCTAGTTGGTCATATTTTTCTGTATTGTCATATTTCTGCACAGCTCCCTCTTTCTGCACAGCTCCCTCCTTCTGCACAGCTCCCTCTTTCTGTACAGCTCCCTCCTTCTGCACAGCTCCCTCCTTCTGCACAGCTCCCTCTTTCTGCACAGCTCCCTCTTTCTGTACAGCTCCATGCTGCAGATTCTCTGCTCTGCTCTGTCACAATTTTTCCAGGTGTTACTTTTTGCACCAGTGAACACCCATACTGTACGTTTGTTCCCCTCTATTAGCTTTTGGTTATAGAAAACATAATGTAAAACAAGCACACGATGAGGGAGCCACAGTGACATGCAGTGCTTACCTTACAGTGAGGGAGCTCTGAGCATCCGAGGGCAGCTTCAGGGCAGCCCAAGAACACTGCAGGTGTTGATGGTTGTACACAATGCAGGAAAGGTTTTTCAGAGGAAGCCCTTCCATGTCTATAGGAATACCATGAACTGAAACAAACTGCATTGCTTCTGTCTTGTAGTCTAAACCATAATCAACAACATTTTATTTCATAGCACCCGCTACATCTAATTATCGGTCTCATATACACTATCCTTCAGACCTTTCTGTGACAAAGTTAAGTGAATGGGATATAAAATATATCTTACTCTCCAAGTAGTTTGATTTTGTGAAGTTTTCATAATTGACTTGAGGGAGTCTTGAAGAATTTACTTTGGCCATAAATCCACTCTGGTTCCTCAAGAAAAGGGTGACTTCAAACTGTGATGGAATTGAACGTTTTAGTTGTGTTATTCTCTACATTTTGAGTGTTAATATGCAACAAGCTCTCAGTTTAATAATAACAGATGCCTCATTGACCCCTGGGGGAAATTCCCTTTACACCTCCCCCACCTTGCTCTCTGCAGGTGTGAGCAAGCTGGCCGTGAAGGGCAGCCCCCCACAGCAGCATCCAGGGAGCTGGGGGTTAAGGGCCTGGCTCAAGGACCCGCAGTTGTGCCAAGACCAGGCTCGAACTGGCAACCTTCAGATCACAGGCACCGAGGCTGGCTCAATGAGCCACACACTGCCCCCATGTGTGTAGACTTTCACTATCATATACTTTTTAGATGTAAACATTTCAATGCAATTTGAAACAGGTAATACACAGATAGCTCGCATTGCATAGCTAAGATATTCTACTTTGAGTGTCTCTTACACTGTCATCCTCATAGTCTTCATCTCCATCCTCCTCCTCGATGGTTTCTGAGACTTCTGCCTCTGCCTCTGAAATACGTTTAATTCTATGTAAGCTGTACTGAAATCAGTTGTACATGGCGGACATGCGATCTGGGTGCTTTCTTTAATTGACGGTAGCTGACCGACTTACGGACCATTCAGGAAGTATGAAGCGCCCAGTGCGGCTAAGAGGACCCAGAGAAGAACGCTTTGGGCCATCCTACGTCCTGTCAAACAGAGTGATATTATGCTTTCTGTAAAAAGACTTATCACTGTGATGACTGGTAACAAGCTGGTCACATTATAAACCATGACAAAACAAAAATATTAAAAATTCGAAAACCTGAATAATTGTTAATTTACTATAGTTTCATCTTTTTCCTTCTCTTCTTACATACCAGTTAAAAATTGTAAGACATCTGTCCTCACTGAGAAAATCGCTAAAATCATTGATTAAAATAGTGTTTTAAGCTTTCTCCTGTATCCTAATACTATAAGAATCGTAACACGTAACACAGGCTGTAACACACGGTGCGTTTTAATATTCTCAATTATAAGAAAAGTGAAAATAATTCCGATGTTAAACACAATCTGTAAAGTAATTAGTACTCCCAAACTCCAAAACTTGCCTTTCCGTTTGGATGTCCTGACAGCACGAACACGTTCAGCTTCTTTCGAAAAATGTAAAAAACAGAGAAAAAGTTTCACTTCTCTTACTGGAAAGCATTCTGTACGGAAGTTGCGATACGTGCGACTAGGAAGAGAGTGGTGTAAAACTTGTACTTTGTAGCAAAATTTTATGTATTTTACATATTGTGCCCGTTAATATTATCATTTTGAAAACTCATTTAAAGTCAACCAACACATCTTTATAATGCTTAGGTTTTAAGATAGACAAAGCGGATATATACGTCACGGAGTTATATACGTAGATTTGCTTACATCTGCTGGGAATTTCCAGACACTGCTTTCGGGGGCATTTTACTCCAACGCTTACTGATTCTATGTCTACCATAAAACCGGCACACAAACACGCTTATATGAAAGGTAAGACAACAAGCAGATTGGCTGACGGACAGACAGACCGAGCACAAAAATATTACAGGAAAGCCAGAGAGAAATTCCGGCTTGTTCTACCGTATAGTCACTCATCTCATTTCAAAACGCGCGCATACATTTCTGGTCACCTACACACCTGCAAGCTGCAGGAGGCATAAAAACGCTAATTTCACTATTTATTTTAATATTGTACAAACATGAACGAAATATTGATTGCAGGTGTAAATGACTTATGTTTTATTGTCCATTTGCCAACATGTACCAAGATACAGGCACGTAGGCAGCTATTAAAATAGGAGTTTGAAACGTCACCCCTCCCCTCACAGAATTTGTTAGCTACCTATGACGCATGTAGCCAGGTAGTAAAATTATAGGTCTGAAATTTATTTCCGCCCCTGGGTCGGCGAAATCCAAGGAGGGTGCCCCATCGGTCAAACATAAGCTGACCTACCAGTAGGGGCGCCCGTCCACCGACCCACTACCACCCCCCCAAACTGCAACTGACTACAGTCGTGGCCAAAAGTTTTGAGAATGACACTAATATTGGTTTTCACAAAGTTTGCTGCTTGAGTGTTTGTATATCTTTTGTCAGATGTCTCTATGGTATACTGAAGTATAATTACAAGCATTCTGTAAGTGTCAAAAGCTTTTATTAACAATTACATTAAGTTTATCCAAAGAGTCAATATTTGCAGTGTTGGCCCTTCTTTTTCAAGACCTCTGCAATTCGCCCTGACATGCTGTCAATCAACTTCTGGGCCAAATCCTGACTGATGACAGTCCATTCTTGTATAATCAATGCTTGGAATTTGTCAGAATTTGTGGGTTTTTGTTTGTTCACGCGCCTCCTCTTGAGGATTGACCACAAGTTCTCAATGGGATTAAGGTCTGGGGAGGCGCTCAGACCTGCCTGCTGCCGTTCCTGAGCAAGCTCTGCAGTGCCCTGGTCCCACAGCTGAATCAACTGTTCTGGCATTTGCTGGACGTTTTTGCGTGCCCTGCAGCCTTCTTCACAACAATTGATTCAGCTGAAAAGCTGTGCGGTAATTAGCACAAGGAGGTGCAAGGAGCTGAATCCGATGTGTTTAATGAGGGGAAACCCAAAAATGTGCAGGGCTCCAGCCCCCCAGGACAGGAGTTTGACACCCCTGTTCTTGATGATCTGATAAACAGTTGATTAAGGCGCAATCTTACTAGCAGCAATATCCTTGCCTGTGAAACACTTTTTGTGGAAAGCAATGATGACTGCATGTGTTTCCTTGCAGGTAACCATGGTTAACAGAGGAAGAACAATGATTTCAAGCACCAC